>OZ010685.1:6062373-6412910 GCA_963932265.1 Thymelicus lineola
AAAGAGATATTAGAAATAATTAAACAAACTAATAAATGTCAGCTAGAAAATATAACTACAATAGGGCAAAATATTTCTTCAATCAAGGAACAACTTAGAGACATGAAAAATACAACTGAACAGCTAATTACAGAAAACGGACTCCTAAAGACACAGATTGCAACCTTAAATACTACTGTCAAACAAAATGAAGTCAAGATAACATCTCTCGAAAATGAACTCAAGCAAATCAAAAATGATAACAGAATATCGCAATCATCTGTACAACCAACTGCATTATTGACTACGTGTGACGACGCAATATCCGAACTGAAGGATCGCACAGAACGCAGCAAGAATATTATTATAACGGGTATCCCAGAACAAACGTGTACAAATTCCAGTGAAAGACGTGAACTTGATGTATATAAGGCATATAACATTATAAAGAGCATTTATCCAGATTGTCCAGAAACGAAGAAAGTCTTACGTGTAGGAAAATACCAAAGTACAAAAAACCGTCCGCTTAGAATTTGTTTTGATACACAAGAACCAGTGAAAACAATACTTCGCAATAAATCAAATTTAAAGTATGACGGTGTTCGAATTTTCTCAGATCAGACACCACTACAGCAAAAAATTATGAAAAATCTTAAGAAAGAGCTACAAGAACGGCAAGAAAATGGAGAAACAAATTTAACGATAAAGTACGTAAAAGGAACACCTAAAATTATCCAAACCTTGTCAAAAAACTAAGTCATGAAGATATTAAAGCTAATGAAGGCGAAAAAGTTACTTATGAAATCGCAAGTAACTACGATGGTATATCAACATCTTCTAAATCAATAAATTTCTTATATGCCAATGTACGTAGCATTGTTACACCTGGCAAACTGGATGAGATCAGGTGTGTAATAGAGACTTTTAAAACGACTTTACATGTTATCATATTAACTGAGACTTGGATCAAAGATGAGCTGGAAGCCCAAAGACTACATATACCAAATTACACCCATTACTATAATTATAGACAAAGTTCAAGGGGCGGTGGAGTGTCTATATATGTCCATAATGACCTGAGACATGAGGCTGTAGATGACCAATGTGAAGACGGCAATCACTTGTTATGGATACATATAGATAAACTTTCTTTGGACATTGGAGCTGTATACCGGCAACCTGCATCAAACGTTTACAAGTTTCTCGAAAATTATGATGAACATTTAACAAGAAGGAAAAGGGGAGTAATTTTTGGGGACCTAAATTTAAATTTATTAAGCAAAGAGGAAACGATAAAAGAGTATAAAAGGGTGGTTAAGGAGAATGGTTACACAATACTAAATAAAATTGATAAAACTTACTGCACACGCCAAACCCACATATCCAAAACAATTTTAGATCACGTTTGTACAAACCTCCAAGACAATACTTTCCATATGTGCATCATTGATAGTTCCTTGTCCGATCACAAACAAATTTACTTAGAAATAAAAAGAATCAAATCACAAAAGGTTAAGCGAGTAAAATATGAGGCTATTAATTATATAGGCTATTACAACACTTTTCAAAAATTAATTACTGCAGATATGGACAGATATGATATATTAGAAGCAATGTTAAAAAAAGCACTTACTAAAAATAAGGTAGTAAAAACTAAGGTGCTGAACCCTCCAAGAAAGGATTGGATCAATCAAACACTGATTACAAACATTAATGAAAGGAATACAGCTTGGCAAAATTTTATTCACAATCCGGATGATAATGATCTTAGAGAACGCTTTCATAATTTAAGAAACTTATCTCATCTCAGTATACAGTCTGCTAAAAATCAATACTATCATAAGGAATTTACAAATTGTAAAAGTAATCCATTAAAAATGTGGCAACTCATTAATAACTTAGCTCGTAACTCAATAAAAACGAACTGTATTCCTCTAAAACTAAATACACCTAACGGAATCATCACAAATACTACCGAAATATGTGAACAATTTAACACTTTCTTTTCAGATATAGGCTCGAAACTTGCAAATGCAATCACCAAGAGACATGATTACATAGTTTACTCACAAACCAGCCCACAAAAAACTTCCAACGCGTTATCAAAATTTAAACCCGCCACAGTGGTTGAGGTAGAAAATATAATTAACAAATTAGATCCAAATACAAGCTCCGGTATTGATGAGATTAGTACAAAACTGATTAAGTGTGTCAAAGATCTTGTTGTTGTTAACCTAACTCAATGTATTAATAAGTGTTTAACTGAGGGGATATTCCCGGATTCGTTAAAGGTTGCTAAAGTTTGCCCAATTCATAAATCAGGTAGTAGAACAGACCCAGGAAACTACAGGCCAATATCTGTATTGCCCATCATATCAAAAATCTTTGAAAAAATATTACACAATCGCCTTAGTGAATATCTTATATCAAAAAACTTTTTCTACCCAAAACAGTACGGATTTCGGCCTAAATCAAATACACTTACCGCAACGATTGATTTAGTTACAAGAATCAAAGTTAATATTGACAAAAAGAAAATAACATTAGGAATTTTCATAGATTTGAAAAAAGCATTCGATACTGTGAGCCATGAAATACTTTTGCTAAAATTAAGACACGAAGGTATTACTGGAGTAGCTTTCGAAATGTTTAAATCCTATTTAACCAATAGACACCAAATTGTTAAAATAGATGGACACCAGAGCTCTCCCCGAATAATTACCTACGGTGTTCCACAAGGATCAATTTTAGGACCATTGTTGTTCATTATCTATATTAATAATATACAAAACATTGGACTTAGGGGAGACGTAACACTGTATGCGGACGACACTAATTTATTTTACTCCGGTAACTCAATCGATTCGATCATAATGGAAGCACAACATGATTTGGACCTCTTAAACACCTGGCTACAATCAAATCTACTTACAATTAATATATCTAAAACAAATTATATTATATTTACAGCTAAGAACAAAAAAGTAGGAAAATATAATCCTTTAACAATCAACGGTGAAGAATTACAGGAAGTTAGTAAAGAAAAGTATCTGGGCATAACTCTAGATAAACAGCTAACATGGAAACCACACATAAAAAACATAAGATCTAAGCTTTCATCACTGACGGGTGCACTGCGCGGCATAGTACGATGCCTCCCTAGATATGTACGGTACACGATCTATAATACGTTAGTAAAACCGCATTTAGATTATCTAATTGAAGTTTGGGGTACTGCAGCTAAAACACATTTAAAACCATTGCAACGAACTCAAAATAAAATCATCAAAACATTATTTCACTACAAGTACTTAACTTCTACAAATAAAATATACAAAGAAACCAATATTATGAATCTAATGCAAATATATAAATATAACACATGCCTTCTTGTCAGGAAAATTTTAACCAAAGATATACATTCAAATATAAGGTTCACAAAAAAGTTTTCAGTGACGAAACGCATGACAAGACAAGCAAATAACATTTGTTTAATTACTCCCAGGACAAACTACGGCAAAAAGAGTATTTTATTTGAAGGTGCTAAACTGTACAACAAACTTCCCAAACATATTAAAGACATAAAATCGTTTAACGTGTTTAAAAAACTACTCAGAGAACATATTTATAAAGATCTAAATTAATTGTAATAAAAATAATAATATATATGTATATATACTATCAACATTAACACACACAAATATGCACCCGTACACGCACAGACATATTAGAAACTATACACTACATTCATCATAAAATCATAAAAATAATAATATAAATACATAAATATAAATAAATACTTATACAATACATACATAAATTAACCTGAAATGCATAAAAAAACTTACCTTTAACACGTAATATGAAAAACATACTAAAACTAAAAATTAAAATTTATATTATACTATTCAACAACAAAACAACTATAATATTACACAAAACTCTCACACATCACACACATTTAAACACACACACATACAACTATACGAGAATACTTAAATAGATAAATAGATAAACGCGCTCAATAAAACACACATATCGTAAACTTACCATTAACAACTATT
The DNA here is from genome assembly GCA_963932265.1 of Thymelicus lineola. NCBI lineage: Eukaryota > Metazoa > Arthropoda > Insecta > Lepidoptera > Hesperiidae > Thymelicus > Thymelicus lineola. The sequence goes on from OZ010685.1 coordinate 6,066,417, forward strand.
CAGTGTAAACTATTCTAGAACCGTCATCCGCTACATGTTGGCCGCAACCTTATCTTCCTTGCTTCGGTTTGTGTGTAACTGTTCTCATAACTACCCTCATTTCATTTTGTTTTGTTTGGTGTGGTTATGTGATTTGTAAGATTGTGTTTGTTAAATTATTTGTTAACTACGCCTAGCGGCATACCATTATATATTAATAAGTATCTATATTATTTCTCTGTAAGTGAATTGTAAAATTCTTTTGAGAAATAAATAATCTTAAACCGTAAACCGTAAAATTTGCATTGGCAACACTGGGTACGTCCCGTACGCGTACGTCGAGCCTGGCCGTGACATGGTTTCGTTGACGACATAAATATGCTGTGAATGCGTGCCGTTTAGATAAAAAATATCAGAAATTAAGGTGAAGTTAGTTAAGTTATAGCAATATTTTTGACAATATACAATACATATAAAATTAAGTGGAATAGACAACTATACGTAGATTTTGTTTGCATATAAAATTCAAGATTATTTACTGTTGAATGGACTTAAGGATATAATATGTTATTGTATGTATTGTACTGTCTATGTAAGACAAGTACGCTTGACAAGGTTTTCACCGAGTAACTCGTGATGATTATAATTATAATTTTTAATGTTTATATGTCATTCTATTTTCTATTGTTATTGTATAGATGAAAAGAGTGACTGACTATTTTTGCTTTGTCGCATTTCTATTTCCAGATTCCGGATAATTTTTGTTATTAAGAAGGTAGGTTAGGTACCGAGGTAGGTAAATTTGTAAACATTATTTTTATGGCTTTTGTATAGACGTCTTTATCTAAAGTGGGAAGGTAAGAATACTTGACTTGGTGGATGTAATGCAGCTGCACTAATTCAAAGAATCGAAATAAGAAAATGTTTAAGTTAATACTTTTTAAATGGAAGTAACGGTGTAACGATAGGCCGGGTTACACCAGGGTTGTCAGATGAACTTGGCGAAAATATCGAAGAACAATTCAAATTAGCATCCCGTTCCTTTTAAATGCTTTAAACTATGGTTCTATTTAAACCGTGAGAGAGAGAGAGAGAGAGAGGGGGGGGGGGGAACAGAGAAATTAAAGAAGGTTAAAAATCACTTTCACGATTGCAGACTTAGTTTGGACGGATGCAAGCGGTTTGGCAATGGTGTACGAACGAATTCTTTTTATTTTTTATTTTTAAATCAACGAATTGATTCGCCTTCGTAATGCCATCCACCATTTTACAGTTTTTCCATCCTGTAGACTTGGGAACCCTGGCTGTACAACGACCGTGCGACCAATCTCCTGACGACGTTTCGCGTGTGACGTCACTTTATCGCTTTGTGTTGTGGATCGTGTGACATGTCTGTTCTGATTTTATCACTTCCTCGTGATAAATCTAAGATTGTAATAAACAGAATACAATTTGCCAAATTGAATGCATGACGGCTTCCATTAAATATGCATTAGGTACGTTAAGCCGCATTTGCCATTGAATTAAGAATAGGTCAGTAATAAATAGACACTTATTGAATATTTCATCAACACAAATATCCATAGCATCGTGAAAAGTTGATAATGAAGCAAAAATACACGCTTTTCAGAACATCCATTTGGTTTTAATGCTAAGTCATTTTATAAATAGGTAGATGAACACAGGAACTGGTAGAGCAAATAATGAGGATACCTAATTACCTATTATCATTGAAGTATAATGTCATAGAACAGACATCTCGAACAAAATGTGTTCCGCCCGGGTGGTTCGATTTTCAAAATTGAGTCCCGGTTCTCCTTTCAAAATGCAACGAATCCGTTGAAGATTGAAGCCACGTGGCGCCAATGCATTGGGACACACAGGGTGTTCGCGGTGTCGGTTCTATACGCTAGTAATAATACTTCAATGCCTATTATACATATAATAGATATACCTAGATGGCGTGTTGAAAACGTTATAAAGATTAAAACCGAGGTATCTATTCTTATTCTAATGCCTATTAAGTTTCTTTATCATCAATGCGGTTACGTAGCTCTTCGTGTTACCACAAGTACTTATATATGTATTATATACCAGATGTACCTACATACCAGTCGGGTAGATAATTATGTGTAATTTGTGTACTTAACTGCCTACCCACGTGGCCACGTGGTTAACACTTAACATATTTCAAAGGAACATTGAATCATACTATTCATGTGCCTGTAAGTATCTATGTATGTACTTAATACGAGTATCTATAATAATTAAAAAAACATGAGAGGTGTCAAGGGACACCCGGATGGAACGAAGTTCCTTTCGATTTAAGTATTGTTTTGTTGTACAGCGCCATCTCTGTAAAACTCTCTGAATCACTTCAAAAAAAGTGTCGTCATTCGTAAGAATCAAAAAGTGTCGTAATTTTCCGTCTAGCCCCCTTTCACAACGCGCGATAAGGAACTTCGTTCCAATAACAGCCATCCAACGAAAAGACCACAGTCCGTCGTTCCGCAAAGAGAGGCGAGTCCCTCACCCAGGCCCCCAGGTCAACACAGATAGGGTAAACGATAGTCCTTTACTCCTCAAAATTAAATATTCAATTTATGTATCACCAATATCACCATCTGAAAGTACCTATATTATGAATTTTATAATTTGTAGCTTATGAATGCTGACAAAGCTTTCTTTTCCCTGCCTCTCTGGTTCTATAGAATGCATTTTTATGCAATATTAGCATATATTTACAGCAGTAGTACTAAGTTTATTAGTTTGGGGGTATTATTATAGGTTTATTGGAACGAAAATTACGACACTTTTTGATTTTACGAATGACGACACTTTTTTTGAAGTGATTCAGAGAGTTTTACAGTACAGCGCCATCTCTGTAAAACTCATGGCGCTGTACAACAAAACTTAAATCGAAAGGAACTTCGTTCCATCCGAGTGTCCCTTGACACCTCTCAAGTTTTTATTTCTTATATTAAGTACTTTAACACTAGAATTTTAATATGTTTTACATCTCTCATCAGTCATCATTTCATTTCAGCGTTCATTCTCATATTCCGACAAGTTGCTCTACATTTTGGATATATCGGCGATGCTGTCAGTAACCGATGAAGTCACATGTGTATTACTTAAATGTAAATTGCGTATATTCTTTATTCTTCAACAAAACATGGAAATCAGATAAGATTGATAGTGGTTCAGTGAATTCCCGCGCATGAATCAACTAATTAAATTATAGGTTATGTCATAATAAGATTGTGCATTCGATACGCATCAAAATATTAATTTGACTAGTGAAAACAAATGAGTAATAGTCTTTTGCAATTTTTGCATACGAAAGTTTTGTGTTTCCCAGATACAACTTAAGGTCATCTCTACATTTAAATTTTAAGCTGTGGGTTTAGTACGAGTTTTACGTGACATAACGGGCTCGCTAACATAAATGCAAGTCGGCTATGCTATTGGCTACGGATGCATTTCTTTTCATTGCCGCTAGATCGGTAGCCAATAGCATAGCAGAATCGCATTTACGTTAGCGAGCCCGTTATGTCACGTAAAACTGGTACTAAACCCACTGGACGCACATATTCGCTTCAGTGGCAAAAAGGCATAAGATGAAAATTGCAATTTTATAGGAGAGCAAAAAAACTGTTAAAATATCAGTAAGCAGTCAAAGGAATTTACATTACTATTTCTTGCACAAAACCGTCAAGATTAATGATAAAAATTTGAAAAAAATTGAGCATATGCATCTTTTGTGCCTCAATACTCAATACTTTATTGCATAAATATGTAGTAACATGATACATAACATAGTCACATCACATGCTACACAAATAACCCTAAAAGGGTGTTGCAATTTTATGGGAGGTGGACCAATTCATTTTATTTCTAATATTTTCTGTTTTATCTAATTTAAATTAAATCGGGTAAACTCCTCTTTCCAATCATATTAATAACTAAAATTCAACGTAAGACGACTTATGCTTTTTCTCCATTGAGGGTTAATATTTCCGCACCGTACGTGGCACGCGCCGAACGCGCCGTACTCGCTGCATTTACTGAAATTCTCCGCACATTTGGCGGAAGTCTGAACGTGCCGTACCTACGCAAATAGTATTGCCAACAATTTGCAGTTTTTGCCCACATTTAGTGTGAAACAGTAAGCTAAATGGCCAATGCAATTTCGCACAATGCAATTCTATGTAATAACAGGAATATTAATTATGCTCGTGTTAATTAAAGGAAATATCTAGTAACAAACATTTGCAAGTATATTTCATAATGGTTTAATCATTAATGACAAACACTAATTATAGTCTTTTCACGGTCGTCATTACATTTAATGAGGTGAGCATGATTAGTGATACTCCGAAGTATTTAACATGGCTTATTCTGGTTTGGCTCACGGCCTTCTTGTGTGTAATAAGCTGATAACATTAAACATATAAACTTACTTCAATATTGTTTTAAATTTTAAATCAGTGTTAAACTGTTATAATATCAATTTCGTCAAGAAGTAACGAGCGGTCATTCAGAATTCTCTGACTTTTCTTTGTTGATACTAGATCACCTTTGTACCTTTGTGCATTTATTATATTATTAAGTAAATAGATACAAAAATAAATAAATAATTTTACTGTCCTCTGCCGTCTTTCTTTTTGGAGTTGGAGTATGTAACCGTCTGTTTGACGTAGATTAGATAATAAATAGTAAAATTAAATAGGTTAAGGTCAGCGAGATTGCATTTCGACATGGTGTCATTGGGTAACCTACACCCACCATAGATACCTAATAATAGTTCACCTCGTTGGCCAAGTAGGCATGAGTTGGTTTACTTTATACACACTTTGCTTTGAATACGTTAATAAAAACATTAAGATAAGCTAACTAACTTCCCACTCAATTGAAATTGTTTTTTTTGTGCTTATGGTCAAGAATAGTGATTGTAACCAGGTATTATGTAGAAAAAGAGCTTAAATAAATCATGTTACTTTACATTGTAGACGTAATTTCTTCATCATGCGTGGATTCAGCAATGACTTTTTTAATGAGAATTTCTACGAGATTCGAGAAATATCAAGATTCAAGCTGCAGCTAAGCAGACTTATAGTAGAGGAGACGTGGAAGAACGACCTTCACCGATCTGATAACTCGATGGGACATATTTTTTATCAAATATAATTTATAAACAAATATGCCTACGATAACTTGCCTGTCGAAAAGTGTTCATAGCTATTTTTAATTTAATTAATTTTAGTCATTTTTTTTTCGTCACTTTCACTCATGTGATAACCGAATGAGTTTTATCTCCATTGATAGTTTTTAACACAGAGAATATGCCTAGGTAGGCTTGCCTACTTATTTCTGTTCATGGTTACCTGGCAAGCAGGTGTGAACAGGTGAGAAAATATAGGTATTTACACCGATCTGTTAACCAATTGAAATTAATATCATAGGTAGATATATTAATTACAAAACCAATCATATAGGCTTGCCTACAAAAAAATGTTCATGAAATAGTATTGCCAAGCTATAAAGGGTATAGCCGGATAGCCTTGGGAAAAGTGCCCCCAAACCTTGGGGTTCGAAACTATGTCCAAATGATCCTTTATATAGAGATAACATGATGTACAACATTTCACCCCCCCACTACCCCTCAGGGGGCTATGGCACTCAATTAAACCGAAAATGATTTTATTTTTTTTCTCCAAATCTATGTAACTGACGCAAATCAAATTTTGCACAAATATTGTGGTAACTTAAAGTAATAATACAAAAAATCAAGAGCTCTCTAAGTACTCCCTATATTGAAAAAAAAATAATTTAAAAAATTGGAACATCCTGTATAATAATTTCCTTTCGTGGTAAAAACACCATTTTTTTTCCAAATGTGTACCAACTTCCAACCTACGTAATCTCCAAGTTTGGTCTATCTAGCAAAGGTGGAACACTACTTTTAGTTCTATAAAAGTTTTTATGCCTGCTTTATAAGGGAATAGAATCCCACGGTTTTATTTTTTTCTCCAAATCTATGTAAGTGATGCAAATCAAGTTTTGCACAAATATTGTGCTAACTTAAAGTAATAATACAAAAAATCAAGAGCTCTCTAAGTACTCCCTACATTGAAAAAAAAAATTAAAAAATTGGAACATCCTGTCTAATGATTTCCTTTGGTGGTACAAACACCGTTTTTTTAAATGTGTACCAACATCCAACCTACGTAATCTCCAAGTTTGGTCTGTCTAGCAAAGGTGGAACACTACTTTTAGTTCTATTAAAGTTTTAATGCCTGCTTTATAAGAAAATACGAGTAGAGCACAGCTTGATACTTCAGAATCAAATCAATCGTAGCTCGATACCAAAGTAAGATGGGTAGAAAAATCTGTTAATGGAATAATTAAACAAAAATATCATTTACTCGACCTTAAATTTGATAGTAAAATCTTACCTAAAATCGGTACATTATGTAAAATTGCTTGTTTTTTTAAATAACAATTACGTAAAAAGCCTCCTTAGTGACGATAATAACGCGGATGAAATAATATCCAATTTATAGATAAAATCCGCCACGACAGTCAATAACTTGGCGTGCAGTTAATAGAGGCAAATGAATGGATAAGAAAAAAAAGTGTGCGCGTGTAATCTTTACGCGCGATTAAAGTAAAACTTATTTGAGGTTGGTGACATGTATTGCCAAAAAAAATTAAACTCAATTTAAAATAAACATCATATTACAGTTGACTCATAAAAATATACTTTACAAAAACTAATATAAAGCTAAAAAAAGCAAAGCAACAACCCATAATTGTCCCACTGCTGGGCTCGGGGTCTCCGCTCACAATGTGAGGGGTACAGGCCACAGTCTACCACGCTGGCCAAGTGCAGATTGGTAGACTTCACACACCTTTGAGAACGTTATGGAGAACTCTCCAGTGTGCAGGTTTCCTCACGATGTTTTCCTTCACCGAAGCAAGTGATAATTAACTAGTAATATGCACATAATATTTGAAAATTAGAGGTGCGTGCCAGGATTTGAACCCGTTCCCCCGCGTTCGGGAGACCAACGTTCTAACCGCTAGGCTATCACTGTATATCACGTAAGAATCTCCGCCGTATGAAACTCCGCCAAATGAGCCTCCTCCGTATGACCATTCGCCGCATGAGGTTCCGACGCATGAGCCTGCCCCGTATGAATCTCCGCCGTATGAAACTCCGTCGAATGAGCCTCCTCCGTATAAAGCTATAATTACCGTTATTATTACCTTTAATAAAGCTATAATTATTCGTTACCTCGTGATACTTATTGAATCTATAGACTTGTCACAGATACAATGTAATCTTAATAGAATTATGTATTATGACACATAAGTAAAAAGAGTTATCATATTTTCTTTAATTACACATTTAAAAAAAACGGTGTTTGTACCACGAAAGGAAGTCATTATACAGAATGTTCCATTTTTTTTAATTTTTTTTTCAATTTTATTTTATTTTATTTTATTTTATTTTATTCAGGATAACAACAGCGTTAATTACTAACCATATTACAAACTTACTTAACGTATGCCAATTACAGTTATCCACATGTTACTTATAACGTAAAGCTAGGTACAATAAGAATAATGCGCAAAAAGCACAGTGAAATGATAAACACATTGACAAGTAATATGGAATACTGAATATAATAATATGGGATGCTATATATGTTATAATTATATAAGTATAAATAACTACATAAAATATTGAGAAAGACATACAATTATGAATATTATGATATATATATTATGATATATATTATGATATATATTATGATAAATCATAGAGGTGCAATAAATAAATAAAAGATGTAGGAAAATATAGCTCATCATATTCCGCGTACTACAGATTAGGTTACTTACAAATCATGTAAATTCAATCAACAGGGACTGTGTTCAAAATGCATGCATGCACTCTGTTTCTATAGTTGCTTTTACTACCTATGAAAGGATCAATGGTATTGAAATTATTGTTATAATTTGATACTAAACGTGTTAAGACACTATTTTTACCGTATAGTGTGGAGTGATGAGGAATACTAAACAAAGATTTGATGGTGATTCTAGTTCGTTTTTTAGGCACACTAAATTCAATAGAATTCAGTAAATCGGGACAGTCAATACCACCACGTAATATATCATATAAGAATCCCATGTCCAACATAGGGAGTACTTACAGAGCTCTTGATTTTTTGTATTATTACTTTATGTTAGCACAATATTTGTGCAAAACTTGATTTGTATCACTTACATAGATGTGGAGAAAAAAATAAAACCGTGGGATTCTATTACCTTATAAAGCAGGCATTAAAACTTTAGTAGAACTAAAAGTAGTGTTCCACCTTTGCTAGATAGACCAAACTTGGAGATTACGTAGGTTGGAAGTTGGTACACATTTGGAAAAAAAATGGTGTTTTTACCACGAAAGGAAATCATTATACAGGATGTTCCAATTTTTTAAATTATTTTTTTTTAATATAGGGAGTACTTAGAGAGCTCTTGATTTTTTGTATTATTACTTTAAGTTACCACAATATTTGTGCAAAATTTGATTTGCGTCAGTTACATAGATTTGGAGAAAAAAAATAAACTCATTTTCGGTTTAAGTGAGTGCCGTAGCCCCCTGAGGGGTAGTGGGGGGGTGAAATTTTGTACATCATGTTATCTCTATATAAAGGATCATTTGGACATAGTTTCGAACCCCAAGGTTTGGGGGCACTTTTCCCAAGGCTATCCGGCTATACCCTTTATAACTTGGCAATACTATTTCATGAACATTTTTTTGTAGGCAAGCCTATATGATTGGTTTTGTAATTAATATATCTACCTATGATATTAATTTCAATTGGTTAACAGATCGGTGTAAATACCTATATTTTCTCACCTGTTCACACCTGCTTGCCAGGTAACCATGAACAGAAATAAGTAGGCAAGCCTACCTAGGCATATTCTCTGTGTTAAAAACTATCAATTGAGATAAAACTCATTCGGTTATCACATGAGTGAAAGTGACGAAAAAAAAATGACTAAAATTAGTTAAATTAAAAATAGCTATGAACACTTTTCGACAGGCAAGTTATCGTAGGCATATTTGTTTATAAATTATATTTGATAAAAAATATGTCCCATCGAGTTATCAGATCGGTGAAGGTCGTTCTTCAACGGCTCTTAGACCATTAGTTTTCCGTGTTTATTAACATCTTGGACAGTTCATTATAGAATTGCTAATGATGGCTCTGGCGCCGCGGTTATATACTCGTAAGTACTTGCTTTGCAATTAATTAGTTATTTATCCGGCCGCAGTCGGCTGACGTGTCTACAATGGCGTCATTTAAATTTTTGGGATTCCATACCATAATGAGACTCGGACGAAATACTCGACTTGTTAGTTCATTATAAATGCGATAAATATAAAATATTTTTTACATAAACGAGAATTAACTGAACGGAAAACTGACACTGCAAAAGCGTTTAGCTTAAAATTCTAGGCTTCCTCATTTATGAAGGAGAACCTCACATCCTCTAATGAGAACATGAGCATAAACAGCCTTTAATGAGAACATGGAAATCATGGAACAGTAGAAGGTGATTTAATCCTGTCTTCATATTATTATCGCATTGAACATTCGAGACATCTGTAACCCCATTCTATCACTGCAGTACTTCTCCGTAAAGTCTAACTTTCTTATTTCGGAGAAGTATTTACACTACAGCAGATTTCTAAATGTCTATTCCTTGTATAGCTAGTCTACCGTTGCTGCTAATGCCACTTGATGCCTAGGTACAGTAAATATCTCGCACCACGAAGTTCCTAGAAATCAATAGGTATACCTAAAGCAGTAATGGGGAAGTTCAATTAGCAAAATTAACCGTGTAAAAAATCAACAGGAAATAAAGATTCTTACATTTAAGTACAAAGTAGCCTAGAAATCTCTGAGGGCTTATTGAGGTAGAACTAGAAGGGAGGTGCTAAAAACATTTTTTATTATTATTTGAAAGTAAGTACCCTACTAGAGGCAATAGAGATGTCCTCATTCTTTTAAAGTTGTAATGAATTTATCACGCATGTGTTAAGTAGATATGTGCGTACATTCACTTGCTTCAGAGAGCAATATTTACCATTCATACCGTAACTTCCTTATGGAATCCTGAGCCTTAAGGTCCTGTCCATAATGATCTCAAGATGTTTGAAGTCTCCGATCGTGCACTTGACTTTATCTCCTCGTTCTAATGCCGTAGTTAGTTCGTAGCATTTACTATTAGGTATCTATTCTGTGCTAAAACTTAAGCAAAGTTTGATGGTAGAGCCATTTGTAAGAGCTTGCTAGGGTCAAAACAAGAACCTTTGGTTAAAAGGCTCTTGGGTCTACTTGATATTATTTTTATTAATGTGTAATAATCTTATAGATTTATTTTGGTAGGTACCTACCTACCTTCTATTAGTATTACCAAGAATGCATCATTAAGGTATACGTGCGTCATATCGTCATAAGTTAATAACATACACAATAGTCGTCACGACTTGTCAAATGGAAGTATTTACCGAAATACATTACAAAAAATAAAATAAAAATGTTGATGGTTGATGATGATTTATTTTTTGTTTTTGTAAAAATTATGACTTACTTACCTATTTACCTACGTGGAGGTGATATTATGATGTTATAAGTATTTTAATTTTAACTTTTTTCATCAATATTGGCAATGTTGGCCAAAAATGGTATACTTACTTAGTAACCTTTTCAGTATTTTGTTTATAAATCATGATGGAAAGGTTTCATTTTAATAAATTGTCAGTAGGTACCTAATTGGATTTTAATACCTACTTACGGGACTCCACTATTATGTTATTCCTAGGCTATTGATAAAATTAAGCAATGTTTAAGAATCATGAGTTGAATAGGTGACTTCCTCGTGCTGGTGACAACATTTGTTTCAAGAGCGCTTCCGTTTATCTAATCACGTTATGCAATCGCTACTGTGACAATAAACTTATTGAGTAAGTAGGTATACTTAATAGGTTAGATGTTTAAGTTGTAGCGGAGATCTTTGACATACGCGACGTAGAACTATTAAATCGCACTAAACACAATCGTGTATCTTTGAATTATTACGTATTTTTGAGTCTTTAACACTAGTTCTCATGGCAAAACGTTTGAAATGTAGCAAAGTAAGTCAGTTGCAGGCTGCAGCTCGAATGGCCTAGGTGACGCTGTAGTCCGAAAGCCCCTCTGACGCCCCAATAAACTAGGACAATCCGGAAAACCCGGAAGTATGGCAGCTCTACACACTAGACTGGTAGGTACACACTATGCAGCCACAATACAAATATCTTATCTATTCCGTGACAAATACTGCCCCAAGATACTTGCATCGCACCTGAAGTCTTTTTACTCGACTGTGTGATCTTGAGCATGTCCGTCTATTGTGGGATCTTAAAAAACTGATCCTGATCCCGAAAATCTCAACTACTGTGGGAACGCAGGTATCCTTAATGAGATCCATCCATTGACATTTAATAGTTAAGTACCCGGATGACCGAGCTTTGCTCAGTTTAGTGTTGCTTAACAACGCCATCTACTGAAGTAGCTTTAGTATTGCTACTTGCCAATAGATTTCAGGAAGAGTCTATTGTAGCAGTTTTTCATTGCTTGAAAACACGGATACACGGATAGAACGACATTTTCTAAAAATTAATCCTAGCTAGATCGGGTTTTCGCCCTCGAAACCTCTTGCATACTAAATTTCATGAAAATCATTGGAGTCGTTTCCAAGATTTAAAAAATACATGTACAAGAATTGCTAGTTTACAGGTATCAGATAGATAGACAGATAGATGTTTGTTGTGTCAGATACCACTTACCACCATGCAGAAGTACCATCTTAAACTAGGCTGTATAGAGAACCGAGCAATGACCACCAAAACTGAAATAGGAACATAGCATTGCCTAGATCAACAGGGTGCACCACGACTACAGTTATAGATTCCTCAGTTTTAGGAAAACAGAAAGACCTTGTATGACAGCTTTGTATGTTCCTACGTCCGCGTCAGTAAAGTTCTCAGTATAGATGTTACCTATTACCTAACCAATAATTACATAAACACTATGCCTAAGTAGGTATTGAAGATGATTGCAATTCAACACATTGTTATTATTGTTACGTAGGTATACGAGTAGATACTTATGTACATTCATACAATGAACTTTGCACCTCTCTAGCTGCACACGCCGATTGATACCAGCCTATTAATTATTATTATTAACTAGCCGATTCAGTCCTAAATACTAACGTCGCATTGCGAGTAATCGGAATAATGTAGCTTGTAGTTGAAATATTCAAAATCAAGCCTGCGTGTAAAACTGTTTGTAGATATAAGTACCTATTGTATCACGAAGTGGAGTTTACCCCACAGTGCGTGCCCTTATGCCGCGTTTACATTCAGCCTTGTTGGGAAGGGAAGTGAGCAGGGAAGTGGGCAGCGCGAGTATGTAAACGGGTTACTCGCGCTGTCACTGCCCATGCCGCTGCCACTCGCGGCGCTCCCTCGATTGTCGGTTTTTCGTGCGGAAGTCAAAGGATCGGCAGCGCGAACGCGATTAAGTGTTTACATTCTCGCGACTCGCTCATTTGCCGCTGAAGTTCAACCGAGAAAGAACGTGCTACGCTACGTGTTAAACCTGACTACAGCAATTCGTTTATTAATCTGTCCTGTGTTTTAACTTATTAAGTCACCGCCACAGGAGTGGAGTAATGATAAAACAATTAAATTTTTAGAACTTTACGAAATTGAGCGGGTAATATGGGATTCCTCATGAATTTCTATCATCCACCATCTTCTCTGACGACGATGTCTCTCTTGAATTCTATTTTTTTTTTCATAACATTTAAATAATAATAATTATTTGATTTTTATTTGATTATTTTTTTTTATTATTTTTATTTTTATTTTTATTTTAATTATTTGATTTTTTAATTATTTTAATTATTTGTGTGTACTAAATAAATAAATAAATAAATAAATAATTAATTAAATTTATAAGGCAGAGCGCCGACGCTGCGACAATTTCGACGTCATCCATTGCCCAGAGTCGAATTGAAAATACACATGAAGCGACAATGTAAACACTCACTTCCCTTGACGTTGCCACAGCAATATTTGCGGAAGTATGTACGGCAAGGGAAGTGGCAATGGAAGTGGCTGAATGTAAATGCGCTATTAGAATGCTCGCAAGTCTCGCTGCCCCTCCTTCTCGAAGAGAGAGTCCTTCCTGAGCACTAAGCTATCAAAGCTATGACATGAGGTCATTCAAGAAGCGGGTCTATCGTTTCCTTCTAGGCCGGCAACGCATTGGTGTTGTCACCACCAATAATCTACATGGGCGGCGGTGATCATTAACCATCATTCGACCTATCTGCTCCGTTGCCTGCTGAAGGCGTAAAAAAACCTTTATTCAGCTCGCCCTTTTGTCCACGTGAAGCTGTAAAGGCCAATAGGGCCAACATTCTTTCATTCAAAACAAAGAAGTGCAGTTTTAAGGCTCCTTGGTTTATGTTACTTGTTCTTGGATAATTATATCGTATGTTAGGTGCTATAAAATTACGGAAGCAATGCATGTAGCCTTAATCCAGCGTTAGACATACAGAGAATCAATGACGAAACGCGAAGGTCAGTCGTTCGTCTGTTATAACAATACAAAGAATTACAAAAAACCGGGCAAGTGCGTGTCAGGCCACGCGCAATGTAAGGTTCCGAAAACAGAACATTTAATAAATGTTCTGTGGTTGCCATCCGCTGAATCAGTAAACAAATATTGAATAACACGTGTGACGAAACAATAAATTATTTAATACCCAGTAGAATGTGCTTCAACTACGCTGGTCTTTCATTTTGTTGCTGTGTGTTGCTTTAAAATAAAAAAGCCGAATTTCAACTGCAATCCGTAAAATAAAATGGTATAGAAGATTGCGGATCGAATCATTAATTACCTATATTACGGCTTGTGAAACTTGTGAATATTGAGGGGCACATTTTATTATGCAATTTCGTTCGTGCGTTCGAGTCACAGCTGTGACTTGTGAGCAGTCCTGGATTTGCCAATAGGCCGTGTAGGCCGCGGTCTAGGGGCGGCAGCGTCCTAGGGGCGGCAGATTTCAGAAGATGATATATTATAGATGATTTTTCTATAAAAAAGTGTCGCAAAAAATTGTAATTCTTGTTTTTTTACGCACTTTCTTAGTGACTTATTCAGTGCCTTACTTACTATGAATGGAAAATTATTACTCGTATTTTAGAAAGGTACATGGGGCGGCAGAAATAAATTAGCCTATACCCATAAAAATATAAATCCGGCACTGCTTGTGAGTCTAGTATGCTATCACTAGTCACTAAAATGATTGCATTTGATTCGAGTCGCAGCTGTGAGTCTACTGATGTGATAGTATACTTCATAGATGTGATAGCATATTGTGATAGCATACTAGACTCACAGCTGTGACTCGAATCAAATGCAATCATTTTAGTGACTAGTGATAGCATACTAGACTACTCGTATTTTCCGATCCTAAAACTGAGTTAAGGAAACATAGAGATCTTCTTTGAAATAATACCTTGATCCGAAAAAGGAATAGTCGTTTCCAGCCCATTGCAAGCAATGGATGCACCAGAAGGGGAGGCAGGAAAGGTCGAAACAGTAAAGTTCTTGTTATGAATGTTAGGTACCTACTTACTAGGCTACTAATGACCCACCCTCCCTTCGGAAAATCTATCCCGCATCCGAAACAATTGCTAGTTATTTTTACAGACATTCACGACAACCTGGGAAACCATCCATGAATTATTACACCTACGTATTGGTGGAAGAAATTGTGAATTAGAATGAATATTTTCTAAAATCAAAAGTAACATCCAAACATTCCAAACTACAAGCTTTACCTTTCCCTAACATTAAGATTCGTTGAATGTTTTCTAAAATCAGACGTTGACAAAAGGCGAAGATCGCGTTACAATAGTGTGTAATGTGGACCAATATTGCTTAATGACTCATTTTCTAAAGCTATATTATATTTTAGCGATCTTACATCATATTATGTGGACTTATTTGGCACATTGTTGCATTTGTAGAGTTAAAATCAGAGCATTTAAACCCTTACGTTTCAATTCATTTACGAGTAACTTGTAGGGGTGCTTATCTGTATTACATAGTACATACTATTTTCTATGATTAATATGCAATTTTAGGGTTCCGTACGAAAAAAACGAAAAATGGAACTCTTATCTGTTAGTTCTTACTCGTGTGTCTGTCCGCCTTCACAGCCAAATTACTCCGAAACTACTGGACCAAATGAGTTGAAATTTTTTACTCGTGTGCATTTTCGTGACCTAAAGACGAAAATATAAACAAATGAATAAAAAAAATATGAAATAAAAAAAACTTTTATGCAAACCGTATTATCGGGTGTTGTTATACTTAAGTAATCATTTTCACATATTTCATGTTTTTAAAAAGACATATTCTCGGTAGAGTTCGTTGGTCAATGTCATGCGAAAATAATCAGGTTTCGTCATGCATTCAAATTCAATGGTATTCAATGTTGAAAACTATAATAAATAAATTTTGTAAGAGAAAAATAACAAAGTGCCACGCAAAAATAATAGGAAGGAAAATGTGAAGTATAAATGTATGTGTTGGGTGTGTCATCCAATTTCTACTGGAGGAAAACTGTTGACTCGTGTGACGTACATCTGTCTGCGGATTTACCATTATTATCTATAAGCATCGGAAACGGCAAGTTATGTAAATGTGTTTCTGAATTGTGCAGATACTTAAACAATGCCATCGCTATGTCTTTAATAATAGTCAGTCTTAGTTTTCGAGTTTTGGTCTTCTTGGAAAAAAACATCCTAAAATGTCGCGTTACCAAAATACCCCCCTACCAGTGGTGTACTGTCAAGGTATTCAATATAATATACCTAACCTACTTCATTGGACTGTAAAAATACTTGTTATATGTTTAAGAAAATAATAAAAAATAAGTAATCTATCCATCTATAGGTATACATATATAAAACGTAAAAAACGTTGTACGGATGTCCTCTATAGACTTTGAAACCGTCCAACCGATTTGCCCCAAACTGGTTTGGTTTCATGTGAAAGGTAGTAATGCAAAGATTGTTTGAGACGTGTTTGAGACCACTAAAACAATGCATTACACATATTAATGTTTTTAGCGTAGTAGCACACGCCAAGTATCCACTAGTAAGTAATAATTTTATGTTTTCTCATCCGAGTACTTACCATGAAAAAGTCCTAAACCATTTTTGCGTTTTCTTTTCTTCAACTTTACCATAACTTAGGGAGGGTTGCTCATCACGAAGTTAAAGTAAGGTTATAGTTATTATACCCATATGTCAATTAAAGTAAAATATAATATAATCTATATAAAACGAAACTGGGTTGCATAAGTCACGGTTAGGTTAAGTTTCGACTAAAGCTTAAAGGAGAGTCTATCTTCATGGCTGAATACCCCTGCTGGTGTACCGCAAGGTGGCGTGTTGTCCCCACTCCTATTCTCAATTTTCATCAACACGATTACTTCCTGTATAACTTCTTCCTACCACTTGTATGCAGATGATCTCCAGATATATACACAGGCTACCATTAATGATCTACCAAATGCTATCGGTAATATCAATGCTGACTTAGTTCGTATTACAGATTGGTGCAAATTTCATGGACTACAGCTTAACCCCGGTAAAACACAACTGATAATAATTGGCTCCCCACGTCTTATGACCAAAATTGACTTTACTCGCCTGCCACCAGTAACCTTAAATGGGACTATTATTCCAGTTAGTAAGACTGTCAAAAATCTTGGCATCACCATTGATAGCAACCTTAGCTGGGGTCCACAAATTAATGAAGTCAGCCGCAAAATGTTTGCTGCAATTGGGTCTCTTCGTCGGTTACAATATTTTCTGCCAACTTCCACGAAAATTGCACTAGCACACTCCCTGCTTCTTCCGATCCTTGATTATGCTGATATCTGCTATCTTGACGTCACCGAGGAGCAGCTAAATAAGCTTGAGCGCCTCCAAAATTTATGTATCAGGTTCATATTTGGGTTGCGTAAATATGACCATGTCTCAGAATTTCGCACTAAGCTCAAGTGGCTCCCAATCCGTCTTCGCCGGAATACTCATATTCTTTCTCTACTCTACTCTGTTCTGTTCAATCCACTAGCCCCAGATTACCTAAAAAAGCGATTTACTTATCTTTACTCGCTACACGACAGTACCCGTTCTCTTCGCTCTAACTCTAACCTCGCCTTATCTACTCCTAACTCCTCTTGTAACTTCTATAAATACTCCTTTTCCGCTTTCTCAGCTCATCTCTGGAACACTCTACCAGTTTCCATTAGATACGCTAAGACTAAACATTCTTTTAAACGACAGGTTAAATTGCATTATATGTCACTTTGACCTGCTCTTATCTGCTATCTTCTACTTCTTCTCGTCTTTCCTAAAAATTATAATCCTTCAAGTCTATTCTATCGCAATCTTACTCTATCCTTCCCTCTCTTCGCATTATGTTAGTTTCGCAGACCTCATGAACATCATACTTATGATAGTTGTGCTTGTACACCTCTACCAGCAATTTATTTGTCAACTTTGATAAGTTTTCCACTTTGGGTTATCTGGAAGAGATCGCTTTTTAGCGATAAGATCGCCTATTGTATACTATCCATTGTAGTTGGTATGTACATGTACATTTTATTCTGGTGTGCAATAAAGAGTTTTGTATTGTATTGTATTGTAGTCAAAACCAACCCAGTTTCATATGTTTCGACGGTTTTTAACTTTAACCGAATGTGACTATATTCCTTACTTACCTTCTTGTGAGCGCCATCTTTTTATTTATTTAGTTATACGGTACGCTATCCTTATCTACATACATAGTAACTGAAATACATAAGTAACACTTAAACACGGTAACCTTAATCATCTGAAACCCCACAAGCAGCCCTTTTCTATGAAATAAAATACCCTGACACATTATTCTACTTCACGTAAGTATTATACTAGCTAGGTAAGATGGCATACTTTGTATTAGTAAAAATTGATGTAAACTTATAGCATTATTGTATAAACCTCAGTGGTTTTTATAATGCTATTTAATGCTACAATTTTATGTAAGTTTTGTTAAATGATAAATAAAAAAAGTATTTACTTACGTATCTATTTAGATACTATTTGCTTTTGCTTCGTAATATCTATCTATCTATCTGTATATAAAAAGCAAAAGTGATTGACTGATGTATCAACGCACAGGCCAAACCCTTAGGGCTAGAAACTTAAAATTTCGCACACGTATTCCTCTTATGACATAGGCATCCTCTAAGGAACGATTTTTCAAAATTCAACACCCAAGGGAGTGAAATATAATGATAAGCATAATTTCCGCGTGCGAAGCTGCGGGCAACAGCAAGTAATTAATATAATTATTATTAAATTATCCACTTGTTGTTGGTAGAGCAAATGTATATTAGGTACATTTATAGCACCAGTTTATTTTTTACATAGGTATAATACAATTTTTTTTTAAATAGCCGGCTAACGTGCTGATGGTCCACCTGATGGTAAGTGGTTATCATCGCCCATGGACATCAGCAACACCAAAGGCGTCACTGATGCGTTGCCGGCCAAGAAAGGGTGGCTCTCAAGCCCACAGCCGGAACACGACGAATCTTTTGGCGGCTGATTCATGCTCAAGGGTGGTAGATATCCAGGGGAACCTCATGAAGAAATAATAATAGTAATAATGATATTAACAATTAAAATATATATTACCAATAGGATCCCTCCGTGGGGCCCTACCACCAGCGGGCCGGATTTAGTTGCCTCTTATAAGACCCCATATTTTGTTATGTTATGTGTAAATGTATTTTGTTAAAGTAAAGCCTATTTGACAGTTGCATAGGCTTTAATTAGGTAGATGGACCAGCAGGCGAAGCGTAGGCAACATAGTTATTTTTGTAACTAATAAAATTCATTTATTTTATGATAAAACTCATTTAATTACAGTCACGATTCAATACTTTGTGATTACTGTTTTACTGATTACCTATCTGCAAAATGTTTTCATTTATTTATTTAGATAGGTACATAATTATGGATATACCTTGGGGAAACTGTAATCTATACTAGTATTATAAAGAGGAAAAATTTGATTGTTTGCATTGAATAGGCTCCAAAACTACTGAACCGATTTGAAAAATTCTTTCACTGTTGGGAAGCTACACTATCGCCGGGTAACATAGGCTATATTATATTATCAAAAATTAAGGATCCTTAATATAACTCCAATAATGTAACCCAAGATGTAAAAAAAATAACAAAACCGATGCAAAGCGAGGGCGATTACTCGTAACTAATAAAATTCATTTATTTTATGATAAAACTCATTTAATTACAGTCACGATTCAATACTTTGTGATTACTGTTTTACTGATTACCTATCTGCAAAATGTTTTCATTTATTTATTTAGATAGGTACATAATTATGGATATACCTTGGGGAAACTGTAATTTCCCTCCGAATACATTTTATTTCTCTGTCCGTTGCACTTTTGTCTGATGTAGGAATTATGTTATCGAACTATAGCTTAATTATTACTTACATATTTCGAACCTTTGATTTGATATCTCAATAAAAATAGGTCCATAAATCTTATCAAAAGATAGCTTGGCGGGACTCTACCTGGCTTAAGCGGTATAAGAATGTTATCCAAAAAATTGTGTTTCATCTTGTTTTTTTTGTAAATGATATTATCCACATAACAATTTCAACCAGTTTTAGATAATGTATTGACAAACCTAGATATGGAACAAATGAATGCTTAAGGCCTTGGACGTCTGTGATGTGTAGAGTGTGCAGTGCAGTGCAGAATGTAGTGCAGAAGACATTTTTGCAAAGAGGAAGGACTAGCTCACCTCTTGGAGAAATACGAGTAGCGAACGACCTACAGGCATCCCATGCAAATGCAGATGAGCGACTGTGATCTAGCTTTTATAGTAACAACTACACATTTTTATTTTCTAAATATTTAGGCACAAATATAAAACAATGACATAAAGTAATGGTAATAAACCCTTGTAATGATTGTATTCAGCACGATACGATTGTTGATACGAAAGTACACAATAAGGTAATGACGTGCACGTGCGAGGACTTGTGGAGCTAACACGACTTGCTATCAATCTTGGTACTAGCTTAATCAGCACTGTTGATTGTTTCCCCTGTAAACATAATTTCAATGCACCGTTTCCGAAAACGTGTTCGCTTGAAATACTAACAACATAAATTTTATCAGACAAATATTGTCTCGCCTCCTGTGTAAGCCTAGATTGGTTCTTGGTTGCCGATAAAGTGGCGAAAGAGCGTTAAAATCGCGTCTTGATTTTCTGAAAGCCTGAATATTAGTTGATATGAATTTCAGAGAAAAATTAATATGATTGTTGATCAATTCAATCTACCTTATGTATATCTATCTACTCAATTTTTATTGATAGTATTGAGTCATTATTTCACAACCAAGGAATTTAATGTGCAGGTGTACACAAGGTGTACAGTGATATCTGGTGATGTTATACAAACAAAGTTTAAATTAAAACGTGAGTATTTAAGTATTGAGCAAGCTATTTTTATCAGAAGTTTCAACTATAAGTCACAAACCGTTACGCTAAGTTGAACATGTATGTGTCATGGTAATTACGTGGAAAATAAGAAACTAAAATTATATTCCAACGTCATTTTCTTTTTATTTTGTCTAAGTTTAAACGAGAAATACTGGCCTTGAGAAGACCAGAATTCGCCACTATCAGCAAGTATCGGTTGGTTGACTTTGGAGAATTTTTGCTTAATGGACATTCTTTCCTGATCATACTTGTGAATAATAATAATAAATACATGTCGGACGTCGGTGAGCGACTTGTTTGGTTGTACAACGATCATATGCAGATCAGATGCTGTCATACAAGAAGAGTTATGAAGAAAAACTAAATATTTACGAGTAGAATATCTAAAGAATATGTCAATCTATTTGAAATGATACGTGTGGGAAATTCTATGGGATTCGATCACTGATCACGGAGTTGTAGAGATTGTAATTGTAGGAGACCTGGAAATATATCATGGAGCAAAGTAAAAGGAATATTATTGTATAAACAATACAGTAGAACCTTAGTACCTTTCTTCCACCTGCACATAAAGTTAGCCTGGAGGTTGGAACTGAAGTGGTCTGTGTTACAATGTATAAAAATGAGTGAAATTACAATTAACACTGAGATTCTGAATATCTTCTTAAGTGTCTTCTCAAAATGTTACACCGAATTAAGACATCATCGAAGCGTTGCCGACCAACAAAAGAGACAGATAAAGAAAGAACTGGCTCTCCAAGATTCCAGTTGGAACACGACGAATTGTTTGACGACTCTGGGGTAGCTAGTCAGGCAGTCTTCTCGAAATAATATAATAATAATAGCAGTAATAATATTAACGTCTTAATATAATAAAGTGAGATTATTATCAATGTGGTTTATTATTTTAAAGTTTTAATGTATACAACTTTACACAAGGTACTTATAAGCCGATTGCTATAAATAAGTATACAACAATAAGATTTTGGGGTATGGAGCCTGAGAGAGTACAGAACAAACTGTCGTAACTCAATACTTGTATATAACATTTCAAATGTAATCTATCAAGGATTTTCCTCATCTGGAGCTAACCCTGAGAATATTCTATCAGATCAGATCATCATCTGCATAAAATGTATTGTCATCGAGACTAAAGCAATATGCATAATTGCAACTCCATAGGATAAGAGGAAATAGTTGTATAATAATTCAGCTTGCAAGATTTGACCCATACATATTATGCTTATTATTATAAAGCTATTATATTATTAATTCTAAAGCTTGTTTCCCGGCTGTGATATATAATAGGTACATATAAATTACGAATGTAGATTTACGTTTATGTTTTCGGGTCTACAACTCTAGTCAGAGCCGGTTTTAGCACTATCAGCGCCTTGGGTGAGATTTCTGAGGCGCTCCTATCTGCCACTGAAACCTATACAAAAATAATAAATATGTAAATCCATGCCAAGTTACAGCTTTTCAGCACTAAAGGTCTGGACGTTATACTGCGGATGGACGGATGGATAGACATGAAGACATTATAAGGGTTCCGTTAAGACTACCTGCGCGCTTCAAACTAGGGCGCCACCCTAGGCGGTCGCCCAACCGCGCCCTATCGCCTATACCCTAACGCCGCTACTGACTATTCATTTGTAAGTATCACAACACAATCAATCTCTCAGGCTCAATCAATCCTGGTGGTAAACACTTTAATTAGGTAATCTAACCTGACACAAATATTCCATTAAAACAATGCGAACTCGTAAATTTTATCGCATTCGCGGGAATCCAGTGCTTTTAAAGGCATTATCCTGTGGTGTTTATCTAGTTATCGAATTTACGATAAGTGTAAACGGAATTTAATTTATCTAACATAATTTCGAGAGCTGATGGCATTTATTCTTAAATATATTTGTATATTTAGGTACAACATATATAATTTGGTTGTGTAATTCTAGCTGTATTAAAGAACGTTCTTCAAACATTTATAATAATACTATGTTATTAAATATTAAAAGATAAAAACTTGTTGATGCAGAAATTAATAAATAACAATACCATATTACGATTTGAACACTATATTCTTTGCAGCAATTTTAATTCTTAATGTTACAAATAAATACAGACAACAATAATACAGACGATACGTAAGTCGATAGTATAAACTTTGAAAGTTTTTGCAGTCGGCTGTCGGATCTCAAGCACAGCCAAGCCGCCAAGGCAACCCGTTACGTTACTTAACTAGGATGGAAAGTGAAATCTATTTCAGAATACCGTTCTCTTGTTGCATTGCTGCTTCAACATTGCAAATCATTTATTTATGGCGGTTACTTTTTGCGACCTCTTGCGAACTTCGTGTATCTAACAGCTAAGAGCTTGAGAGCCTTGAGTTCTTTCTTTCTTGGCCAGGATCGGTGACCAGTGTAGCCTTTAGTGATACTGATGTGCATAGGCGTCAGTGTCCACTGACCATCAGGTGGATCGTCTCCTCGTTTGTCGGCTATTTAGGTACATAATAAAGGACAATGAACATACAGAGTTCATTTGAAAATATAATCATATTACTTTACCACTTTACCTCTTTTCTGGCTATACCTCAATGATGTTTATTAGAGATACGTTATGCCCTTACAAATGAAGCAAAAAATCTGTTCCGAAGACGGTACACCAATCAGCGCTTGTTAAATTATGTAAAAGGGATAGCATTACTAAAACCATAATAGTGAAAAAGACAGCTAGTGTTTGTCGCTCGCGTCACAAGTACCTTACGTTCGGCTGGCGCCAAGCTGGCGCGCTGTCATGCCGCCATACTTATTTTGTTAGAGAATTATTGAAATGAAATAAAATGCAATAAATCATGATTCCTTACTTGTGGTATGTTATTCCATGAATTTTATTTTTTTACGTAAGTAATTAGTGCATTTACGCATAACACACGAAGGCATTTTAACGCTGTATGTCAAATCGCCAGCACTTCTGACAAAAATAAAAGCGTGCGTATCCACAGAGTATTGAGAGAGCGACTGCGAGTAATGCGAGCAAGCGTGGTCAATTGACTACTCTTTCGCTCTTCGCCGTCGGCGCGCTAGTAACCCATCTACCTCTTTTATACATATAATATCATTGCTATACCTGATGAAGTATTCTTGTCAAGTTTGGCCATGGCATGGCTATCTGGCCTATAGGCTGTCTCCTAAAAACCTGTCTCATGCAAACTGGATGCCGCATAAAATTAAATTGTAAACTTGACAGCAGCCAGCTTTAGTCTTTACGCACTATCGTATTATTTCATTCTATTATCGTTCACCGTATTTAGGTCTACCGCACAAGTGCGCAAATATTGTGTGCGTCAATAATTATATTACGAGTATAACCCTAAAATTATACGGCAAGCTGCGAAACACCTTCCGGGATAATTGACGTCGTAGTTGCGTCGGGTGACCTCACGTTTATAATAATATCCTCATAATTATCTAATTCTACTTATGTACAAAAATAATCTATAGAAATCAATTTGTTAAAATGGTTGTTAACATCTGCGAATATTATTTCAACCAGACCACGAAACGACGGAAACACATTCATTAATATTATGTATTGCGTAGGCATGGGTGCACATAAATTGAAGGAACATATTGGAAGGAATAACTATCTAATAACGGCCGCACAGAACATCAGTAGGCTTGGTCACATGGATACTGGCTACCGCCACCAATACTGTCTCCTTTATAAGGGTATGGTACCAGACTACCAGTATTAGTTATGTTATCATATGCAATTTTGACGGAGTATATTTTATTTCTTTCTTTTCTAAATTGAGACAGAAATACACCTACTAGAGACGGAAATAAATTTACTGATGGGATGAGCTCTAACAGCGTGTTATTTAGCGTGTGTGTGTGTGTGTGTGTTATTTTACTTTCATGCAAATTAAAGTTTTAGGTGACTGATGATCTCTGCTCTACTCTAAGCACTCTGGCACCAGAGTCCAGACTCAAAAGTCAAATAGACAATTCGTTTTCATAAAAACACTGTTGGTTACTGTTAGTTATAATTATAAATTACATTTGAACTCAATTAACAACAAATTGACTTGATTTAAACTTAAAGATATAACACATAGCATTATATTGTGAAAGAGTATAGAGATATCTCCTGACCTTGGCTCGAATGGTTGACAGAGTTGAGTAATCTTGAACCAAGTCCCCAGTTACTCAAACTAGCGAATCGATTCGCTTTACTCTCAGATCACGAGCCTGTGGGTGTAGGTTCCAGGATTTAAACGTCAGTATGGCATATCTGTAATCTCCGTGTGGTGCCGGGTCCACTTCGTAGAATAACACCACTCCTATCTCTTCCTGGGATGTCGTAAAACGCGAATAATAAGTTATTCCAGGAGATGGGCAGCACCGTCTTCTACTGCGGTCACCAACACGCACTGGCCAAGCCTGGTGAATATTGGCTCAACCCCCCTATAACAGCCAAAACTAAGCCTCGGCCCCCAGTCCCCTGCAGCTCCGCTATTCCTGGCTACGGTAGCGACATTGGTAACGGCGGGGCAGGGGGTGCTAAGAATCGCCGGCAGAAATCGGGCTAACAATCTAAACGACGACTTCTGCACCTGGCAACATACAACACTGAGGCCCGACAACAAGATGAAAGAGCTGAATGAAGAGTGTGGGGGACATTTAAGGGTTAACTAAGCTAATTACGAAATTGATGTTTGAGCCACGACAGTAGACAGGTTAATACTACTTCCTCAATTTCGAATGGCTCATTGTGTAGTGAGTGACTCTTACAGCTTATCTCGAATGATCACTCGAGAAGCAAAAAGTAATTAGTCACATGAGAATTGTTAACACCACACGTGAACTCCGACCACACAGACTTAAGTAGTTTTTCACGTTATTAACATACGAGTAACCGCCCTCGCTTTGCTTCGGTTTTCTTTATTTTTTACACCTTGGGTTACACTATTGGAGTTTTATTAAGGATCCCTAATTTTTTTGAAAATATAATATAACCTATATTACTCGGGGATAGTGTAGCTTTCCAACAGTGTAAGAATTTTTCAAATCGGTTCAGTAGTTTCGGAGCTTATTCAATGCAAACAATCAAATCTTTCCTCTTTATTATTAGTATAGATATATTGGGTGCAAGCATGGAGATTCTGTCTGTCGGTCAACTCACACTTAGCTGATTCCACAGAGATTTTACGATATTAGGTACATAAAAAACCACATGACAAGTTTTTATCAAAAGTTACTTTGTTTTTGTATCTCGAAGGTTAAAGGTTTAAACGTAGTCAAATATAAATAGTTGATTTACCCCTGAATTTGTTTAGTGATATAGCAAAATTAGCGCGCAGTGACAGATTCTGAGAACAATCGTTTCATATTTAATTAATTTTCCTTGACATATGAATACCTACAAGTAAGCATCAGAGATTTAACACGGTTTTGCAGCAAAACGTAACCAGGAAATGACACACTAACACGTGAGCTTGACTGTATTGAACATGAATATACATATTGTCCATCAATCACATAGAATTTACTTCAATTGTTCTACCTGCATCCGTCATCATTGTTAATAAATAGATTGTAGAGGCTAAAGTAAACCGCGTTCCCTGTTTCCTGTAGTCTGAAAAATATCGGTGATGTCTTGGTGGCTGTGATTTGAACAATGATATTAAAAAAAAATATCGAACATTGAAGTATTATTACTAGCGTATAGAACCGACACCGCGAACACTATGTATGTCCCAATGCATTGGCGCCACGTGGCTTCAATCTTCAATGGATTTGTTCGATTTTGAAAGGAGAACGGGGGCTTAATTTTGAAAATCGAATCTCCCGGGCGGGACACACATTTTGTTCGAGATGTCTGTTCTATGACATTATACTTCAATAGTAGTAGTGGTATTAGTAGATATATTAGTTCATTGCATGCATGGTGTTCGCGGTGTCGCTTCTATACGCTAGTAATAATATGTACTTCAATGCCTGACGGTGAATATTTGACTTGTTATTGATGTCGTTTGTGAATAATTACAGTATGATAGGTTTGAACAGATGGCAATGGTTTATTCTGCATATAATAGCCGGCAGACGTCAGTACGATGTAGACAATGGTGTACATAAGTTTTGTTTGCTCAAACCGATTCTTGTTCATCAAATAAGCTGTACGCAAATTGAACGTTGGCCAGTAAGTCGAACGAAGCCGAGAGTAAATAATGGGAGTTTTATAATGACACTTCCAATATGGATTTCTGACTGTGAAATATCTGCAAACCATAAGCTTACGTGCGTCATTGGACCAACAAGTTTTGTAAGGGAATAGCATAGATTCTACAGAAACTTGTCCACTGTTATTTGATTTGACTGAATAGTGGATGTTTTGCAGTTTTTTATTTACACTAAACGGTAATTTTCAAAAAAGTAAACCTTCTATGAATAAATTAGGAACTGAAAAATGTTAATAAATGGTCACAAAGATTATATTTATGGACGATTTATCGCCGAAAACTTTTAACTTTCAGGTAACCTTAAGGCACAAGGCAATGGTAGTATTCGCAGGTGCTGCGTTCGCCGTGTAGGGCCAATTTCAGAAGGGTTGGTTTGGTAGGTACGCACCGTCCGTGTCATACATTCGCAATTTATCACACATGTCATTTATAAAATGCATACATAAATATGTATATGTAGCAGAACGAGGTATTCTATGGTATTGGTTATGAAATGATATTCCTTTTACTTTGCACCATGATATATTTCCAGTTCTCCTAACATTCACATCAATATTCCAAAGTACTTCAACACTACGTGATCAATAATAATCTGTTCTACATTCTTGACAATTCGCTAATCTAAATATGACATGACATTTCTTATATGCCAGCCTCTGCATCAGGCAAGCGCTGTACAATAAAGAGGTCCGTCCCTGGACCTTCACTGGAGATTCATGGCCTCACCGATATATATGTAATAATTTTTACAAATTATATTAGGTGTTTTTACAGACTTTCCGTTATTAATAAACATCAACCGGTATCTCTTAGTGAGAGGGACTTCCTACTGTCTTAAAGAGAGAGGAAAGTGATTCCAAGAATCTTTGAACATAAAAAGCAAATACAACGAATGTAATATAATGGCCGACTTAACAGCAATGACCCACATCGTTCGCTTCCGACAGACTCAAGATAAAGAAGTACGAAAAACAAACACACAAACACAAAAACAAAGTTCGTGGATGGCATAAATATCAACATTTTTGTAACGTGAGCATAAGATGAGAAATTGAGTGCGTCGCGCAAGACTAAAAAAGCTAATTTGACTTAACCTCAATAATCTGAACTAATTATACATGTGTATTTTACTTTGAGATATCGTCTTTACATAGTTTGCTGTGGTTAAAAATACACACAATAGGCAGGTCACGCACGATTTCAGCGCGTTTAAGTCTATTAATGCGCTCAACTACACTTGGAATTCTTATACTTAATTGTAGAGATGCTTCTGCAAAATATCTTTGTGTTTAATGTTACAAATGAAACTCGACAATGTCATTATTATTTAAATATATTAACTTTAATTCTTATGGACTGTTTCTGTAAATTAGTAGAAATCGTCTTTAATAATGAATGCCCCTCCACTAAACACTATTGTTAAAACTTGTAAGTGGTAATGTTTATTTCTATTTATTTAATACTACATTTAAGTAAAAATATTTTATTCACGTTGTAACAATAATGTTTAGTGGAGGAGCGTTTATTCTTAAAGTCAGACGATCTCTACCTTTAGACGTGATTAAAAGTGTTAAGGTTAGCTAATTGGTTTATCCTTACTTATTAATTAGTTTTTTATAAGTTGGTTACTCTTTTGTTAGAATCGTAGAACGTTGATCAATATCCGCAATATTTTATTTTGTATTGAACTCGGCTAGTGATAAATCAATGATTGAACTGCTGACCTTAGAGTCAACATTCACGACGCTCTAAAGTTGCTTTTAACATTTACATGCATTAGGTATTTGCAGTAGATAATTCACAAAAATAAAAAAAACTTGTACCTATGTGTCAGCTCCGACGCACGACTGGATTTTAACGCCATCTAGTTTGCAATAGTCAAATCAGTACCAACTGATAATGATAATGATGATGATGTTTCACATCATCAGAATAGGATATACTAGGATTACTATTAACATGTGATGACACGAGGAGACGAGTGAAAGACAAGACGGTTGCGGTAATACTAATTTATTCGATTCACTTAAAACGACAATACAATTGCATACATTGATACATTGGTACACTCACCACACCTCCCTTTCCGTAAGAAAAAAAAACGACATAAGTATGTTTTTTTTTTGCAACAATGATAATACAATTTAAAAGTAATGTTTAGTAAACACAGTAAAATATTGACGAGTAAACAATAATAATGTATAAAAAATAAAAAATAAAAATCTTAAAATAAACATGTAATTATTGCATTAAGGAAAAGATGAAGTTGGTACATTAAACAATTTTGTTCTATTTTTATGAATGATTTCTTCTTTTCCTTTCTTCATTATTTTTACATTACAATTTAAATCGTCTAATACTAAATATGGACCTTCGAATATGCTGTCCATCTTATCCCCTGAAGGGTTTCTAATTAGGATATAATCGCCATTTTTATAATACACAGGATTTAATTTTCTGTCATATATTTCCTTCCTTTTCAATTTGCTGTTAATCAAGTTATTTCTAGCATCATTTTGAGCTACTTGTAATCTATATTTTAATTCTAAAGGATAACTATCATGAGCGTATAAAGGTTCTATAATACCAGAATTAAAATTACTGGGCAAAACGCAACGTTTGCCGAAAACTAACTCGTGTGGTGTGTATTTAGTTTCAGTGTGCACCGTATTATTGTACGAAAAACACCAATACGGTACCCAACTGCTCCAAAAATTCGGTCTATTTTCACAATTAATCCGTAAATACGCACCCATAGTTTTATGCGAGTTTTCCAATGCTCCGATGCTCTCGTGATGGTAAGCTGTAGACTTGAGATGATTTATTTTTAAGAGTCGACATATCTCTTGAATAGTACTTGAAAGAAACTCTGTACCTCTATCTGTAGCTATTTCACGAGGTATGCCGTATCTTAAAATGAAATGATTTACAAATGCACGAGCTACACTTACCGTGTCTTTATTGTGCAGTGGATATGCCTCTGTGAACTTGGTCAATTCACACTGCAGCGTAAGGATGTAGCTATAATCCTGAGCATCCCTCTGCAAGGGTCCAACTATGTCTAGAAATACTTTGTCGAACGCTGAATTAGCAGTACTTGTTATAACCATAGGTTGCCTAGTTCCGGTAGAATATTTTTGTTTTTGACAGTGTTCGCATTTTGAAACAAATTGAGTAATATCCTTGACCATGGTAGGCCAAAAATAATATTTTTTGATGTTATTTGTCATTCTCCTAATGCCCGCGTGGCCACTTGTGGGCAATAGGTGAAAATCATTTAATATTACGCGTCTGTCGTCTAAATTATTTATACGTTGAACGTTACTCACAACACATATGCGTGGTCCGGACCACTCTTTGTACCCTTTTATTTCTTCGCTCAGTACTGCGATAAATTCTTTATTATATTCATTTCTAAGTATGCATACTTCCTCAATTTTTAATTTTTTACATAGATCTGACAAATCTCTCACCAATCCGTCTCGCGTTACTGGTGATCGAGATGTTGTCTTCACATATATAATTGACTTACTGGGTACATAATATAAATATCCATGTGTTTGTATAACAACTCCACTACTTATCAACTCTCTTAATTTACTCTCGCTAATTAAAGAAATTTCGGTGGAATGGTTCGGCTTTCTAATGATATCCACAACCCTGGGTTGCGCAGGCCCCGAGTTCGTGTCTATATTATCAACCGAGTCATTACGACCGATATTTCCGCTCTCCTTTTTTTGTGCTTCGCGATATTTAGACCTAGTCATCACGTACGTATTAAGCGTGTGCTCGTTCATATGTTTTAAATCATCAGATGATATGGTTATCCGCGACAACGCGTCAGCAACCGAATTTTGATTTCCTTTTAAGTACTCTACACTGAAATCATACTCTTCTAATTGAAGTCGAAATTTTAATAATCGACTGGAAGGATCACGCATCCCAAATAAGTAAACAAGTGGTCTATGGTCGGTCTGTATCTTAAACCGTCTGCCGTATAAATAAGGTCGAAAATACTTTACGCTCCACACTATTGACAAGAGCTCTTTCTCAATGGTGGGATAGTTTATTTCCGCCTTATTTAAACCTCGACTAGCATAAGCTACAGGTCTCCCGTCCTTGTTACATAAAACCGATCCTATAGCCTTACCAGATGCGTCTGTGTGTAAAATAAATTCATTATGTTCCGAAAAATCCGGGTACTGTAATACTGGAGGTTTTACTAAAGCTGATTTTAAATACTGAAAAGCATTTTCGCAATCATCCGTCCAAACATACGATTCGTATTTCCGACACATTTTATTTAAGGGGTGGGCTATTTCGGCAAAATTAGGGATAAATTTCCTATAATAATTAGCGAAAGCTACAAAGCGTTTGACCTCATCAACGCTTTGTGGTCGTGGATAATTTAACAAAACTTTAATTTTTTCCGTATCGGGCAGAATACCTTTTTCAGAAATAATGTGACCTAAGTAAAGAACCTCTTTTAGCAGAAACTGACATTTGGGGGGGTTTAGTTTTAAATTTACTTTACGTAATCTACTGAAAACATCCATTAAATTTTGATTATGTGAGTCCAAATTTCGTCCAAAAACAATTAGATCATCCTGGTATACTAGACATTTCTCATGATTTAGTCCTGACATTGCTATTGTCATCATCCTGCTGAAGTTATTTGGACTGGACTTGCAACCCATCGGTGATCTGCATAGTTGATACTGATTTTTCCCTGTTGTAAATGCGGTGTATGGTCTACTATCTTTGTGTAATTGAACCTGGTAGAACCCCTGATATAAATCTAAATGTGAAAAGTACATTGCTCCTGACAACGAATCCAAGATGTCGGATATATTGGGCAAGGGAAACTTGTCATCCTCTATCTGATTATTTAATTTACGGTAGTCTATTACTACACGCCATTTCTTGTCTTGACTGGAATTTGATTTTTTCGGTATCAGTAGTAAAGGACTAGACCATGGACTTCTAGCCTCCTCAATTATACCTTCACGTAACATGCTTTCGACTTGTCTGTCTAACTCTGCTTTTTGTGCTTGCGGTATGCGATAGGGCTTGGTATAAATCGGATTACTACCTGGTTTTAACTGAATCGTATGTTCGTAAATAGGTGTAGTAGTGAGCTTATCCCCCGGTAAATAAAATATGTCTGGAAACTTCGCACAAATGTTTTCAATTGACTTCTGCTCCTCCAAATTTAAATGCTTTAAATTTAATGATGAAAATAATGATTTTACTCTACTAGAATTATTCTTAGCGGATCTATCGAATTGACAAATATAGTACTCGCTTAGTTTACTAACACTAATCTGGAAATAATTTAATGTCACGTCATTCTCTCTAGTATTCAAGATGCGTACGGCTAGTTTTCCGTCAACTGGTTTGGAAACTGTATTAGTAAAAATACGCCTTCACACAATTGCTGAGAAGCTACTACACAATCCTCTTTCGCTTCGTACTTGATGTAGTGCAATAACTCGCAACGCGCCGGAACTACTAGGCAAGAACTAGATGTCGGTGTCAGATATTTAAACTGTAATGTTACTCTTTCATAATTTTCGGCAGTTAATTGTAAGGTATTTAATTCAAAATTCAAAATAGCTTGGTAATATTTTAGAAAATCTTGTCCTAAAATTCCGTTAGTTTTACAGGGTAAATTCTTAAAGATCCAAAATTTCTGTGTAAAAGTATATCGATTGTTATATTTAAGTTTCAAATAAACAAACCCTTCCGACATCACGTCACCTCCTATGCCGCTGACGCTAATTTTTTCCTTATGGAAAGGCACGTTTAAACTCGATACCGACTCATACTTGATCGCTGATATAGAAGCTCCAGTATCAATTAATAAATCATGTTCTTTGTTGTCGATCGTAAATGATATTTTGTTTAAACTGTTACATGACAACACGACTTTATTCACGAAAAAACTGACTCAGCGTACCTGTGTTCGAATCAGCGTTAGCAACCGCGGTGTCGTTTTCCGAGAATACCATATTCAAATTATTACGTGCGTTGCTATTTCTTCGGTTTCTGACAAAGTTATTTCTTGAACGATAATTATTTCTACGGTAATTGTTATTTGAATATGATACCTGAAACTGTTGGGTAGGAGGGCGTCCACGTGAATTCTGCATGGGCCCCCTCGAGCCACTCGCAAGACCCCGAAAACCTCTGTACTGGGCTCGCTGTGGTCTCCTTCCTAAATTAGAGCGATTATAAGGCCTGTACGTACCTATAAACTCTTCCACCGAGTGTCGAGACTGCATCTCCTCATCTTGGGCTGCCTGGATAGCATCTGTCAAATGATCAAAATTACGCGCCGCTATGATCGTGCTCAGTCGACGATCTCGCAGGCCATCGGCAAATCTTTTTATTGCTAATTTCTCGTTTAGCGGTCGCAAAATATTATAATTTGTAGAGACACCGTCCGCCTGAGAGATAGTTAACTCCACAAAAAGTTCAGAAATTTCTTTCCCGAAATCCGATATCGATTTATTATTCTGACGACTATATTGCAACTTCGTTTGCAAAGCAGTTTGGCTTTTCCGTGGCAATAGTAAACGTCTCATGTCCTTTATAAGCTCATCGATAGAATCGTAGCTAGGTAACATCTTAAGTTTTGCTTGTTGTGATAACCTACTTTTTAACACAAATTGAATTAATTTAGTCTTACATTCCTGTCCAGATAACACGGAACTATAGTACTCTATATTTTCAATTAATTGTTTTGTGTTGTCATCATTATCAGTCATGACAGAGAGAAGACTTAAAGCGGTTTTCAAATCAAAAGTGTCCCCGGCCATGATTTTCGAACTAGATTCCTCACTCGATTTCTTAGACTCTGTGTCCAAACTCTCAGAACACAATAAAATTATTTCCGAAAATAAACGATTAAATTCCCCACAAATTTTATGCACTAGGGAAATTTCTTTAGGAGAAAATTCATCCGACTTTAACTTGTAGACATCTATATACTTATTATATTTTATTAGGACTTTATTCGCTTCTTCCCTTTTTAATTTTAAAATGTCCCCTTTTCTACGGCCAGAGCCTATCTTTATTATATAAGTTCTTATATTTTTTAATTCATTCACTCATTCATTCAAAATTAAAATTAACTCTTCTGCCATAACCTTTAATCACAACAGCAAATCTTATTTCCATATTAAAAAATAATATCCCTCATAATATATTCTAAATTACAAATATTAATTATAAAATCTAAATTGTATAATATTAAATTTCTTAATAACAGTGTAAACACAAAAAAATTTATACGTAAAGTTGATTAAAAAAAATATCTAATGTAAAAAGAAAATTAATCTAAAATCATTTTGATAGCTCGATATTGGGGCTATCTGCGGTGAAGTATATAATGGTGCATAACTCACGATTACCGCACTGCACTTTACCACATCACTGCACTTTTTCACACGCCATTGTCTACGGGTCTGGGCTGCTGCCGACGGAGGATGCTGGAGTACCGCATCAAGGTCCACTCATTCAAACGCCTTTCTATAAGCTTGTCCTGACACTTCTTGAATATTTTGTATGCAACGAGTAGGATGCCGACAGCCAATATGGTGCATATGATTATCAAAATGATGTTTGTAGCTGCGTGCTGCTGCAGCTGCTGGGTGGTAGCACTGTTGACACCACCAGGCCCCGAATTTTGGGCTAGCATCACCTCTTCTTTTGTTTGGGAGCCACCCATGATGTACCGGTCACTTGATCACACGTCCGCACCGCGCGATTAATAAATTTTTCCATCGCAACAAGACAAAGACAGTGCTGATTTAGCGGAAAACGTATGAGTCTTACACGCGGCGCGCGTTTCAAGTTTCGGATGGCAGGGTCGCCATGTGATGACACGAGGAGACGAGTGAAAGACAAGACGGTTGCGGTAATACTAATTTATTCGATTCACTTAAAACGACAATACAATTGCATACATTGATACATTGGTACACTCACCACAAACATTAGATGGCGTTGTCACTGATCAACCATCCAACGCCCTGTAGATTCTGTGTTACGAATTACAAACATAAATAACGTATAACGTAACGGAGAAAGTTTGATTTTACTCCGCTCATAAAATTTCATACCGCAAGCTTAAATATGAAAATCGATAGATAAGGAGTTAAACTCCAAAAATCGTCACTTTTGATTGAGGGAATGCAGATCGTTTTAACTGTTTGTGCCTTTATGAGTTTGTACTTTACTACAACTTCACCTGATTGGAAATCGAGAAGTGTAGATGAAGGAGGTCGAAAAATCAGAGGTTTTCTGTGAAGTTTT
Source organism: Thymelicus lineola (assembly GCA_963932265.1). NCBI lineage: Eukaryota > Metazoa > Arthropoda > Insecta > Lepidoptera > Hesperiidae > Thymelicus > Thymelicus lineola. Next base: position 6,101,708 of record OZ010685.1, read on the forward strand.
TCTAATTTTAATCATTCAACCATTTCAACCACAACCGTGACCCCGAATTTTAAAACAATTAATAATGTATTGTTTATTGTTTACCACGGCTGTAAAAACGTATAATATTAACATTTTGATGCATAGTTTAGTTTAAAAACAGTTTATCTTGATACGATGATTTCATCCTGCGAAATTGTTACGCAGATTTTACGTGCTCAGTTTCCTAATACTGGAATACGAGGAATTCGCTATTTATCTCTACTAACGTCTAACAACCAACATGAAAATGTAAGTTTCAATAAGCAGAAATGTTTTAACACTAGTCTAAATAAATAATAACTTGTTTGTCATAAGTACCGGAAAGGATATTTGATTATTTGCTGCAAATGGTACTTTTGATTTCTCTACATATATTTACATTCTCTACATTAACTAAAAATACTTCTCTACATTTTATGTAGAATGATAGAGGTGAGTGTATAATTTCCGTAAGAGAGCAAGACAAAGAGAAGAATAGAAAACCGGGAAAGTGCATGTCAGGCCACACACAATGTAGGGTTAATGCGGCAATTATTGAATTATTATTGCATCTTAACATATAATAATTATGTAGCTTGCAACTTTTGACGTGATAACGTTTATAAAGACGATGAGCCTGAAAGGCATTCACGAAAACCGAGTAACGGCCGCTCACGTCACGGAAGCGCGCGCAGCATTAGAGAGAGAGGCACGCTAGACCGGCCGTCTCTCTCCCACTCAAGCGTAATCAGTCCGCTTGGAAGGCATTCTCGAAAACGTGGTAACGAGGCTGCTCACGTCACGAGCCACAACGCGCGCAAAGTATCGAGAAAGAGATACGCTGAATAATAATAAAACGAAATATATATCTGTAATTTAATATGTAAAATTGTAATTTTCATTCTATTTCCCGTTCCTAATGTGCGAATTGACAATATTTATATCATAAATTATTCTTCTACGAAATAGACGTTATCACGTAAAACCATTGTCCGTAAACCTACTTTACAGACAACCAATTTTTTTAAAAATGAAATTGATTTAATTTTGATTTTATATGTAAAAATAACCGTATCAACTTCGTTTATTCAGTGTATAGCCAGTGTTATCAGCAGCAGATTTTTTGAAATTGCCGCCGTTTCTTAGGGAGAGTTTTCATTAGCCAGACTAGAAATGCCGATTGCCGACAGAAGTGAAAACTTGAACAATTACATGTATTTTCTTAATCTTCAGGAAATATTTTAGTATGTAGAAAATATTTTTAATTGAAGTATTTTTTTTTCATTACATTTTTAGTGAATGGTTGCCAACGCTTCGTAAAGTGTATGTATTAAACTAAAATCTTGATATTAATACGAGCTGTAAATTAAGTAACCATTACTGTACTTCTCTCAAACATTCGCGAACTGATTGGTTTTATAACAACGCCCCAAAAAACTGTTTATGAACAAACACTTTATCGTGTTTTATTTGTCTATCATTTTATAGATAGGTATAGATTGATAATAAAATAACGTTGACCACACAATATACGCAAATCTATTTAATTTACTTTATACATTGCCGGTGGACCTGCAGCTGCACGTATTCAGTACAGTAGTTGGGAAACGTATACATTACCTAGGTATAGTATTATTATTATTATTATTATTTGAATTTTCAGGCCTGGGACAACTATCCCAGGGGCCACTGCGACCATAATTGATCTATTGTGGCCGTACCCGTTTCAGAGTTAGATCTGGTCTCCAAGTCCTACTGCCCGGACGAACAGTAGGATGTTCCTGGGGTCCAGATCTCTTACTCGGTTGGGTGGGATTAGGTGGCCTCCTAAGATTCGACTTCTGCAGTGACTTATGGCAGGGCAGTCACATAGTATGTGGATGGAAGTTTCCTCCGCCTCGCTGCAGAACCTGCACGTTGCAGTGTTGCTCAGACCTATCAACATTAGGTGTCTGTTGAGCCTGCAATGTCCAGTAAGCAATCTGATGAGTAGACGTAGGTCAGGACGACTCAGATTGAGCACCTTATTTGAGTATTTCTGCGAATAGCCTTCCATTAGGGTCTTGGCCTGTCTTGCACCAGGTTCTCTTCGCCATGCCTCAGCTCCCTTCTTTAGGGCTATTGCCTTGAGCACGCCTCGAGGAACCGCTTTGGAGATGCCCACCATAGGTTCAGGACCCATGGTGGGCGCCTCGGCCCCCCTCCTTGCCAGTTCGTCGGCCCTCTCATTTCCGCGTATACCTCTATGCCCGGGTACCCATCCCAGGGTAACCTTGTTATTGAAGCCTAATTGGTTGATGGTACGTATACCTTCCAAGACAAGCTTCGAACTGACTTGCTCAGACTGTAGAGCCCGTAAGGCTGCCTGGCTGTCTGAGAGTATCGTGATACGTTTGTTAACATATTTCTTATCTAGGGTTTCGTGCACGCATCTTATTATGGCGTACACCTCTGCTTGGAACACGGTTGCGTATGTGCCTAGGTTTTGGTGTATCAAAACTTTAGGCTTATCTCCATAGGCCCCCGCCCCTGCTTTTCCTCCCTTGCGAGAACCGTCTGTATACCAGGTTACGTCACTTCCTCCTAGGGATTTAGGTACCGCTACGTCCCATTCTTCTCGTTGCGGTATAACTACGTTGAACAGTTTGTTGAAACTGAGCTGTGTATGAATAGCGTCGCTCGGCATCGCCATTACTGGGCATGCTACTAGATCTTCATATAGATTCCTCATAGCACGGGATTTCCAGCCCTGCTTCCCTCCCTCGACAGCGCGGAGTAATGCCGCCCTCGCCTCTTTCTGAACGTGTATGTGAAGTGGTTCAATGTTGAGAGCGGCCTCCATGGCTGCTATTGGTGTTGACTTCAGGGCTCCTGTCGTCATACGACATGCTAGGCCTTGAATGCTGTTTAGTTGTTTGATACATGTTACCTGGGTGGTTTTTCTCTGCCAAGTTACGCAGCCATAGGTAATAATGGGTCTCGCTATCGCGGTATACACCCATTTCACCTGCTTCGGTTTTAGTCCCCATCTGGAGCTTGCGAGACGGCAACATGTTCCTAATGCAATTTTGGCCTTTTTTGTCACCTGTGAAAGGTGCTGGTTCCAAGTAAGTCTTTGGTCTAACGTTACTCCAAGATACTTGACTTCTGTGGAGAACTGTATGTTGGTATCAAACAGTGATGGGTTCCATAGTTCTCCAAGGCTGTGTCTTTTGGTGAATGGTACTAAGACCGTTTTGTTGGCATTTACACTTAACCCGGTGTTCTCACACCAGCGTTCCACTTTGTGAAGGGCTGCTTGCATGAGGCTTGACAATGTGTCCGGGCAGGTACCACAGATGGTAATAACCAGATCATCTGTAGGTATAGTATGTAATGATGAATAATATTCATATCATTTCATACATTGCCCGAACAACCCAGGTATACACAGATTTCCGGTAACATATACTCGTACTTAGATGAAAACGTGTGAACACTACCGCGTTTGTGTTTAGCATTTACAATGAAAACTCGGTCAAACGCGAGATCGCGAATTATTATGTAGGCCATCGGTCGAGTACTCTTGTGACTGACCAATTAACATAGATATTGCTCATTGTTATATTATTTGACATTCACGCTAACGGAACGCGAGTGTAGCTTTACAAATTACAGTTAAGTCATCGTCCATGTTTAACTATAGCTTAAGCTTAAATAGAATTATGTTTAAATTATCACTCATATGAAAGTAACACGTAATCAAATATAACTTTTAAACATTTATAATAATGACGAATACGCTAATCCGACTAAGTCCTTTGTTGTTTTCATTTGATAATGTGAAATATTATTATAATCTTTATCTGATCTGTTCTCGAAATTTTGTCGTCTACGTTGTGTAACATTATTGATAGCAAAACAATCAATCAATTCAATACGACTGAAAATTTTTGATAAGTTCAAGAATTTATCTTGACATTCGATAAAATAATTTTTCTATACATTTTTATCTCAGAATGGATTATATTTAAATTATAATTAATTATATTTCTGATTTTTTTTAAATGTTTGGAATGATCGATGGAAGTGTATTTTTTGCCTTTGCTAAAAAGATTTAGCGATATAAAGAAACAATAATTAAGTGTATCTACGAAAGGAATTGTATTGTTTTGCAAGAATTTAAACGCAGATATAGATCTCACAGAATGCAGTCACGCGATAGTCACACGTTCCTGTCATGAAATTCATGTCATGAGTTAATTTTTAATATAATATACGTATTTGATATTATTTCTTTGCGAAGTTTGTGTGTTATTCAACCTTCTCGAATTTCAATTGCAGTTTCGCAATGAGAGTTTGACTACCTTTGTATCTTATCAGTTTTTGCGCGGCCTTCGTTATTTGGCAGAATATGAATAGTCGAGAAACAAAATGCTAAAGGTTGAATTTAGCACCGACGACTTTAAAACGTACGCGACCTTTCCTCATGCTTCGTCATTACCATTCAACGTATAAGTTAAACCGACCAATGCAATGCTTAGATTGCACGTATTGAAGTGCATTACAAAACAGTGATATTGATCAGAAAAGGAGTAGTTAAATCTTTTCAAAAGTGAAGAAATAATATACTTCTTTAGAGCAGTTTGGGATAAATATGACCTTTAATTATAAGTATAGTAGGTATGATAAATATTGTACGTGTCAGATTTTTGTTTGAAAAAACTAAGGCAGTTTTAAATGCCGAAACTCAAATGCCTTCTCGTGAATGAATACAAAATAATAGAGAGAAATATCAATTTTTTTTATTATAGTTGATTGTACCACATTGTACCACGATAGTAATAGCTCGGGAATTGGTTCTGAATATAGTCGTGAATACGCACCCTTAACTGCATGTTTGTGAACATAAGGCAATCGAAAGGGGCTATCTGTCTGTCTCAGGCTAAGGACACGTCTTTGTCCTTGAGAAATAATGGAGCAGGGGATTCAAAATGTAGGATTTAGCGGCATGTTGCCGACAGCCGGCGGCATGGCTGGGACTCACGGGCTTACAAAGGACCGGTCGGCCATTGCCCTCAAATCTAAGGTTGCTTTTTTGTCTGCTTCGCTTGAATTATAACATAATTTCCGACCAATGAAGTTTAACACGCTTTGTAGTTTGTAGGTACCTAAGTACTATATTCTAGATAATTATGAGTAACGTAAGTTTTTCCAGTCAGGTAGTGTTTGGATAAGAAATGCGTTTTTGTCGGTTTTATGTCATTATACTGTTAATGGTTCTTTATTTGATATCTAATCAAATGTTTTTATTCAAAATTGGTTTGGTTCACAAACACTTTTTGAAAATCATTCAAGCTACACTAATGCTTCAACAGGGCCCTACTGTAAGAGGAAGCAGAGAGAGGGAGAGGTCTGGGAGAAGAAGCAGGAAGAAACTACTGAGGTTTTTTTCCTGTTTACAGTTACAGATAGCACTTATTACCTACTACAATCTATATTTATAAAAGTCATGTCCAAGCAGTTTTGTCTTTAATCATCTAATTTGTAATATACTTTCGTCACAAGAATGCTTTTAAAAGGAGTTTTAAATTTAAAGTAAGGCATTTCAGTAAATTTTGATGGAATTTTATTGTACCTACCCATGAACGAGCCACCAGTTTTACATAGTCTAAAATTTGTTACAATCAGTTTAACCTTGTTCCTTGTATTAATATTGTGGATGGCACTCTTAAGAAAACTATAACATACAGAGCCTTACTTTCTTAGCAGCAGAACTCAGTATCCCTCAAAAGGCTTCAATATGAGGACTCCACTGTAACCGTAAATTTATAGTAAGGCCAAGGAATGCTGTTGAATTTACAAGGTCAAGTACTTCCTTATTTAGAATTATTCGAGTTGGTACCTGTTTTACATTTCGTTTTACTAGTTTTTAACAAAGGTTGTTTAGATGTTTACATGGTTTACCATTGCAACACTTGGGAAACAGTATTAATTACATCGTCAAAAATTGTTTTCTCCTATCAACTTTAAAAAGTAATGAGGTAGCATCTGCAAACAATACAGTTTCACACAAGTCCCTTGTGAAATAAGGAAGATCATTGATATATATGTATTAAGAATAACAGCGGTCCTAATATTGATCCTTCGGGCACTTCCATGGTAATGAGTGCTCCTGTGGACTCCTTGCCATTAATAACTACGTTTTGGATACGTTGGGATAGGTAAGATTTTACAAAGCCAAATGATTGTGTTGAGACACCATAATGCCTAAGTTTAGTTATCAGTATATTGTGATCAACGCAATCGAACGCCTTGGAGAGATCACAGAATATACCAATAACATCCTGCTTACACTCCCACGCATTAGAAATATGGAATTAATATCCTCTTTTGACTAGTAGTCTCTAGCAGGCTACTTTATCTTTTTCGGTCATCGTCGAGATAATATTCGTTTAGTTGGATGCTCGTACTGGAGTTGGGTTAATTCTTTACGATTAGGTAATTTAGGCAATGCTCAATATTAGGACAGCTTGGCCTCTCAACTATGAACAATCTTGAATTATAATATAATTATGTTATTGTTATTTTGTAGGTATGTTTATTTAAAGTTTTAAGTATAACGTTATAATTAATTGTCTTTTCTTGTTTGATGACGAAAGTATTTATCGGTTCAAGAGCTTTATCTGGTTAACTGATTGTAAAATGACATGTGCGAATCATTTCCGCTAAAAATAAGGAATTTATTTACACCTAGGTAAATTGTAGTAGTTAATTAACCTAATTTAGCTTTAGTCAACAGGTAGAAACCTGTTTTTAGGTACCTAATTATTTAATGAGTTTAGTAATATTTAAACTGACACCTGCGTTTTCCAGGAAATTTTAATGCATTGAATAGTACTGTATCTCTGAAGTAAAAGGTTAGTAATCCAAATCCAACGAGGGAAATTTGGCTATTAATCAGTTAAGCCTACACTATAAACAAAGTAAACAAACAGTGCTCCACTTTTTGAATGTAAATGATCTGTGTCGGCGTTGACTCACATCGAGACTGGGGCGGACTACATACAGCTTGTATGTGTGCTTATATATTATACTAAACAGCTGTATATTACTCATCCTTCCAGTGATTCCAGACTGAATAGTGGCACGATGCCCGCTGGGGCGATCATACTGACGCAAACTACGGACTACTGTTTAGACTGTCTGTGGTATTATATAAATAAAAGTATGGCGTGCTAGGCGGTTGAACTGCAATGAATGATGCACTTCTGAGTGCCAGGTCTTTGAACCCGATCCAGTTCAGAACGTTTGAAGTAATGCCCTGCATAAAGGTTCGTTGAACAGCTGTCGAGCGACAGGCAAGCATTGCCGCGCAGGTAGACGTATCCTTTGTGCATAATCCGACTTTTCGAACTATTTAGTTGTAACCGTTAGATTTTTGAGACTTTATGGTACCTGTTCGGTAGTCTATTGTTTTATTTATAGATATTAGATAAAGCTGGATCCTTGGAATAGAGATAGATATGGCATGGCAGATGTTATAAATACTTACCTATATGAGCTAGGTCAATAATGGGGATCTCGCAGCGCGACAGCAGGGTCTCCGCCTGGGGGGCCGCCATTGTCGACGCTCGTTGTTATCAATCTGCGCTCGAACACTAGCTAAGGTGGCACTCCGCGCCTTATCACCCGACTCCGGTAGGTAATTAGCAATTAGCGAACGCGATACCGAACGATAAAAGGATAGAAAAACGAAATAGATAAGCACTCGAAGACACTACCATAAGGTAATACTGAAACGTTAAAGTTTATTGAAGTTGTGAATGGTCTTTTGATTACCCCTGGTATAGAAGCGTTCAGAACTCATTTGCATAACCTTGTAGTTCCTGCTCGAGGCGTTCTGCGATCTGACGTAGCAGCAATAAGCTATACTGACTTGACACATTAAAAATTGGTTTCCCTGGCTCTCACAGTAAGTTAACGTTTAGGAATCGTTGCTCCCGCGTGTGACCCGACGGCGTCGCGCGCCCCCCGTCCCTCGGTTGGCGAGTTTCGAATGTCTTTCGTCACTTAAACTGGCTCACCGTTCGATGAGCGTTACCCTGGCGTACGGTGTGGACTCTCACTTGTATATCATCGCGAGACTTTCGCAACCGAGTGGCGTGTCGAAACCGCTCTGCCTCGATACAGTGGAGAAAGCGTGAACTGGGGAGCAATGCGCGAACGACTCAGCGGCGCGGCGGACGGGACGTCACTGCACTGACTGACTGAACTAGCTATAGCTCTGCTCGCTCGGGCTCCGCGCCTCCGCAACTCGCAAGCCCGCACTTCCACAAACCAACTGACTCACGCATCTGCCGCTCACTTCACACTACTACCAGTACCACTCGCTCTGCCCGAATGCCTGCACTTACATATTTCGTAGCAACACCCCACCGTATACGTGGTCGTATCAACAAGCTATCACTGCCGCCCCGACCACGACTCCGATTACGTTCATAATCATAATATTATACATAATATACTACACAAATATTCTATGCTACCAATCGTAGTAAGTAGAAAACTTCGAGCGACAATTTTGTAATCACTTTGCGTAATTAGTAAAAAATGCATTAAAGAGCATAATAGCTTTCACTGTAATGGTAATCAGAATTAATAAAAATATTCAATGGTATATTAAAAAGTGAAGTGAGATTTATTTATTTATATTGGGGTGGCATTAATTTACAATAGAGTCCGGGATCACTTGAGACATCGCTCGAAGTAGGAGGAGCCGACGTAGCCGCCGCGCATGGCGCGCTGCACGTGCTGTTCGAACAACCGCCTGTTACTTTGAAGTTCTTCTGCGGCTTCCTTGTTCAGCGGGTCTTCGGGGTTGGGTTCCTGTTGACAACATGCCCGTTTTACATACTAGACTGGCACTCCAACTATACCTATTTATACTAGTAGGTAGTAATATCTAGGTGCTTTCTGTGTTTGAGACGGAAGCGATCGGTATATGGAATGATGAGCATGTTGTTTATTTAGAACAACACGGGTTTTTTAACTATGCAGACCATCGTCATTCTGGGTTCCTTAGATGTAGTTAAGTAAAAACTATAACGAATTAAAATGTGTTTGTAGACTATTGTCTATTGACGTGTACGTATCTACTCGTAATATTGTCAGGAAGGTATTTAAAAATTACGTATACCTGCCAACTTAGTCAAAAAACTGGCACATTACTATACACTGCAGGTAGATAAATCAGCTCAATCAGCCTAATCAGCTCTGTCATTACCATGATTGACAAAAAGTCTTACGAGCTATTAATGTAGACGATAATTTAAAGGTTTTGCAACTTCTTCACAAGGTGATTTGTATGATTAACGCAATAATGTCAATACAGGGAAAACAAGATTATGAACTTACGATATTAATTCATGATTATCTTTAGATTAGATTAGCTTTGATAAACTCAATGATTTTCCTAAATATAGTTTACACAATAACGCCTTTGGACTATATGTATATTGTAGATTTAACATTACGCGACGAAAAAAATTGCAAAACAATTTCAATCAGGCACTTATTCAACTTCGCGAGACGGTACTTATTTGTAGAGAAATAGCTTTAACCCTGTAATGCCCACTTCAAAGCACGGTCTCCCTGTATAACTGGGTAGATTTAGAGCATATGTCACCACGCTCCAGTGAGGATTGATGGAATGTTCAGTGGCCAACCCAAACATCGGAAGTTTTCATACCTTTCGAAAGCCTCAGTTATGACTTAACGAGTTATATCTTCCGGTAACAACTAGGATCTATGGATGGATATTGGAAAACCGAAAGGAATTACGAAGCCCTTCTTTGCCCTAACAGTTAAATCCCGCATTAATTTGTTTAAAAACTTCTTCAGCACAAGTCACAACGCCATACGAGTGTTGGGATGAAGGAGCATTTGTAATCGACGACTTTATAATTATTTAATTTGTAAACAAATTTTTCCACTAACGGTCACCCGTTCAATAGGGATGTTGACACTAATTATAAATTAATATAAATTTATGTCTAAAGTATTACTTGTAACATTTAAAAGCCTTAAATATTATGATTCTTTTATCGAAATCAATGACAATAAATTAAATATAATTTATTTAAAATGTTAAACATTGTACTCACTGTCAACGTGACCTCAAACGCCATTTTGAGAATACGACGTCATTGTTCCTATTATTTAAGGAAAAAGAAACTTCAGTAGACAGATAGTACTGAATATCGGATATTGACGTCACGCGACGTTTTTTGGTGGGAAATTTGATAATGATTTTTATTTATCAATTTTTGTTTTTAAATTGAAGATTATTATTATAACATTTTTTTCGTGAATATTGAGGTTCTATCTATGAAATAAAATTGAATCCTAAAATTAGTCAACATCCCTATAACACTCCCATTTTTGCTTCTCACTTGATCGATCACTTAGGATCGAATATCTGTAATGTATATTGCATTAACAATATTGCCTTTCGATAACATTTAACATTATTTCACCATTGGTTTTAAGAGGGTGACATTTGGCTAGGCTAGGTCAAAATTTTACCAACATGCAAAAGTGGTACAACTTATTCAATGGAAGGGAACCTTTTATATGCTTTTTACCATTACCATTAGGGTGTACCAAGGGCACTAGACAGTACAGGTTAGTTTACATTAAGCTTTATGCCTAGGATTGCCAGGTCGTCAAACCTAATAGCTGGAAAGACCAGCCAGTTTGGTTGGACATTTGGTTAAAGGCCGTTAAAGGCCCGGACACCCTAAATTATTAAGGATTTTGTGTCTTAATATTGATAGGAAAAGAAATTGTAGATAAAACCAAGCTTTTTTGATCATTACCAAAAATCTCCTTAAATTACAATGAAATAAAAATTAAATTGAATTCTTCTTCAGTCAACATTCTTCTTTATTATTAATAAAATCATTCATTACTATGACGACCGCGTTACTGGTCAAATGTAAAAAGCCCAACAAAAGCCGGACAAGCCGGACTCAGATCAATTTGGCCACGAATGCAAAAAGCCTAATTATGTTCGGCTTTATCCGGACGCCTGGCAACCCTATTTACGTCTACGTTTGTTCCCACGACAACATCCTGTTTATCCCGGGAACAGTTTTTTTCCGATCTTGTTTATTGGCGTAGTGTTTCTATACTAGCATTCACACAAGCATTATGTTTGCAGGACCAAAGCCGATCTGGTTTTTTACTGTAATTGCGTTTTGTCACTACAAACTGGATGCTGATATCCAGCCTTAACACTAACAGCGTAACTATAAGAATGTTCGCGTTCTCGTCTTAATTTTTGTATCCAACTGGATGTCAAATTACTTACTACCTACATTGGAGCTTAGTGTAAAAACATGCAAGTCAGTTTTGTGGGATCCCATAAAAAGCTGTTTCCACAGAACGAGACTGCAGTGGCCGGGATACCCTTTAAACTAGCAAAAATTCAGAATCCTCGATATTCCTAAATATAACTAATGTAGGTACTCTCTTTTTGTAACAGTAAAACATGGTTAAATAAATGCAAAAATGATCTTACCAAGAATAAATACTGAAGTCCATAAACTATTGAATTAACGGTGAGCACTGGTTTCCAATCTTCCCTTAGTATGTTGAGGCACACATTGCCTTCCAGGTCTATGTTTGGATGGTACACTGCTGTTTCACATTTCACTTTAGGTGGCTCATGGGGATAGTTTGGTCCTACCTGTATGAGATAAAAGTATTTAGAAAAGTTTGTCAATCCCATTGAAATATTATTACTAGCGTATAGAACCGACACCGCTAAAACGATGTATGTCCTAATGAATTGATGCCAGTGGGCTTCAATTTTTAATGGATTTGTTTGATTTTGACAGGAAAATGACGGGCTCAATTTTGAAAAAAGAATAGAATAGAATAGAATATTTTTATTTCATACGATGCTGCAACAACAAGGAAAAGAAAAAAAAAACATAAACAACTATGATAGTATTGAGTTGCAGTCAAACTGTATGAAAAGCGACCGCACTCAGCAATGGCCGCAGTAAAACTACGACCGCTGGTTTTCAGGGCGATCCCGGGAGGACACATGTTTTGTTAAAATGTCTGTTCTATGACATTACACTTCAAAGTTTGATTATACTAATATTTTAAAAGTGAAAATTTTAAAATACATATTTTAAAAGTGAACATGGATATTTGTAACTCTCTCACACAAAAACTACTGAATAGATTTTCAGTAGGAAGGATTTTTTAGTAGATATCTATTAACATATGTTTGGGCTATAAACATGGAAAAATAATCATCGTAAACCATTTATTTTATTTTGTTTATAAGTAGGAATAAAAAAGAATGACAAAAACAGAAATGAAAACAACAAAGTAAATAGGTAACTGATTTTATGCAAACAGTGTGTTGTTTGAGGTTGTATTTGGGAGGCAATTTTTTGTATGTTAGCTATCATATTCATAGGTGAAAGTAGAGTAAATCTCAAATGCTCACCTGTGAGACGTGAAGCATATTTTTTTTCTATAATTGACAATTGAAAACTTACTTTTTAATTAATGAATTTATTTAGATAACAATTTTGACTAATGTTCAAAACTATCACAGGTCGCAAGTAGGACTGCATGAGGCCCATGAGCCACATGTTGCCAACTGCCGTTACAGAAGAATATTATTTGAATATGTGTAGTGATAGGTATTACTATAAAGTCCTGTGATTGAAACTAATCAGTAAAAATTTCTTTTTAATTTAGTTTTCATTTTATTGCATAAGAGCGTTTGATATTGATATAATATGTATATTTATACATATTTTGATATTGATTACATGATGTAGGTTCACATCTCTCAAAAATTGTCATCTTGATTTGTCACATACTTTACCTAAAGTTGGGAATGTTGGGATGGATTTGTGATTTATTATGTGTATGTCATAAACTATAAAATAGAGAAGTATCAGTATATTATACATATATTAAATATAAATGTATATTATATGTATATTTAGTTTTAAATGGAATAAAAGAAGGAAACAAATATTTGGCGACAACTAGAAGTTTTAATATTTTAAATATAATAAAGTATTTTTTCATTACTACCTATTCCTTAATGCAATGCATACTATATCTAGAGTACCTAGTTAATAAACATAATTTGTTTTTCCCTTTCTCTTACAGCAAAGTGAAATAATAATAATGACTTACCTTAAAACTAAATACAAATCTTCCTCCTCTATAAAAGCCTTCATCTGGACATATAATTAACTTGAAGTTAAGTAAATCGTCTGGATCAGGAAACTCTGTATTACATGTCTTCGGGAGATTAAGTTCATTCAAATCTGTAAGTAAAGAGAAGTTATGACTTACAAGGAAGCTTATTTATATCTTAAATAATTAATAATCCTTACATGCATAGCTAGTATGTACTCAATAGTTTCTTTCACACAAAAAACTACTATAAGATATTGTGTGTAGATAGGTAATAGCAATATTTACTTTATTATATTTTACAAGAAATATTGGTCGATATTTTCAGGCTACCTTTTGTTATCCGTAGTTGTGCAGCCGAAGCTTTCTTTTGTGAACCCCCGGCTCTACCTGATCCTTCTTCATCCTTTTTTTGTTGTTTTAATGAAAAAAGTTTAATCATTGTCCTATTTTAATCTAAAGAAATGGAATAGATTTTTGGAGACAATTTATTTTGACAAATAAACTTCAACTTCAGATTCAGTCAAACTTTGAAGTTTGACTATTGAAGTGAAGGGCAGTGGGGTTGCAAGTGTTGCAACAAAATATTATATTGTTTTTTTTTTGTGTTCTTTTTCTATCAAGTGATACGTTTTATGTTTTATTCTACGCGTATAAAAAGTATTATGTTTTGTCATAACAAGTGAAGTTCCGATTGATAAGAAATTTAATTCACTTCTTTTATATTTTCTTTTATTTTAGAAACTGATTTTATAAATACATTTTTTTCATAAGGCCCCACATATTACATTATTATATGTATAATTGTTATTTCAAGTAATTTATATAAAAATTGCTAATTTGTATAATCAAAATTATCTTTTGAAAAACCTGCTTTATACATTGCGTATTTAATTTTATATTCTGAAACACTAGTATTAGAAACATTATAACATTTAATATTAAATTATACATAGAATCAGCACTGCAGACCTAGTAAAAAACATCAATTAAAATTTTGTCATGAAAATTCGTCAACCCCATCTCAGTACCGGCAAACGTTATATTTCTTAAATGTTTTTTCGGCTACGTTATTAAGTACCCCTCGTTTCTCCTAGTCTATACCAGATATATAATATACCAGTTTTGGAGTAGTTAGTTTAAGTACAGTAGAATCCGTTTATTATGACTCCGCTTATATTGACCAACCGCCTATTATGACGTAATTACAAACGAAGTTTGGTTTTCATATAAAATTCTTTTAACAAAGTCGGATATAATGACTTCGCTTACAGTGACATGTCGCTTATTATGACCCATTTTTAATAAATTTTGCCCGTTTAAAGTAACCGACATGATTCTTTACACCTTCGGCAATGTTCGTTGATTCCCGATGACGTTCGGCACGTGGCTTGTATTTGTTTTGAATCTCAAAAAATTAAAAATATACATACGTACGTGCATTTATTACGTGAAATTTTAATTTTAATTTAATATGCTATGTTTCTTTATTAAAATAAGTATTTATTTACCTAAAAAAATAAGGTTGGTTTTTTTTCCACAAAAATGCTTTGTATGACGTCCGCTTAGTATGACGTGTTTGTCAATTCCCTTCGATGTCATTATAAACGGATTCCACTGTATATAAGTTTAAGTATGATGGTAGGTAGCAGTATTCTTTTAAAATAACTTCAAAGAAACGTAAATTCTCTGTGTCATCTGCTGCCACGCTGTGGCTGAATCTATAGGTAATACATCTATGATTGAACATTCTTTTAATCATAATTATATAGAAATTGTTTCTCCATGCATCAGTAAAAAGTTGGCCTGTTCTGTTTTTTATACTCTTGTAAAAACTACTCCAAAATTACTCAAATCTCCAAATAACCAACTCACTCTTCATTATTTGTCACAACTCACCATTCTTCGCACTTGTGACAATCAATATAATTATATATGTATGTATGATATAATGTAATCGGCCACGGTGACGAGGCCAAAAAATAATATTTTTGTCTCTGTCATTCACGTCGATTTTGTAACTGACGATCTCGCTCTGTCAAATATAAGGGAGAATCTACTGGTTCTAAATTTATGCGCTCAATTCCTACTTTTGTCCCGATTTTTTATCAATGTCATTTACTGGATTTACAAGGTAAGTATAAAATTATACATTTATTTTATTACTCAATACGTATGTGTAATAAGTACATGATTTTCAATGGCATAAATTATTCTTAAATTATTGATTAATAAAATAAGTTTTAAGCAAAAAAAAATCATCATTACCATATTCATCATTCCCATATTTTGATTTTCGAATAGAAAATTTTATGTGCTAATTTTTTGAGGTTTTGCACACATTTCCACATACTTTTAAAAAAAATCGTTAAAATAAATCAGAACCGCGAATTCACCCAGCCGGGAAACGAGCTGACGATCCACGATGGTAAGTGGCTATCGTCGCCCATGGACATCATCAGCAATACCAAAAGAATTACGCGTTGCTGGCCAAGAAAGAGAGAAGAAAAAGAATGGAAGAACTGGCTGCTGACTCATGCTCAAGGGTGGTAGCTATCCAGGCGAACCCCAAGGAGAAACAATAATAGTATTAATTATTAACAATTAAAATAAATATTACCAATAAAGGAGGGACCAAGGAGCACTACGACGCCCCAATAGACAATACGGCAAAAATCAGTGAATGAATATACCACATATTAGTTCAATAATTGGTAAAATAGGTTGCAATAATTATTATAAACATAGAAAAAAGTCGTTATGAATTTATAAACATATGTAATTATTTTTATCTTTAAACGACGGGAACACATTTTGTTAACAAAAATAAATTCAATTCGTACAAGCTTTTTTTTAATACAAAGCTCAACTGCGGGGTATAAGCATGGTATGTGACAACATTTTTGTATAATTTATATATACTCTGTTGCCATCTATGGCACAGAGTATATAAACATTATAATGTCTGTGCCTTATTTCTTTAAGCATTGTCTGTGGTACGTACAGCAAAGCAAAGTAGGGATGCTCGATTCAGGTGCCTTGTATCGATATTCCAGATCGATATGGATCGCATTAAAGTGTATTGATCCAGGTATCGATTCATGTGCTTTGATACGATTTTTTGGATCGATCCGGATGGAATCAAATATTTTAAGATAATAAAGATTTTGTATTTTTTACCTAATCTGAACTCAAAATTTTGATTTCTATTCGATCCACCTTTAAGTATCGATAATATCAATCCGACAATACTTTCGCAACATTTCTTTTTAAACTATTCGATATCTCCATATTTAGATCCAATCCTCCTTATTGTATCGATCCGCCAATATTGTCACTTAGTAGATATTTTATTTACCTCTAAGTTTAAAACAATTAGCTAACTCGATAATTCGATCCACAAATATAAGTTTAATAAAATTGATCTGGCCTGACTAGACTCCAAATTTCGATTCGATCCACTGTACATGTGCATCAATAGTATTTGCGTGTGCGTGTGTTAATAGTATTTGTTTGACTCTAAGGTTAAAACAGTGATAGCCTAGTGGTTAGAACGTTGGTCTCCCGAACGCGGGGGCCCGGGTTCAAATCCTGGCACGCACCTGTAATTTTCAAATATTATGTGCGTATTACAAGTTAATTATCACTTGCTTCGGTGAAGGAAAACATCGTGAGGAAACCTGCACACCTGAGAGTTCTCCATAATGTTCTCAAAGGTGTGTGAAGTCTACCAATCTGCACTTGGCCAGCGTGGTGACTATGGCCTGTACCCCTCACATTGTGAGAGGAGACCCCGAGCCCAGCAGTGGGACAATTATGGGTTGTTGCTTTGCTTCTTTGCTTTTAAGGTTAAAACAATGACTTTAATTCATACATCAAACCGATCCTTCTTACATGTTTATCGAATTATCGATCGGCTAATATCTTGGCTAAATATTCGGTTTTGATTACCTCTTCTAAATAAATAAAAAATACTTATCTCCTTAATTCGATCCGAATGATCTGATCCACCTTACATTTGTATCGATCCGCCAGTGGATCGAATGCCATTGTATCAATACTATCAAATCGAGCGGATCGTATCCCATTGTATCGATTCACACAAGTATCGGATCGGAACGAACATCCCTAAAGCAAAGTCGCACACTCGCGTCGCAGAGGCAAAAAGACAAGCGTAGCATTTGTAATTAATATTTAATCTGTGAATTCGTGAAAACAAGCTTAATTTTTTATTGACAAGTTAATAGTTATTGCGGTAAACTAAATAAAATTGTTACAAACGATTGGATTGGTTAAGTACCTATAACATATAATCTTGAATAACTTTTATAAATCTGCCATTGACACCTAGGTGTAAAGTAGATTTTTGGGAACAGCCGAATGAAAGTTGTAAAATGGCCAGTTCTGACGTGATAGAATTAGGATCTTCTGAGGATGAAGCAGAACCAATTCCAAAGAAGGTACGACGGTTTTATTACTAATTAATCACTGATATCTTAATTTACTGATAACGTCATTTGTTACTATGTTCATTTATTCCGTTACAGAAAAAACCCAGGCCCAATGCGATGGTTCATTTCCCCCCAAATGAAGTGCCTGGATTGGTGATAAAACCCGTGAAGCCTGCCTTACCTAATCTCCAGAAAGTATTAGCTGGCGGTGCGGTTACGATCACAAATGTAAAAAAGGCCAAGGTACCTATACAGATACACAAAGCAAAGCCAAATGGTAGGCCTGGCCCAATAATTGTGCAGAGACCTCCAATGAAACTACCTATAATAAGACCTGCATCAGTGAATCCTATGGCACGACATCCTTTATCAGTAAATCCAATGAGTTTAATGAAAAAACAACAGAATATAAGAGTTCAGACTCCAAAGTTAAGCTTGCCTCCGGGTATAACAATCAAAAGAACAGCAGCCTACCAGAATACTCAAAATCAACACAACATCATGGTTGGCAAAAGAAAATCTAATTTAAAAAGAAACCAACCTGAAAAAGTAATTCCAACAGTAGAATTAGATGATGAGGAGGTGCCTTTAACTTCTGGAACTAGTCCGCAGTGGTATTTAAGACCCGAGGAGCAATCAAACACAGGAGTACAAACAAAAAAAGAGGAAATAAAAGATAAACAGGACAATGATAATTTGGAAAAAAATGTTAACATGGAGTTGGAAAATAATAAAGAACCAGACACAAGAAATTATATTGAAATAACTATTGAGGATAGTCCTATCAAACCCATGCAAGTAAGGAAAGGATTTGAGGTGGGTACAGAGTTACCTATTACAATAGAAGACAGCCCTATTAAACCAATAAAATCTGTAAAAGATAAACCGTGTGCATCTGATAGTGAAGCTGAAAACCCAAATGATCCAGAACCACAAAGTAAGAAAAGGCTAGACTATCCAAAAGACGAGGAAGCTTCAGGAAAGAGTGGAGAACAACATATTATGGAGATTGACCTGGAAATGGACCCACCTGCTGATGAAAGCAGAGAGAAAAATGAAGAGGTCTCAGTTGTTGATGGTGTAAACGAAACAAAAAAGAACATGGAAATTCAAAAAGTTGATACACCAAGGCGCATACACACAGTGTTGATAAACAAAGAAGTTAAAGATGAAGAGAAATCAAGCAAACCAAATACAGTTGAGAAAAGTGACAGTAGTGAATTTCATCCAATATATCAAAAATTTATTGATCTCTGTTTTGAGTTAGAAAACTCTGATGATATGACAAAGATTGTAGAGAAAAAGATTAAGACTTATTACAGGCAATGTCCAAAAGATTATGTGGAGTCTGAAGAATTTACTGATATGGTGTCAAGTAAGATTTTCGCTATGAAAGGTGCACCTGACAAGATGTATTTATATATAAAGGATGTTGTGGATGAGTTAAATTTACAGAGGAAATCTGCAAAAGCTGTGGAGGTTTCAAATAAAGAAAATAAGAGCACAGGTGAAAATGCATTATAGATACTTACTTAATTTCACTGGTTAACAAAATTTAAGCTTTGTCATGCCACATGAACTTTTTTCTATATTTTTATAATAAGGGCTGTTGTGAATAAAAATAAGTAGTTTAAAATATTACGTTAGCCATCAATTTAATTTGTTGGAATTGTGAAGTATAAAGAAAATATGAACTATTACTCAAGAAAAAAATAAGAAAAAATAAAATCCAGGTTAATCCCTTTCGATCGTCCAGCAATAAAATTCAATAAGTGTCCTTGGACATAGAATTAGAGTTGTCTTCTTTATCAACTTGAAATTGACCCGATGCGGAGGGTTTCGGATCGTCAATTTCAGACTATATAGATGGAACTGGTACAGGTAAATTGACATTGAGGCACAAGTCTTATTTCTGAAGACCCTAAGTTGTATTGAACAGTGTGTTTTGCTTTTGAGTTTATGCCATTTATTACAGTAACACAAAAATAGCAATCAGAAACATGATCTTTGGGCTTAGTCCACATCATGTGAATAGCAAACAGTAGGTATATGACGTAAAGAAAGAATTGACTTGAAAGCCAGTTATTTCTTTCTATTTCTTCTATCTTTCTTGGCTGGCAATGTATCAACAATGCCTTTGGTGTTGCTGATGTCCAGCTTGTTTGCTGGCTATTTCCATTAAAAAAATCCAATCTATACAATTTGTTACACATATTATGCGACACATATGTGGGCCCAAGTTTTGCCTTGATGAGTAACCGCAAAAGAAAAATACTTGAGGTAACACTTTAATATAATAACTGTAAATTTTCTCCTTTGTTTATTAAAAGTGTCAATATAAATGTAAGAAAAATTGTTAAAATCCACAGTAAAATTTTTTACATAATTCACATTAGCACAGTACTTGACTAAAACCAGAAAAATTTAAATAAATGACAGAAAATTAATATCAGTCAGTTTTTTTAATGCTGTGGACATGGGTTTATCGCTATTATACCAAATATGAACTTGTTCTCATCACAAGAAAACTGAGGCTAATTGAAACAAAGTGCATTTTTGTAATGAGGATAGGTAATACAAAGACGATTACTTACCAGAGTTCATGTGGCATAACCACTGTTGACTAGTGTTTTTAGGGATTGTTTCTGTATAAGCTTTATTTTTTATAATACATGGTGAATTTTACTATGATATGGTTGCATAAAGTATGTATTTTGTAGACAGGTAAAATTAAAGCAAGTTACTAAAATGCAATCAATGCACACACACACAGTTGTGTCGAAATATATGTAGGTTTTGACAATATATATTGTAAATATCTATATCATAGTAAAATGTGCACAAGTATTCCATGATTAATTAAGATTTTTTTAAGACATAATATTAATTTTACAAGTTACAGTGTTATGTTATTTATCGGTATGTCTCATGAAAAGATTGGCCATTTTGTAATATAAAAAAATATAAAGCTATCAATATTCTAGTCAAACATGAAATGTAATGAAATCCACCAAAGTTTATTACCCGACAAGATAGATTTTAACAGGATGATTTTATTAAGTAATAGTTCATTGGGATATTTTACAGTACCTTTGGTGAAATTATTTACTAAATTGTTCTCTATACTTCATCTTTGTTTACAATAAATATTTACTTACACATTTGCAATTGTTTCTTTTTTATATATTTTATTTTATACCTAGAACGCATGAGACTAGGACTTCCATTATATAACACAATATTACCACAATTGTGTATGAAATGAATTAAAGTAAATAATATAATTAATGTTCACGCAAAAATACTAAACTATTTCAGAGGACAAATACTTCATTGCCGCTGAAGGCGAATATGACACCAAGCGTCGGAGACAGATACGTAAATTGGATAAGACTATCAAGAAGCTCCATAGAGCTATACAAAAACTGGAGGAACAGGAAGTAGAGTTTGAAGATGAGGAGGATTCTGTATATTTGTTAACTGAAAGGTACTGTTATATTTAAATGGTTTTATTTAGCTTGAGCTGCTTCTTTATTTATTTGTATGTTTGGGTCAAATCTTGCAAGTTATTAGACCTTCTTCCTCTTATCCTAAGGAGTTGAAATTTTACATATTGCTTTAGTTTGGATGACAATGCATTTTTGTCATAAGTATGATCTGATACTATATACTGGTTTTGCTTCAGGTGAGCGAATTCCTTAACGATTAACAGCACCATCACAATTTTTTGTACACTCATCATCATCATCATCATCCTGCCCAATTCCCAATTTTATATGGGGTCGGTGCAATATGTTTTCCTCTTCCACACTTCCCTATCAGCCCTCATTTTTATACTAACTCTCTTATCTTTCATATCATCTGTAACACCATCCATCTTTTCCTAGGTCTTCCTCGTCCCCTTCGTCTATCCATCACATTCATATCCATCACTCTTCTCGTCACATGCGTTTCCTCACGCCTCATCACATGCCCATACTGTGACATTCGGTTTTGTAAAATGTTCATGTAGTAATTTTGTTTGGAGATGTGCATAACCTTGTTATGCGAAAAAGCAGCTGTGTTAACAATGAAACATGTAATTATTGTGTTTGCTTTGATTGTTATACATAGTTTTTATTATCTTAATTTAATTAGGTCGAGACTATAGACTAAGAGGAGGGAGATAATTACATATAAAAATAAATATAAAATAACTGCTATGTTGTAAATGCTACATTCACTACATTTAATTTTCAGTTATTAGATTTGTTAGGGTGTACTGTGAGGCTCCATCCATACCTGATAAAAAGCCAAGTAGTTCCCAATGCATCCCCTTGGACAGCAGATCACGCTAACGCCCCAACTCAGAGTCATTCGCTCCTTAGTATTTTGTATTGTGATTTTGTTCTGTATTAAGGAGCGATTTAAGTAACCATTAGGGACTCTGAGTTGGGGTGTCAGAAAAACTAAGCTTCTTTCGTTTAGAAGTCGTTGCATTGTGTTAAGTACTATTTAATTTAATCCCAAAGGTAGTATGCATAGTAGTAGGGTACTTTCACCTGCCTATCATCTACCACCATCCTTTTATAATCATGAAATGTTTGTTCCGTGTTTCGGTTGCAGTGATGGAGAACTAGAAATAAGCAGGTCCTCGGCTCTCTTGGCCATTATGCTTATGGGGTTAAAACTGTACCATACCATATGCAATGTTGACCACTTATTATAATGAAGTCCTTCTGATCAATTTTATATGCCAATACAAACAGACATATTACTGTATTTTTCAGATATAAGGAAAGATTGATTAGAGTACATGCAAAGTTCTGTCAGCTTACGAACACAAAAATGCCATCGGAGCCAAGAATTCAAATAGAATCACGACCAGGGTTTCCGACCGGACCAGCAAAGAGACTTGAAAAATGGGTGAATAAAAAAGTACCAATAGGTGCACCCCTGCCTTTCCCCGACTTTCATGACGTGTTACGATGCGTTCGAGATGCTAATGAAGAGGATAAACTTGGATGGAATGAGGCAGATATTATGGAAGAAGGTATAATGTATTTTCTTTTTTTTAACTTATCAAATACTGCCCTTTCGCATTTGTGAATATAATCCTTAAGTATCTCAACAATAGTTTCATTAGAGTGGACTCAAGACTGTGATTCATTTTTTGTAACGTACTTAAATAATATACTTTTTGTTTTAGCACGTGATTTATTTGTAAGATGTGGAAAAAAGCTACAAAGACGTCGACAAGAGAATGAATGGCGGATCGCAGCATCGCGGATATCACACGATGTCTCCCCTATAGATCCCGCGGAGAAAAGTGACGATTTAAAAAAGAAGTTAGAAGATAACAAGACTGTTGCGGCTAAAAAGGAACTAGAACTTCTTAATAAGTGAGTGATATTTACGGATTTCATTTTATAATATTTGATGTGGATGTGAATTAAATGGACTTAATCCGTGATATTATTCATTACAGATATGCAGACAAACAGAATCAATTGAAATTAGTTGGAGAAGAAATTGGAGACAAAGAAGCTGAAGAGTCTCCGGTAGAAAGTGAAGATGATGAAGGTAATGATGAAAGCAATTCACTAGGGGATAAAGAAAAACGAAAGGAGAGGTTAAAAAGACTTTTACACGAAAAAACTAAGAAATCTTCGTCCGAAAAAGAAAATATTACTAGCGAGGCTAAAGTTGACAAAGCGGAAAATGAAGTTGTGGAAGCAGAACAAAAATTGGAAGGTGAAGATATTTCTGAGAAGACTGAAAATAAAAAAGAAGATCTCCAAGAAGCAGTAAAAGAAAGTGAAGTGAATAGTAATAATACTGTTATAAGTATTTCAGAAGATGGATCTAATAATGAGCAGATGAAAGAAAATACTAATGATTCTGATCTATATGATGTTGATTCAGACGTAGATGAGTTGCATCTATTACAGAAACTTTATTCTGAAAATGAAATAAATTCTTCTACACAAGAATCTGATTCAGATACGCCTATTGCAATTTCAGACACTTTAGAATCTGATAGTGATAACGAAAATGTAAAAATACAACAGAATGAACATATTATTAGTATTGAAAACTCTAGTTACTCCGAATCCGAAGAAGCTAAAGATGAACGTGAAAATACAAGAACATCAGAAAATATAAAGGACAAAAAAATTGACGATTTGCTTCTTCAAAATGCAGAAGTTATCTTGCTTTCTTCTACATCAAAGGATAAAATGGACGTAGATGAGGAAAATATCCTATTGGCTTCGTCAGAAGAAGAAGACAATGATGTAGATGCTAACATACTTGCTGATAACACTGAAGATAGTACATGTGGTATTAAACCGCCAACTTATGACAGTGCTAATGATGATTGTGAAGTCATTCTTGACAAATGTGATGAAGATTCCATGGAAAATGATGTAGAAATGTATGAAGATCCTCAGAGTAAAGAAGATATCGATAAAATAAATAAAAATATAATACCCAATAATTCTGAAAATGATATATTAAAAAGTAATCAAGATCACATGGAATTTAATGAAATTACTAGTAAACAAGGCAGCATACAAGTAGAAAATGTTGTTGAAGTTGACTTAAAGCATACTTCATCTTCTATTGAAGAAAATCAAGATACAGTTGAGGTGGACAGAAGTAAAAATTGTATAACCAGTGAAGTAGTTTGTGAAAATGATACTAAAAGTATTTGTGAAGCCGATAATCATAAATGTAATGAAAATAATTCATTGAAAGATCAAGTTAACACAGACAATGTTAAGTTGAATACAACATCAAATAAAGAAATAGATAACATGGGAGACGAAATATATCTAGAGCCTAACATTATAGATGGTAATGGTAATGAAGAAAGTGCATCAAATAGTATTAAGAGTGACGATCATGCCACGAAACCAGATTTTAATGAATGTGAAGTAGTGGGGTTCAATGTAGAGATAGAGAGAGACAATTCATCTTTGACAAATCAGCAAAATACATGTAAAGATGTTGAAGTTGCAACTAGTGTTCAATGCAAATAGTGAATTTTATAGTGAGTATATTTGGTACATTGATAGTGAGTGTATTTGATACATTGCAAATACTAGTAGCTATAGTCGATAACAACTTTAAAAAATTAAAGTTAACTATTTACAAAACATAGAATGTGAACACAACCTTACTTCAAAAGCATTGGGACAGTACTTTATTAATTATTCATAATTAATATTTAATTAATAATTAAATTGTATGTATGTTATGTGTTATGTATGTATGTTATATGGAATAATTATATAGGCAATGCGATGATAACAAGCAAGATCTGGTTTTTATTTTAGAACCGGTTTTACGGTTTATCTTTTTTATGGAACGTGGTAAAAGTATTTTTTGGTTTGTTCTGTGTTTAATTCTTTTTTTGAGATTTAGACCTCTTCATATAACATTGTTTCGACGTCATATATTTTTATTAAATTTTGCATAAATTATGATGTGATGGGATTTTTACTACATTATAACGTTTAATTTGATTTATGATCAATGCCAATGAAAACGAGTAGGAATTTTTAACAAATTTTGGCAAAATCGTGTGTATTTTGAGTATTTGTCCGTTTCCAACTATTCATGTCAAGTAAATGATTACTCCATTTCGCTCAAAGACGCCCATATAAGGTTAGTTCATATTAATAAATGGTAGCTATCATTATGGGCATCTTAGATAATTTTGAGTATATGTAGTTAACTATGACTACAGATTCGAACGGTTTTTAAATCATTCAACAGTTACGTTTAAGTGTCAAGCACGAGATCTTTATTGTTAACTTATGTTCAACTACCAATAAATAAGATATGCCAACATTGTTGATTATTATTGCATCGAAGTAATGCATATTTTTTTTCTTTGTCTCAATACTGTTAAAACCCTTGTAAGTCGAGAGTCAGTTCTCATTTAACCTTACGCAAATAATTATTTTTATTTGAAGTAATAATGAAAACCGTCATATTTTTTCATCTTTATTTGTTAACAACAGTTGCAATGAAAGTAATTATATTTTAAACATTTAAAAACTATATTAAAAAAGTATATTTACAAGAGATAAATGTCACCCAAAATTCCCAAATTAGGCATTTTAGCCAGAACGCTGGCAGCATTGCCTCGCTGTATTGCTAAACTAATTATTTGAGCAAAGTTCCAGCCTTCAGGTTTCCAGAAGTGCGGACTAGTCGTTTCGACATGTCTTTCATGAAACACTTCATGTTTTCCGACCACGTACCCAAAATTTCAATTGCAAACGCCTCAAACTCATAGTCTTCTGTAACAGAAGAGTATTTGCGACGCTTTAGAAACTGGGCTCGATCGGCTGTGGCCCCAGCTTTATTGCAAGTGTCATGCACATAAGATGGGGCCAAAGTGTCAACACATGTTACATCCCACACCAAGGTGCGACCTAATCTCCACGGCACTAGAGTTGCACCGTCGGGTCTCTTACCATCGTCCCTGCACATACCGCATGGTACTAGCGTGGCAGACACCGTGACAAGAGCCCTACGGATCAAATCATTAACTGTGCCATGGCGATACAATCGGCTAGCACTCTTAGCGCAGGATAGACCATGTCGACCCAACAGATCCACACGTTGGCCACAAATGAACATGTGAGGTTCACAGACTTTGGCACCAAGCCGGAGACATATGGAGATTCGCAGGGTCGAAGCATCTAAGATAGTGCCAAGATTATGCGAAGGCAGAGCGTGCAACCAGTAACCTGAATTCTCATCAGAAACCGCTAATAGTTTCGCTCTGTCCGTGTTGTCCACAGTCTGATCAAGAAGAGAAGCAAACGTCGACTTGATTCCGGGCATGTCCCAAATTTTTTGTTTTGAACTGTCGACGGGGATACTTTCCAATGGAAACAGGGCCCTCCAAGCACTCAAAGCCTGACTCAAGCCTGCCACCCGAACATCAACTTGGTTTAAATTTCAAATATCGCTGATGAGGGTGATCGAACTGTGAGTCGAGGCTAACCGTCATATTATGTTTTTCTTTCTAGAGTTATGCTGCGTACTCAGTGCGTTTAAATTTAATTTTATTCGAAATTGCTGTTTGATGAATTTTTTTCTATAAAGTCAAACTTTATTTCCATGCATCACTCACGTAGAATCTCAATTTTGAACAACTTAAAATCTTGCCTTAATTTGATTAACATCCACAACTGATAATCAAAACTCTTTATTCTTACATGCGTAAAATTAAAACAGATGATGATAGTATATTTTTGATAAATTCTGCAATAGATAGTTTTAAAATTATTCAAGAAAGAATGAAAATTAAAGAAGAAAAGAAGAAAAATGACCATCCCCCTTATCTTCGAAACTACTGAGGCTAGAATTGTGAAAGAAATACATACTGAAATAGTTCTTTACTGAAATCCTTCGATCGTAGATAATCAACGTACGAAACCCTCTCCACGCGAGTTTAACACGCACTTGTCCGGTTGTTTTTTCAATCTTATCTAACACCATTTATCCTTCTGTATATACCATCATTGTCATCATACACAATTATATTAAAACGGTAACTGGTGTGTGTGCATGGAAGATATTCGAGAAAAACTATTACTAGGGGTATCTAATTGTATAATAGATACCATGACGATTTTTTGAAAGAAAGAAAGAAATGTTTATTTCACCTTATAAACAATATAAATAAACAAGTGAACAATATAATACTTAAATATAAGGTGAAAAGGGGTTAATAAGTATGTGTTTTTATAAATTTATATTGCACTTGTGTCATGCCTAAGAGTTTCCTGCCTTTTTTGGTGTTCAAAGAGATATACTTTTAATTTTGCTTTAAAACCATTCAGACTTTGCAGGTTTCTTATAGGTGGGGGAATATTGTTCCAGCACTTTGATGCTGCATTGAATTTTCGTCTGTCTGCATTTGTTCGGGTTAATCTCAAAAACGGCTTAATCACTTTGGGTACCATTTTCAATGCTGTGTGTTTTTGTAAAATGGGGTTATTTTGTGTTGGTTTTATTTCAATTGGTATACAAATAAAAACGCACTAGATTTCAGTACCTATATTTATTCTTATATCCTCCTAAGGCCCAAACAAAATATGCCTTGTTCCAGGTTATCACCCAATGTTCTTGTACAAGTACATAATGTACAGTTATGGTTAACGCCCAGACCAAAAAAAATGAATATAACTATGATAGAGTGTTTTTTTTGAAGCGGTATTTTTTTATTGAATTAGTACTATGAAAAATAATAAATTTAGGCAGTTTTAGGTTCAAAATTTTTTGTTCATGTCTGAGAACATTAGGCCGTTAAGACATAAATTGGTATATTTTTTATGTTCTAAATGGTTAACATTGGGCTGTTAAGGATTAAAAAAAGTTATTATTTTTATTATAAAAATTATTTATTTAGCATAATTAAGTATGCCTAGTTTCACTTTTGGCAACAAATTAGGTATTATATGTCCATAATAATTATGTCCATAATTATTAAATTACCATTTTCTAATTTTGGTCATGTGCTATAATTTCACCAATATTTTAATATTTGAAAAGTGCAAAATTTATTGAAGAATTACTTAATAGAGGAATAGGCTGCTCTGGTACTATTATGAAAAATGGAATACCTGCCGCAGCAAGGCCCAATATTGAGGAGGACCGAGTACTGAAACATCGAGCTAGGGGTAGTACACAAGTTCTAAGATCAAGTAATGGGACCGTAGATTACAATGGCACTAACGTGGTTTGACAACAAAGCCGTGACATTGTTATCTATAGAAGCCAGTAAAGAAACAGATAAAGGTAGAAGATGCTCTAAGGGTGAAAGAAGATATGTACCAATGACCAGAACTACAATAATAAGAAATTATATCATGAATATGATGTGTGGATCTTGATTCCATCAGAAAACGATGTCTGTAAAGTGCACATACCTATTTTGTCGGACAAACAATCAAGATACGGACAATGTCAATACCAAAAATGTCATTACAAATTATCTTGCCACATAAATTGGCAATCCGTGCTTATCGCTGGCTGCGATCACAACTACTACTTTTACCACGGTTTGCTGATGCTGCTCTTGAATTGATCTATACATCTTCATCTGCATCTGTTTCGCTAAAGCTTGGTGATGTATTTTCAGGGCCAATGATAAAACAGTGGTTTGCTAGTATCTTCATCGGAGAATATAGCTTCAACACATAATGGCTTACTACTGGGCATGGGTCTCTCCTCTTGAGGAGGCCTAGAGCATACTCCAACACGCTGCTCCAGTGCGGATTGGTGGAGGGGTTAGTAGCCAACCCGAGTTTCGGAAGTTTTCAAACAACCCGAGGGCCTCCGACATGGCTTAACGACTGTTATCTTATGATAACAATCGGAATCGACGGCAAGAAGAAGCACGGAAACGCTCCAGAATTTTTGCCACTAGGGATCACCCATCCAACTACCGATCGCGCCCGCTGTTGCTTAACTTTGTCGATCACTTAAGATCGACGCAAGCCGCAGGGCTATGAGCGCTTCATCGGAGAATATAAAATCTACAGTATCCAAATCATTTAGCCAAATTTTCGATTACTAGTTTTTTCCGCGCTAAGAAAAGTAAGTAGTCATTAATACTCAATGTTCTTATACGAGTACATTTTATAACAGGAAACTAATAGAACACCAGCCGAATGTTCTTGTACAAGAACATAATAAATGACAGGTAAAAAAAAGGAATTTCAAATAGTGTATTTGCATAAATAGTAAACTTCAAATACTCTGTAGTGTTTTAACTCAAAAATAAAAATACTAGTTTTAAAAAAAAACATGTGATTTTGTTAATACTTAGAGATTTATCTTACCTCGACTACATGCGCGCTCAGTGTTTGGCATTTCGGCAACCAAATGACAGACTGTACCTGATTGGTTCCTGAGGATCGAGCTTGAAACACGTCACTAGGACATCCTTCAAGAATGTCAAAACTTAAGAAAATGGCGAGCCGCGCCAGTTTTTGAATTAAATTAGAAAAACTGAACTGTTCTCGTGTGAGAACATTGTGTCACCAGGACTACATTAAGCTAATTTAGCCTGGGCGGATACCAATTTTTTGTAAAGTCCTTGGGTAAGAACATTGGGCCTTAGGAGGTTAAAATGTAAGTTTCGGTTTCGGTTTTGGCCGAAACTGGATAAAGGCCGAATGTTCGGTTTCGGTTCCGGCTGAAAAACTTGTTTCGGTCGGTTATAAAAACGAGTTTTTTTAATAACGGTTGATGAGTTCGCATTGCACTATGTGTGATGTAAATGTTAAATGTTCTAAAAATGTAAATTCAGGTATTTCTCGTATCTAATAATAGATTAATACGATCATAACTACATATATTATTATTATTATTATTATTATTATTGGAAAATGTTAGATTGCTTGTTTTTTGTATTTATTATATTTAGGGTGCTAAGAAATGAACCCATGAATATAATACAATTTTTATGAAAAAAAGTTGCCTTGATTTATGTGTTATAGAATAGTGACTTGCTGAATAATTTTACTTCTAAAACCTGTATATATACCTATTATTAAAATGTATGTTCAATATTAGTACATTTTAAGTTATTTTTAATATCACAATGTATGTATATTGTTTTGTATTTTTATAACACACTAGTAAAATAATAAGCAGTTGAAGTTTTAGTAAACCAAGTAAGAAGTATGTAATCAGCAGCATTTCGTAACAATTCCTTTTGTACATGTATTATATTATAATTGTAATAAGTTACATTCACCTAATGTTAATAAATATAAGGTAAGAATTATAATTATCTTTTAATGTGACACCGTAAAGATAATAATCGTGAGAAATATAGGAGTACCTAGATGCTCTCTAGGATTTGTTAGCATAATAGCGCAGAAGGAATAATAGTACTTATAATAAGTGCAGAAGGCGAACTCCGCAAAATCATTTAAATAAATATCGACTCTAGCTTCGACGCAATAAAGTGTAATTCAGGTCGCACAGCGCTAATCAAAAACGCGTCATGAGTTGCCTTCCTTTCTAACACTATCGCTTATCCTCTCTGGCAATGTCAAGGTTGTCTTTTTTGAAAGAATAAAATTAATATGAAAGTTTGGTGACAATATGTGTCATATTTAATAAGTATGTGTCATAGATTACGAAAGTATGACATCCATTATGAATTTTCTGAATTAGCCAGACTTGTCGAACGCGGCATCTACTTGTAACGTTATAGATAAAATGCGGAGTGCGCCAGGCCTGATAATAATAGGTGTTTTAGGTACCTATCGATTTTATTTTCCGCAAGCTCTTGTCAGCAATAAATAGTATATTATGATACAAGTGTGGTATGTTGGTCATTACACTCGAGGTGATATTGCACAGCGCGAGCCGAAGGCGAGTGCAGCAAGAAAACCGAGAGTGTTATGACCAAACCTCACGTGTGTCATACGACGTTTTTCAACACACTTACGAGTAAAAAAACAATTATTGATTATTCTTACTCAAATAAACAATGCTCACAGACCAGACGGAAAGTTTGTTAAAAATGGCGCGCTCCGCGCTGATATTTTTTTTTTCTGCGCGCGGCGTGTTAGCTATGCGCGCGCAGATTGGAGCGTAGGCACGAACAATTACGCTAAACAGCCAAAACGCAAAATGTAAAAAAATCTAATATTTATGTATTTATGAATTAGTTTGCCACGTTGAATTATTAATTAAAGTAAATAAGTTGTTGAAAATTTATCATATTCAAGGTGGTACACTTCTTTTTTTTACAAAAACAGTGTTATTTTTAGTCTTATGTTGAAATGAAACGTATCTAAGTCAAAACTTTTTTCCGAAATTTAAAAATAAAACTATAACCCGGCTAAGTTAAGAGCAAATAGAATGCATAAATGGGTGAATATTCAAACTATACCAAATTTGCAATTTCTAGTGAATAAAAAATTTAAACTTAGTTTGAGACTCCTTTCAATAATTTTATATAATATATACGTATGTACTTTAGTATGCGCATCGTTTATTTGATACAATTTTTGTGTAAATTATGTATATTTTTAAAGAAAATGACGTCAAAACTCATTACAGGGACCTATTAAACTGTTAGACCTTACATATTTAACAGAATTTCAGTAAATCTAGCGTAAATAACATATATTTGCCAACTGTGTCCAATAAATTGGTTATCATTTATTACTTCATTATAAACAAAAACGTAATTTAAGGTATAAAATATATATAAATTCGTTTTCAAACTTTTGTCACGCTGCAAAACTCATCACCAGAACCATCACTAAACTTCGATTTTACGCAGCAAATACCCTTGATCATACCGCCACATAGTAAGTCGCTGCCTCCCCGTACTTCAGTCGACCGAAAAAAGTAGCAGTGGTAATTCTCACGAAAAATTTCGCGCCAAAAATTTCGATTATTCTGAGTGTTGACCATGTTTGGTCCAGTTTGTGTTTCATTACAAGTCCACATACAGTTGGGTTCATATTTAAAATTTATATCTTGTTATTACATCAATCCATTTTATTTTGGTTCAATTTAAATTTTAAAAGTGTTCGAAGTATATACTGCTTACAGAAAAATGTATAATAACCCAAATGTATGAATTTGTCATTGCCGTGTACTTCATTACCGTCGTTTACCGTAACCTTTTAGACGTCACGGTAATGAATGAAAAATAACGGTAATGACTTATATATTAACTATTTAATACTATTTAAAAATAATTGTTTTTATGTCTGTCAGGAAATTACAGTTAACATCGTGCTAATAAATGCTTTATATTTCAATTAAAATGGCACGTCCTAAAAAGACAAAAGAGGAAATTTTAGCTAGAAGAAGAATAGAAAACGTAAACGCTATGCTGCTTTAAAAGA
Source organism: Thymelicus lineola (assembly GCA_963932265.1). Classification (NCBI taxonomy): domain Eukaryota; kingdom Metazoa; phylum Arthropoda; class Insecta; order Lepidoptera; family Hesperiidae; genus Thymelicus; species Thymelicus lineola. Next base: position 6,134,265 of record OZ010685.1, read on the forward strand.
AAATGAAGACTTGTAATAAAGAACTTAAAAAGGTTGCAGTGAACATTGAAAAAATCCAAGATGAGCCTAGAGAAGATAGTAGAAGATAGTATGCTCTTGGATCAGTTCCGTTAAATTTTGCTGTAAAAGGAACTGGTACTGATTGTACCAGTACCAGTTTTGTAACGAAAACGAAACATAACATTTTTAAACTAAGGTCAAACATAAGACATTTACGATATCAAAGAGATCAAGAAGTAAAAAGACCGAAAAATGAACTTAGCAGTTTAAAAAAAGAATGCAAGAAGTTAAAGATACCTTTACTTATAAGATACTTTTAAACATATATAAAAACAAAATAACAGATACTAAAATTAACACTGGGAAGGAACTTTTGATAAGACACAGGAAAAAGAAACACAGGAAAAATTATGGCCAAGAAACAATTTAACACAAAAAAGGAAAAGAAATGGTATAAATATTCGGTGACGCGAGCAGAGAGGTCACCTGATGGTAAGTGATCACCGCCACCCATGGATATTATTAATACCGGGGGCGTCATCAACGCGTTGCCGGCTCGAAGAAAACAATAGACCCTCTTCTTGAAGGGTAACATGGGGTATATTATAGTTTGGAGGGAACACCGATCAGGAAGTTAATTCCACAGTTTACACTGCGGGGTAGAAAACTATGCGAGAATGGAAGGTGGTATTGATAGAACCTGGTACACCGTGATGCACGGTGACGAAAATTAACCGCAGGGATTAAATCAAACAGTTTTTCAGAACAGTCCCCATTGTACAGACGATAGACTACGCAAAGAGAGCTTACATCTCTCCACAACTCAAGCGACTCTAGTCCGTCTCGTCTGTAAGCTTGGAATCGTCGATAACGACGAATGGCTCGCAGTTGAATTCGCTTGAACGGATCCACTTGGCCAGCTAGGGCTCTGGCCCAAAGGTTCCTTTCCGTTCCTTCCGTTCCGGACCTTTGGTGTAGGCAGTAGGTGGGTGCTCTATGTGCGGCCTTTGCGCCTTACAGAGCATTAGCCTGTGCTTAGGCGTGAAGTACTGCTTAGCTCTGTTGAGCACTCCCAATTTTCTTGCAGCTAGTTTGGCCTTACTAACCAAGTGGTCCCGAAACTGAACTTTTTTCGAAATGTCGACACCAAGGATCCCAATACTTTTAGAGAAGTTAAGAAGAATGTTCTGGAACTGTGGTGCTATGATGAATGGGGCTTTTTTAGCGGTTAATGCGCAAACTTGTGTCTTCTCGGTGTTGAAATGGACTTTTAGTCTACTCCATTTCGAGACCCGCTCCAGAGATGTCTTGAACTCTCGACTTCAGACACAAGTTTTATCATCTTCTCCTCAATCTGCACCCGAGAAAGATTTGCTCGGCCTGTATAACGAGCATCACCCACACTGTCATCAGCATAGTAATGGATATCCCCGATGTCAAGCATATCATTGATATTGATTTTGAATTGTAAATTGGAAGGCAGGATGTGTCATAAAAATTATTTAATTAAGGTAGAATAATTTCTTATTAATTAACTTCTTTTTAATTTAACAATATAAAATAGCATTATTTACAATATGTTTATTTTTTGAAGTGAAACTTCTTTAGAATCGTTAGTGATTTGAAACCGGATGCAACGACAGGTAAGATAATATAACCGCTAATTTCGTCTTTCAATTTAACTTCTCCGTAGCTCAATGGTCAGGACGTAGATACACAATACCTGATGCGCAGGTTCGCGTCTCCCAGTATTTTTTTTTTAGTTTTTTTTTAGTTTTATTTTTATACTGTTTTTAAATACTTTCATATGCTCTTTTAAATATTTTCAAAGAATTTATCAACAAAAATAAGAATTTCATTCTTTCATTCTGTCGATCGACCGACCGATTATACAGACAGTAAAAAAGGTTAAGTTGTATTCATAGATGGCGCGAGGAATAAGATAGAACATTCGTTTTATTGCTAGATAGATTTTTAAAAAGTGCTAAGTTGTATTCATAGATGGCGCTTCGATTTATTGCTTTAAGATTCGATTTATTGCTTTTTCATCTCATTATCTTGAAACCAAAATTTTGGAAAGTTTCACTTCTACCACGTGTGAATTGCACACATTTTTTTTAATTAATACATTTTTTATATCATTACCTTATCTTAATATTTCATCACCGTACACTCAAAGATTCATTACCAAGTATAGGGTTCATTACCGTAGCTCGTCACATATTTTAATTAGCAATAACTCTTTGAATGTTTTGAGTACAAACGTGCCTTTTGGTAATCTACTAAATAAAGTTACGCCAAAAACCATAACGCGATCAAATTCAAATAAAAATGAAATTTATCGTTTATCGAAAAAAATGCGTAAATATTGTCTAAACTGAAGAATCACCCAAATAATATCTTTCAGCAAGGTACAAACTTAATTTGATGGAATATAAAATAAAACACTAGTGCGATCAAGAAAAAAAAGCACAAGTGTTTAATACCATGGTTTATGAGTGTAAAAGCCATGTGATAAAAACCAATTTATGAGCAAGGGTGTTGAAAAAATACTATCGTTACTTGGTCATCACAACATTTATTTACAACATTTACATTGGTCCATAACTAGTGTTAAGTACATAATTATAAAATGGCAGTTTGGTTTCCTAAGCTTGGTATTGCTAAGCTGGGTTTAGGCAAAGCAGATGGGTCCAGCGGTAAACGCGAATTGATGATGGGCGTCCACGAACGACAGCGGCTGAAAATCACTGATGGGTAACCTTTCGGTGCGGGACGTTTTGATTTCGAGGACTATTTCACCAAATCCTTCCTGTAAACAAAAAATAAAACTGAAAAACGTGTAACTTAGGCTTGGTGACAAATTTTGACTGGTCACTTAAGTCCTTGAAATTCAGGCATATTATTTATCAGTGAAACGGTGCTTAGATCTATTTTTTCAGGACCCCATGACGTATTATCCTATAGTGAAATGTATGTGGTTAATTCGTAGCCAAGTATCACATTTTCATTATAATCGGAATCGTCATAATATTTCGCTAACCGGCGATATTGCCATATGGTACCTACTGGTGATGTAAATCTCTTAGCCTTTTCCATTGTTTACCATTTTTTTTAATAATTCCAATTATATATCCTATATAAGGAGAATTGGGCCACTGGGCTTGCCTTGTGCTTTAGTATTGTGGAGTGTAGGCCATTTACATTGATTACCTATTCCTTTAGATGCTGCCCCAACTCAAAGTCACTAACTACTAATGGATACTAGCTCCTTACTAATGGAGAGGTGGGGCGTAGTTTTTAAGGATGGGTATATTTTTTTCCCCGACGAAAATAGAGAGTTGTAATGAGTTTGACGTATTTGTGTCTATTTGTCGCATCGTAACTCCTAAATGAATGGACCGATTATGATACAATTGTTTTTATTTGAAAGCTAACATGATCGAGATGTTCTTATCTGTTTATAATTGTTTATGAAGACCTGTTCAGGCGTTTCAAGGTCATTAGCTCTTTTTTGGAGATAAGTGTCGTAGGATTTTAAAATTTACAGTTATTATAAAACTGCTTAAAAAATAAAGTCACAATTAAAATTGTAATTACCTCACAGGTGTCCTTAATTACTTGCGGTTCTTTAAATTCAACGGAGTTGGTGCCGAAAAGCCTGATGTTGTTCAAGCGAGTCATCTCCGGAGGAATATCAGATCTGAAAAAATCAATATTAAGGTGAAATACTTAGTTGTTGTAAAGTAGCGGAGAAAAAGAAGAGTTTGGCTTATTCTCTCTCGTATATCTCGTATATTCAGGTTCCTCAAAATTAATGGGTTTTTACTGTTTGACCGGTTTTACACAACTTAATTTTTTTAAATAAATTGTTCAAGTTCATACCTTTGAGGCGCTTTGGTATTCACACACTTGTATGTGAAGTTTTGTCTGGCTCCATTTGACAGCAACCTCAAGAAGCGCAGTTGAATTGCACCGGACCCGTCGGCGTCATAAGAAATCTAAAATTTTAAATACTCGTCACAATAATTAAAAAAAAACAATTGAGTTTATTAACAGAGGGCGTGGTCGGTAGTTGGATTATACATAGTTGCAAAAATTTCTTGAGCGCTTCCGTGGTTCGGAGGGTAGATTGGGGTACTTACGTAAAGCCGGGCTGCGCTAAACTCTTATCTTAGCAATTTTTTTATGCAAATAGATGAGACTGGTTTTTGGGCTTCAAACAATGTTTAATGATGATCAGACAAGAAGACTAAATGTCGATGCATACGTTACGGGTTTTTACCCCGTACGGGACGGGACGTGAAATTTAGGAAACATCGTTTCGTGGAAAATGTAAACGATAGTGCATACGCAGCGGGATCACGTCCCGTATGTGAACGAGAATGGGGCACTCGCATTATGTTTAGGTCCCGTTCACGTCCCGTCCTTGTTTCGTCCACGTTACGTATGCAGCGACCTTTAGGCTATAGCCCAGTGTTTCCCAACCTTTTTAGGCCCCACCTTAACATTTCTAAAATTTTTATGCCCCTGCACACATAATTTTGTCACCGATATCTAGCATTGCATTTAAATAACGCAAAGCGAAAGGGTTAAAGTCGTGTGTGCATTTTTACATAACCCCCCTTAACTGTCAAATTGCCCCCCTGTGGGGCGTGGGCTCCGCGTTGGGAAACACTGACTGACTGCCCTTAGGTTAAAAAAGATACGAATACGCTACCCGATAACCGTTGTCATGCTGCGAGAACTTGACTACGTTCTCGTCGGTCTCGTAGACCGCGGCGGGCTCCGGGTTGTCGGGGAACAGGCAGGTGGTGTAGCCCCTGCAGTGCACGCGCACCGGCCGCCCGCTGCCGCCGCGCGCGTCTATCCAGTAATATCCTGATGACAATTATATAGGAGAGAATAGAAGAGAACTTTGTACGGACAAGAAGTAAACATAATTTAAAATTTTAACAAAATAAAAACCGACTTCAAATGAAGTACATCCTTTCCAATAACAATAAAAAAAAGAATCATCGAAATTGGTTGGCGTGGTGTTGAGTTATTCGTCCATTTGTCGCGCACATATTTAATGCAAAAATATTTATATGGTTTTCTTATGATTGCCATTGTCAGATCTCGCTCAAATTTAAGTGGGACCACATGACAAGCACCAGCTTTCGATTAAAAAAGAATCATCAAAATCGGTTCACCCAGTCGAAAGTTCTGAGGTAACATAAAAAAAGATACAGTCGAATTGAGAACCTCCTCCTTTTTTTGAAGTCGGTCAAAAATGAATTTCTATCGCCATTTCTTCTCCTCCAAGACAATTCACCTTTTTGAAATGACGGTAGAATCTCACCTTACTGAGGAGGCCTAGAGCAAGAGCAATACACACACCACACCTTAAAATTCGTGTATTCATTCGGACTCGCTGAAAATCAGCGCCGTAGCGGCTACGGCGCGGCGTAGCCAACACCTACGGCACTGTACTGAGTGAGCTCAGTTTACTGGGCCAGTCCACCCATGCATGCGATGGTCCATAGAATGGATTTTAGAAAGTATGTACTTCATTTGAAGTTGATTTTTTTTTGTTAAAATTTTAGATTATAGAAATTAAATTAATAGTTAATGTACACAAACCGTCAGTGAGGTTAACGTGCTGCGTCCTGAGGTCCCGGCAGGAGAGCGCGGGGTTGTCGCGTGAGCCGCGCGGCCGGCGTGCCGTGTCCAGCGCCGCGCGCGCTACCATCACGCCAGACAGGATCTCGCGCGCCCACTCTATCTCCTCATCTGCAGCGGGGACATACGAGCATTCTATAGTCTGTTACGCTGTTAGGCTAGACCTGTACACCTAACCAAGGATATCTGCATACAAGCAAAATCGTTTCATAAAAAAATACTAAATAGGTTGTGGAGTACAGTACGGCCGCTGAATCTTGGCGCGTCTGGACTTCGCGCAGAAGGCTGCGCAGTAACATAATTCGGCAATGGTCAGTAGGCAGCGTATTAGATATGTCTGTCACACGTTAGCATGTTCGTGTCGCTATCTCTGTCTGACATAAAGTTAGCAAAGCCTATGTTCAGACGCGCCAAGTTACGTCGGCCGTACTGTATGTAGAGTAAATTAGATTATATTATATTATTTATAACGCAACCACTAGCTCATCTAGCTATAGATAGCGGTGGTGGATAGGTGCAAGGAATTGCAGTGAGATTTATCACATGTAACTGCTTGCTGACTTTTTGTCGCTAACAACTGGTCGCAATAGCTGCAATAAAGTGAGTAATGAGTTAAATAATGAACCTTCTTCAAAATTGTCTTCAGTGACGGATTCCATCGAAGATTCTTCAATACTTCGACGTCGTCTGCTTGACGCGAACAGTTCCGCCGGCAGCTGGGGAGCCGGCGCTGGTGGACCTGGGGGCCCAGGGAGACCTTGCGGCCCTGGAAGCCCTGGCCTACCTTCAGGACCTGTCGTTCCTTTAGGGCCGACAGGACCTTCAGGGCCCGGAAGGCCAATAGGTCCAATGTCTCCTTTAGCTCCAGGCGGACCGACAGGACCCTAGGTAATAATTCATTATTAAAAAAATTATGTTTGAGAGATATTGTTGGTGGAACGGATGCAATGAGCAATGAGTTTGTTCATTGCTTTATAGAATTTGCTAAGTTTTACGATTCTTGTCAAGGTGTCAATTGAGTTATCAAGTCAAGTTACTTAGGTAAAAGGGAACAGCTACAATATACATTGTACTTACATACCTAGAATATGTGCAGTTGTGAAAAAAAACAAGGGACACCCGGATGGAACGAAGTTCCTTTCGATTTAAGTATTGTTTTTTGAAGTGATTTAGGGAGTTTTACAGAGATGGCGCTGTACAACTTTCTGCATCACGCTAGTAGCGCTACTAAAAAGTATCGTGGCAACTTTTCGTAAGAAAATTTTCCGTCTAGCCCCCTTTCATAACGCGCGATAAGGAACTTCGTTCCAAAATTGATAGGTACAGATGTAGGTAGAATTTGTGAATTTATTGTGCGCGTTTCCAAAAAGTCAGTACTCACCATTTCGCCCTTAGGGCCTGTAGGCCCAGGCGGTCCTGGAGGACCCTGTTTTCCAGTCTCCCCTTGATCTCCTTTGAGTCCCATAGGACCCGTATCTCCAATGTGCCCTTTTGGACCCGTGTTTCCTTTTTCACCTCGAGGCCCAGGCGCTCCAGCTGGTCCTACTTTTCCAGGTGGGCCAGTGGGACCCATAGCACCTGGATTTCCAACGTCACCCTAAAAATACGTAGAAGTAGGTTCTTATTTTTTAACCGACTGCCAGGAAGATATATTAGAATATTCTTTATTACCTCATATCTCCCAAACCGCTGAACGGATTGATATCGTTAGATTCGTCTTGATAACGCAAGTATTCTTAGATAAGTGAAATTAAAAAAACAAACAAATATCGTGGCTGTAAGATGCCATAGTTTAAAATATCAAAAAATAAAAATAAATCGAATACTGCATTATGGGTATTAAATTAAAGAATTCATATAAGGCTTTTAAAAAGGTACCTATATCATGGTAAATTTTTTGATAGCAGATATTTTTTTAATTTTTAATTTATACTTGTTTCCAAATAACTATTACAAATGCAGTACCTAGCATACATTGTTATTAGCTGGCAGTAAATGCATTAGTGCAAGGTGTGCTGTACCCTAATTCACGTAACTTTAAGACGCATCGATTAAGTTGCAGTGACGCTGCAATCAAGTTGGAGTGACGCTACAATCAAGTTGAAGTTTGGCGTCTAAACCGTATTGTCATAATTTTTTGACTGCGCGTCAACTGCACGCCAACTGCACGCAAACTGCATGTGAACTTCACTTCTCCTGCGCGCCTGTCAAACTTTATGAGACTTCAAACTTCAAAAGTTTATGAGAATACCAATCAAACTGCGATCGGGAACACGCTATCTTGACGCGCATTATCAGAATACCTTTTTGTGACGTGAGCGCGCTTGAGACGCGCTCGCGTAACGTGAGCGTGTTTGACAGCGCAAGAGAATACGGAAAGTGTCATTTTGATCGGAACGTCGCTGCAACTGCACTGCAATCGAACTTCTTAAGTTACGTGAATTACCCTGCTGTTATTCTGAGTTGTGATTGTGGTTAATATACAAGTGGTTATACTCAAGTACACTATTATCTATTCTGTGCTACTCCATCTACATAAAAACCTACAGTCGCTCCTGGTAATCCTCTTAATCCGCGTTGTCCTTCCACACCCTGCGGTCCAGGTGGTCCAACAGGACCCACGTCCCCCGGGGGCCCGCGGGGGCCCATGTCGCCCTTTTGACCTGGAATTCCTGGGCTGCCTTGGCTTCCTGCTTGACCATCTACACCCTGAAAAAGTATACGATATTGATTTAGAAATGTAACAAATAATCAAATTCGACCTTTGTATTCCTTCGAACGCCGGATAGATGGTACATATTTATTTTGTTTTTTCTACTCTTCTATATGATACCTGACTGGCTCCCAGTTTAGGGTTTTACACACTAAAACTCGACAGTCATTCGTATATATTGATAGGGAGGCTTTGGGAACTCTTATGAAAAGGCTGTATTAGACTTGAAAGTGGTAGCATTAAGCCTGCCTATTATTTTATTAATATTATTATATATACCTACTACTAGCTGTGTTGCCCGCAGCTTCGCACGCGGAAATTATGCTTATCACATTTGTACCACTTACGGAAGAAAATTTAAAAACAGGTTAATTTATATTGAACTAGGACTTATATTTAGGAATTTATATACTGAAACCTACGATACAATAACAAATCATTCCTCCGGGCGCGAGCGGGTTTTGAAAAAATATACAACATTAACATTATATAATTTGTTTTTTCTTTTTCATGAAAAATTTTGAAAAACTCGAAAACATGCATTCCATCAATTAAAGGAGGAACGTTTTTTTCAAATTTAAAGGAAATATTTGATATTTAAAATTTTTCCATACAAAGTTTCATCTTGTTTCCGGGGAAAACTTTTAATTTTTTTCGGGAAGAAAAGTTTTCTAAAACATTACCCAAAGTGTAAGGAACAACTAAACTAATTTCCGTCGAAATCAGTTTAAAGGTTTTCATGTGGTGCCCGGAGTGGCCCGGACACAGAAACAGGCAGACAAACAATAATTAAAAAAAATTTTTTTGGTGCTATAACACGTAATTAAAGTGCCCTCCCCCTCTCCCGGTCCCTCTCCCGCTTCCTGTCCCTCTCCGTCCCCTCCCCTCTCTTTACCTTCCCCTCCCCTTCCTCTCCCCTCCCCACCCCTCTCCTCTCCTACCCCTTCCCTCCCCCTCCGCTCCACTCCCCTTCTGCTCCCCTCCACCTCCCCTCCCCTTCCACTCCCCTCCCCTTCCACTCCCCTCACCTCTCCTCTCCTACCCCTCCCCTCCGTTAGCCCTCCCCTCCCCCTCCCCTCCCCTTCCCCTTCCGGTCCCATCTCCCTTCCCTTCCCCTCACGCTACCCCTTCCCTCCATTAGCCCTCCCCCTCCCCCTCCGCTCCCCTCCCCCTACGCTCTCCTCACCTCCCCTACCCCTCCCCCCTCCACTTTAAAAATGACGAAGATGCGTACGAAGTACAATTTCCTAGCTTTCTAGATTATTGGAGGAATTTCTAGAACATTTTATATTGATCAGAAAATTGGCATACAATCATTCAAGAAATTTCTAGATCATTCTAAAATCTTCCAGAATAATTCAAATCAATTTACATCAATGATAATCACACATTTCTAGAAATCACATGTTTGTTAATTCTTTAGAAGAATAACTGGTTGTTGCAGCGAATAATTAAAACGTTTTCGAGAGCACATATTTAATTTTTGTAAGAAATGTACAGAGAGAATGAATGCATTCAAGCGATGGTCGACAGATAACAAAATCATAATTTTGCGTGGGTCCTATGTACCAGCCTTGTCATCTACCAGCAACGCGCGGCTCGGAAATATTGCATGCCATTTAACCGTAGGCGTTTCAACACGTTTCAACCCCGTATCTTCTACACCCTTATAGGTATCAACTTGCAACCACCCTTATCTGAGATTTGAGCCTCGTACTTATTGCGACATATACACACTATGCGCTTGCGACGTGCAGTATTGGCTGCAAAGTGAAATATAATATACACACACGTCCTCTTTTATATATATAATAGATTTACTATCGAGTGTAATATATTGTTTTCATTTCATTTCAAGTAACCACTAGTAAGCTTGCAGTATTTCTAATTGCTTGTAGTATTTCTATTAAGATACTTACAGGAGATCCAGGTGGTCCAGTTTCCCCTGGTTTTCCAGTTGGGCCTATTGGACCTGGAGGGCCGGGTGGCCCTGAACTGCCTTCGGGTCCCTCTAATCCTGGTTCGCCTTTCACTCCTTGGGGTCCAGGTTCTCCTCTATCCCCTGGAAAACCAGGGGGCCCAGCATCGCCTTTGGGCCCTTCAGGTCCTGGCAGCCCCTTTGATCCAGGCTCCCCTTGTAAACCTGGACTTCCATCTTCTCCTTTTGGTCCTACTGGTCCTCTCGGCCCCTGGTGAGAAAACGTAACTTAGGAATGTAAGATAATCCTTATTAAAGAACTCAACAATAGGTCTGTTTAATTTTCCATTTGTACTGTATTTAAAGAATGTAACAAAGAGTACTATTATAATATTAATAATAAAACTTTATTTTCATCTCCACACATTACATAATACATTTTTGCAAGTTACAATCTAATGACTTACGAGTAACAAGTAATTGTTTACATTTTAGTGGTATTACATATTGTTTGAAATAGCCGATAATGTAACATGTGGGAAATCTGGAATCTATACTAAGCCGAAGCCTGTATCATAGACACCAGGTCCTCCCTCTCCTTATTAATGTATTATTTTTCCCTTTTATTTACCAACCATATATTTTATGCAATTATCTTATTATTTTCGTTCGTGTTTGTATGTGTGTGTTTGTATGTGTAGTCATGTGTTATGTTGTGGAAATTTATTCATTAATCTATTTTTATCTAACCTTATAAATCTAAAATTATATCTATGTAGTATTTACTATGTTTGTTTAAGTTTAGGTATGTTAATTTTTATCTAACTTTATATTTAAACTTCTATTACCATTTACAATATTTTATATTATATACTAGCTGACCCGGCAGACGTTGTTCTGCAATATATAAACTTTTATGCCCTATTTGACCCTCTTGGGGATCGAATTTTGAAAATCCTTCCTTGGGTGCCTACGTCATATGAGGAATACGTGTGCGAAATTTTAAGTTTCTAGCCCTAAGGGTTTGGCCTGTTCGTTGATACATCAGTCAATCACTTTTGCCTTGTATGTATACAGATGTATTTAAGTTTTTTATGTATGTAAGTGAATATTATATATGTGTGTGTCTACATGTGTACAGGGCTGTAGCTAGAGTCGAATTTGAGGTAGGGCAGCATTGGTTACAGGTAGGGCAGAAGTAAAAAAATTAATAGGCTAAGGAACTTACTTATCTTAGAAGAATTATTTAATGTTAAACTATATGTTGATTTACTTTTACACTAATAGTGATGATTAGACTGTGATTTACATAGGTTAAGGAACTTATTTTAGAAGAACTATTTACTGTTAAACTATATGCTGATTTACATTTTCACTAATAATGACGATTAGACTTTGATTTATATTGATTAAGAAAAGAAAGTGACTTTTTTAGAATAATTATTTATAGTACAGAATTTGTATGGCGACTCTTTACTAAGGAGCGATTTTAACAACCGTTAGTGACCCTGAGTTGAGTAAGTGTATTACTACAAATAATTAAACAATATTTTATTGATACTGACTACGAGTATTATTTTTTATTCCTGACTGTACTTTTTAACCAAACTCGACGTCACAGTAATAGAAAGCGTAAAATTTTGAAGAACAATAGGCTCATGGACTCGACGTAAAGAGACTCGACGTAAAGGGAACCAACCGCATCGATGTTTTACAAAATACATCGATATTTCCATAAATCGATTGTTTTTATTTTTACTAGCGGTGAGACTAAAAAAACGTCTAAGAAAACGTAGACTCGATTGCAGTGCATATATATCCTATGGTCGCCATAGACTCTAGTTTATGTTTATTTTAGTTTAAAAGAGGACTCCCCGTACCCAATAATACCCCGTGCAATATAGCCCATATTGCAATCAATGGTGTCTGCATCACAGATATTATAATTATCTTAAATAAACCCATCGCTATTAGCGAAACCATGCGATGGCGCTTCAAATGCCATCTATACACAGAACAAAGAATTATTATAATATGAAATTAATGTCACAAACTGTGGTAAGTATGTTCGGAAAAGTTTAGATACCAATCGCTACAATTTTTTTTATCTCAAACAATAGACAAAAAATTTAATTATAATAATTTATCTTAGTTTTTCGTATTTTTAAGGTAGGGCATTGGGATTTCAAGGTAGGGCATTGCCCCACAATGCCCCCCCCTAGCTACGGCCCTGCATGTGTATCTATCTATGCTATTTGCATTATATTTTTATCCTATCCCAATTCTTGTCTTCTATATTATATTCATCCGTGTATTATTCGGGTTGTTTAACATAACCTTTATTGTATTTGCGTTTATATGTATAGCGGCATGTTCACTGTTTAGCATGCAAACATGTAGGTATTATTTTTGTGAAACTTCTATTAATGAGTATATTAATTGTATATGTGTTTATATCTAACTTTATATGTATCTATTATATATATTTCTGTTGTATGTTTATTGTTTATCATACTTAATCATTCATTATATATTTATATTATATGTTACTTATTATGAGTTTTTCTGTTTCGTTGTAGTTTAAAGTTAAAAGCCATTTGATCAGGTTATTTTTAAGTTTACGTTTAAGACATTTCGCTACGTTTAAAATTTTATTAATTTTGTTGTACAAAATGGGACCACGATACTGAAAGAATCTTTTGGCAAAGGTTGTGCGAACAGGAGGTACTTCACATACTGTATAATGTCTCCTGGTTTTAGCCATTTCATTTATTACCTTTAATGATATATTTTTGTGTTTTTTAATTATGGTTAAAAGTATATATGTCTGTCGTACTGTTAGTACTTGAGCCTCTTCATATAGTTTTGTTGTTGAGAATAATTTAGGTTTATTAAGACTGATTTTCAGTATTGACCTTTGAGATCTTTCTAATTCAAGGAGTTTTGTTTTGGCTGCTCCTCCCCAAATTGTAATACAATAACTGATAATTGAGTGAACCAAGGTTACATATAACAATCGGAGAGTCTTTTTGTCTGCCACATTTTTAAGTTGTCTGAATATATAACTAAGCTTACGTACCTTTTGTGATGTAGAGTGGATATGACTATCAAAGTTTAAATTTGCATCTATTAGAACTCCAAGGTGTTTTATTGTCTTTGTATTACAGATTTTTGGGCAATTACAATTATAAGCTATGAACGAGCCACATTTATGCGCAATTAAAACAAAATCGTCATCGCATTCATCTCGATTTTGGATGGAAAATTTAATATATTTTGTTTTGTCTTCATTCAGTGTCAACGAGTTTGAAGATAGCCAGTGACATACCTTATCCAATCCTTTTTGCGCATATATTGCGAGCTCATCCCAGGTATTTGCGAAAAACGTAAGCGTAGTGTCGTCCGCATAAGATGATATTCGGCAATTATCAATTTCTAGATTACAAAGGTCGTTTATGTAGCAAAGAAATAGCGTTGGGCCCAATATACTTCCTTGTGGCACGCCAACTGTTATAGGAAGATCATCGCTAATGTGTTCACCAATTTTTACACATTGTGTTCTACCTTGTAAGTAATTGGATATAAGTGCAAGTGGAGAACCTCTTATTCTCAGGTTTTCCAGTTTCTTTACAAGGTTAGGAACGTCAACCGTATCGAACGCCTTTGTAAGGTCTAGGAATATAGTCAAGCACTTCTGTTTAGCGTCAATTTTCTTGACTATAAACTTAGTATATTCATGCACTGCTTCATCTGTAGAACGACCAGATCTGAAACCGTATTGCGTCTCAGAGAGTAAATTATATTTTTCTAAGTACATTTTAAGTCTCTTATTAATAATTCGTTCAAATATCTTTGAGAGTGTAGTTAGAATTGCGATAGGTCTGTAATTATTTGGATGACATCTATCTCCTGCCTTATAAATTGGATGAATTATTGCCTTTTTTAAGGCACTTGGGAAGACTCCATCATTAAAACTGCGATTAATTAGGTTTGTTAGAACAGGTGTAATTGATTCACAGATAGTTTTTAATACTTTAGAGCTAATGTTATCACAACCGGGGGAACAATCTAATTTAAGACGATTTATTACATTTTTGACCTCAGTATTGTCAGTATGTAAAAGCACAAAGGAATTGCTAGGTGAAATATTTTTATTTGTATGGTAAGGAGTACATTTGGGGATCTTTTTAGATAGCTCTATTCCTATGTTTGCAAAATATTTGTTCACCTTGTTAATCGCATCTTTAATGTTATCATTAGTTTTAAGTAGTTCAGTTGGTAATTGGATTTCTTTTATCGTATTATAATATTATGTACTATTTGTTCGTTTAGTACTCCAGGATAATATTATCTACTTTTTGGCTTGACCCCGAAGTCGAAGATGCTGTCAGAATGAATGTATAAGTACTTTGTGATGAATATCAGTGTCAAGATTTTTTTTCCCGCCACTGAATAATTACCTACCTACCCATTGAAGTATTATTACTGGCGTATAGAACCGACACTGCGAATACCATGTATGTCCCAAACCCAATGCATTGGCGCCACGTGGCTTCAATCTTCAATGGATTCGTTCGATTTTGAAAGGAGAACTGGGGCTCAATTTTGAAAATCGAACCTCCCGGGCGGGACACACATTTTGTTCGAGATGTCTGATCTATGACATTATACTTACCGCACATTCTCGACAACGCCAAGGGTTGACTGGTAGAGAATGCCATTAGGCATTAAGTCCGCACATTGTATGATGCAATAAATAAATAAATAATTCCTAAGATTTCTTCTGCAATAATTTTAATCCTAAAAACTGTAATACTCGTAGACTATAACAGTAAATGTATATGTACTATGTATTTATTCTTGAAAGTTTTTACTCTACCAATTTTCCTTCAGGTCCTTGTGGTCCCGGTGGGCCTGGTACGCCAGGACTGCCCACCTCGCCATGTTGTCCTTCCGGGCCTCGTGCCCCAGGCTCCCCCTGAACACCTTTGGCTCCTCGTCGCCCAGGCGGCCCTGTCAGACCGGCAGGTCCAGATAGACCTACAACAGCAAAACAAAATTGTAACACAGATTAGATTTAATATTTCAAATATCAAAAGAGTCTTGGAGGTCACAGACTTAATATCAATGCAAAAATATTAATATGGTCTTAGTGCTTTATTAATGTTGTTTCCCAATATATTTTAAGGGTATGTACTGTAGCACGGTTTCGGACCCGTATACAAATAACATAGCAAGTGTAATTTTATTAATTTCTTACCAATCGGTCCGGGGTCTCCCTTGTCTCCTTTAGATCCTAAGTCACCTTTCTGTCCTTCGGGGCCAGTTTTACCAGGTGGACCTGCAGGTCCTCGAACGCCATCTGCACCGGGGAGACCTGGCGGTCCAGGATCCCCGGGAGGTCCTTTATCTCCCGGTAAACCTACAGGCCCCATTTCTCCTCTAAGCCCTTGAATACCCGGTGATCCAGTTGGGCCCTGTTATTTAGAATAGGTAAATATTTATCATCGTAATTGATTAATTAGGATTGTAATGTCAGTTTGCCATAGTATACTTAATATATTTGATGAATATAAACAGTTAGAGGGCTTATGTGTAAATAGAGTAGCTTCTAATATTACAGACCTCGCAAAACAACAATTTTGGTTGTTTTAGGACCGTGAAAAATGTTATTTCTCAGTATGATCTTGTCTCAAAATGTTTTGGTTACTTACTGGTTCACCGGCTGCTCCCTTATAACCTTTCTCTCCAGGTGGTCCGGCTTCACCTTTGTCGCCGTCCTCGCCTGGCGCACCCACGGGTCCTGGCGCGCCAGATATTCCTCGTGGTCCCGGGAGACCGTCCCGCCCAACAGGACCTGATGAAACATAAAAGGGACGTTTTCAAAAGAGTCACACCAATTTTTATGTTTTATACGGAACACCTGATGATAAATGGTCTCCGGTTCCATCGACCTGATCTTGAAATAGGTCTTAAAATTGCAAATAAACGTATTGTCATTGATTATATGTATAAAAAGAAAAGTTACAAGGCCAAGGATAAATTCAAAACTAAATAGATCTTACCTATTGGTCCTGGTTCTCCCACTTCCCCTTTCTGACCACCAGGGCCCGGAGATCCTCTGGGTCCTTCACGGCCTACTGGACCAGGTGGACCTTCATGGCCAGCTTCCCCTTGTTCCCCTTTGTCACCTCTCACACCAGGTTGTCCAGGAGGTCCCATATCTCCTTTAGATCCTGGAGTACCCTGTACACATGGTTATAATGGTAAACTTCCTTATGCCCCAATAACCAAGTTACCAAGGAGTGTTTAAATAGGTTCCTTAGTCAGTCATTTAATAATAATTTCATCTAATTACATACCGGAGATCCTGGTAATCCCTGGCCTCCAGTATTGCCTGGTGGCCCTGGTGGTCCCACTGGCCCGGGTTTTCCTTCAGGTCCAGCAGGACCAGGGGGCCCTTCTTTGCCCATCTCACCAGGCGTACCCATTTCACCGGGGGTCCCTGGGATACCAGATGATCCTTGTGGTCCTGGAGGCCCGGGTTCTCCGTTAGATCCTTGTGGACCAGTTGGGCCCGGTGGACCTTGTAGACCAGGAGCACCAGTTTCTCCCTAATATGCAAAAAAAGGAAATCATTCCGTACACTTAAAAGATTGATTAAAATTCTGGTTAAAGTCGATGGTACAATTTATATACCGTGGGTCCGCGTTCTCCTGGAGGTCCTGGCAAACCTGTTTTACCATCGGTGCCTGGAGGACCCATTGATCCTGGAAAACCTCGAGTTCCTTCTAATCCTTGAGCTCCTCTTTCTCCAATGGGTCCAGGTGGTCCGGGTTGACCAGTATCACCTTTAGCCCCAAGTGAACCATCAGATCCCCTTCTACCGCGGGGGCCACGATAACCCTAAAATATTTTTTTTATTTACATTTTATTTGCAACATGAGTCATTATTTTTAATATTTTGTAAATAAATTTAAGTACGAGTAAGTATATTTACCCGTGGTCCGATTTCTCCTCGATCCCCGGGAATTCCCACCAAACCCTGTAACATTATAATAGGTAACTATAGAGCTTTAGAGGAATGTACATACGCCTGTAATGTACAGTCTTATTAGGTAATTAAATAACTATATTATAAATAATTGATTATCCTGACTGACTGAAATTACTGAAGCTAGAAACGTAAAATTTTATTATGTTCAGTTCCTTTTATTATGACCCACTAAGAAGAAATACATATTTGATAACCAATCCAACTTTCAACAAAAGGTTTAAAAAAGGGGTTGAAAGTTTGTTTAAAAATCCACTGTGTTTGGGTTTCTGGATGGATTGATAGAAATACATATTGTAACGTTGTCAAAATAGATAAATAAATTAAAAGTATTTAGCCCTTGTAGTTCTGCTATTTATGAATTTTATGATTAGTTTCATTCTCGATTTTATCTATATGCTCTGCTCACCGTCATGCCTTTTGTACCTCTTCTGCCTCTTCTACCTGATGCACCCTTGTCACCTTTTTCACCTTGAGCTCCCTGATATCCTGGTGGTCCTTGGGGTCCTGTTGCTCCTTTCTCTCCTGATGAACCTATTACACCCGTTTCGCCTCTTGGACCTTCCGCACCCTGAAATTTACATGAAATGTAGTTTTTGTAGACGTTGTTTTATAAAAATCAGGTTTGTTTAAATAAGACCCATTTTGATTTCTAACCTTTTGCCCTTCAGGACCTTCTATACCAGGTGGACCGGTCTCTCCTGTTAATCCACGTTCGCCTTTTGGGCCCATTTCTCCTTTCTCTCCTTCTATTCCTATTTTTAAATACAAAAATATAATTAATAATAAAGTTCCTGGACCGTAGATGTATTTAAACCACGAAATATACGCCTAAAGGCATCTAGATAAGATGAAAATATTGTAGACTAAAGATTTCTCTTACCCCTTGATCCCTTATCTCCTCTGTCACCTGGAAGCCCTCTTGGTCCGTCATCACCTTTCAATCCACGTGTTCCAGGAAACCCCAACATGCCCTGAAAATCATACAATCACCTTAATATTTCAATTCAAATTTAAATATCCTGTTCGTTTATGTTATTTGCGTACCTGTGGGCCTTGTGGTCCTGCATCTCCTGGTGAGCCTTGTTGTCCTGGGTTCCCGGGTGTACCGGGTGAACCCTCAGGTCCAGGAAGACCTGATATCCCTGGTTTACCTTGAGGACCCTACTTGGACAAAATTAAATAGCATTAGTAATTTAAATACAATAAAGCTTATTCGCTATGTACCTTAAAAAAGGCGAATTTTCATTGGTCGTTATAGAGCTCGTATGCAAAATTTCTTCGAGATTTGAAGAAAGATTTCTGTTCCACATGGCATATGCGTACGTTAGCTTTAAATATCGACCGACGAATTACATTGGTCATACGCCGCATGCGAACGACAGGTGGTGTTTATGATGACGACCTATGACTTTTATTAACCGTTTCACCTCATGCTGGGAGCACAGGCATGCTGTGTAACGACTCAGTTAACAATTATCTAATGATAAAACAACCTATCTTACCAACACTCTATATTACCAACACTCAGTAAGATCTTCGAAAAGATCATACTGAATCAAATGCTTACCCACTTCAACAATAATAATTTATTACATCCGGAGCAATACGGTTTTACTAAAGGTCGTAGTACAACAGATGCCGGAGCCAGGCTCTTAAAGCATATATATGAAGCATGGGAGTCGTCGCAAAATGCTATAGGTGTATTTTGTGATTTATCAAAGGCGTTTGATTGTGTTGAGCACGATACATTAATATCTAAACTTAGTCACTATGGCGTGAAAAACAAGGCCCTTAGCTTGCTCGCATCTTATTTAAGTAATAGGATACTAAAGGTTAATATAAACGATGAAAAGTCATCAGGGTCACCTACTGTGATGGGTGTTCCGCAAGGCTCGATCTTGGGCCCTTTTCTTTTCCTGGTGTATATAAATGACTTACCACATTATGTTAAAAACCATGCGAACATTGTGCTGTTTGCAGATGATACATCATTAATATTTAAGACTGATAGGAATAAAAATAATTTTGACGATGTTAATAGTGCTCTGTCGCATGTCTCACATTGGTTCACTATAAATAATTTACTTTTAAATGCAAAGAAAACCAAATGCTTAGAATTCGTGTTGCCAAATGTAAAAAAAGTAAATAAATCTCTTAAATTAAATAATGAAACATTAAATATAGAGGAATCCACGGTTTTTTTAGGGGTGACCTTGGACAGTAAACTGCAATGGGGCCCGCACATAGCATCTCTCACAACTAAACTTGCTAGGGCTGCTTATGCTGTTAGAAAAATAAGGCAGCTCACTGACGTCGACACTGCTCGGCTTGTTTATTTTGCATATTTCCATAGTGTTATGTCTTATGGCATTTTACTGTGGGGCAAAGCAGCCGGTATAGAACAAATTTTTGTATTACAGAAAAGAGCCATTAGAGCTATTTATAAACTAAAATCAAGGGAGTCCTTGCGTGTCAAATTTAAACAAATAGGTATACTTACAGTAGCTTCCCAATATATTTATAATAATTTAGTGTTTATACGGAATAACATTACTGCATATAAACAAAATTGTGATTTTTCAAATCGTCAAACAAGAAGGATGCATCAATTGGCTACCTCTTCGTACCGTCTTTCTAAAGTGCAACGTTCTTTTATGGGACTAGGTATAAAATTTTATAATAAAGTCCCAAAACAAATACATGACTTACCGGTGCAATCTTTTAAGAAACGTGTAAAGGCTCAGCTCTTAGGCAAGGGCTACTATAGCATAAATGAATATTTAAATGACAAGGATGCTTGGAAATGACTAGCTAGGCAACCAGTTCTGCACAGGTTAAAGAATACCTATTTTTGTAATAGATATAAGTTTTATTTTTAAAAGATGTGCTGAGGAGTTTCTTTACGGCTTTTCTTCTCCTCCATGACAAAGCACCTTTCCGAAAAGCTGGTAGATTAAAAAAATGACGTGCATAAGAGTATCAGTGATACCTACATGAATAAAGATTATTTCATTTCATTTCATTTCATTTCATTTCATTTCATTTCATTTCATTTCAACCGTCAAACGATTCGTCGTATTAGGGATGTTTCCGTGACCACTCAACATCAGGAAGCCCGTCGGCGATTGACGGCTAGTTCCATAATAAGAACAAACTTATTGATTTGTAAATATATTCAAACAAACTATCAAAAACTATACAAACCTGTATACCGGGAGCCCCAATTGGACCCTGAGGCCCAGCAGAGCCAGGAGGCCCCATAGGCCCTGACTGGCCTGGTGTACCTGGAGGCCCAGGTTGCCCGGAAGCACCTTTCATACCTTGAGGCCCTTCATTGCCGGGTATTCCAGGATATCCGATTAAGCCAGGAAACCCTCTGGGTCCCATGAAACCTCTGGGTCCCTAAATAGAAGAATTTCTAAATTATGTTGTTATTTCCACAACATAAATATTTCTACGTACAACACAATTTATTTTCCTGATACAACATAACATTAATGTTTATTCTTCTCTTTTTATAATATCTATCTTTGTTGTTACCGCCTTCTTTGTTCTCCGACTGCCGTAAAGTTGACTGGCAGAGAATGCTTTTAGCATTAAGCCCGACATTTGTTGCATTATTTGTGTAAGATTCAAATAAGAATAAATAAATAAATAAACAATTTGGTTAAGCAATTTAACTAATATGTTACTTTGAGATGTTACAAAGGCGAATATTGTAAGTTCCGGTTACTCTGATACATTTAGATGGAGCAAAATTATCGTGATTATATGTTTGTTATTGTAAAGTCATAGTATATTTTACCAGTTCTCCAAGCATTCCTGGTGGTCCCGTAGGCCCATCATCACCCGGTGGTCCATCCAACCCAGGTGCGCCGGGCTCTCCCTGTAACCCGGGGATGCCTCTTTCACCTTTATCTCCAGGCATGCCAGGTATACCTGGATAACCTGGTTCACCTTTGACTCCCATCGGTCCTGTTGAGCCCCTTTCTCCATCTCTACCTGCGTGACCTCGTCTACCTAATCTGCCAGGTAGTCCTTGAAATCCTCGAGGGCCTGGTGGACCCTGTTGATACAAGAATATGGTTTTGTAATAATAAATAACTTATGATGCAGAATTAACAATAGATGAGATGTCAATTTATGGGAAAGGAAAGGCCTAGATGGATAGGGTTCACGCCGTGATGCTCGTAAAATGAGGACAGCTCATTTATCAGCGATGACTTGATGAAATGAGGTGTAAGCCATTGGATTCAGGTAGGTCAGAATTATGCGAAGTGGCAGGCTTAAGTAAAGTATAGAATTTTGAAATCCTGATGTATAAGTGTGTGTCAACAGTTAACCAAAACAGAATTACCGGTTCTCCTTGATCGCCTTGTTCTCCTTTTGGACCTTCAGGACCTACTTCCCCTTCAGGTCCCGGCGGACCTGATAATCCCATCGGGCCTTCTACACCTCGCATTGCAGCCTGAAATGTTTTTTTTCCATTACGAGTTTTTTTCCATATAAGATTTTTTTACAGAATTTGTAATAGAATACGAACCATGTGCTGATTTAACATCTGCCGCAGTGCTTCTGACTGTACATCCGGTCCCTTATCATTACCGGATTGTTGTAACTGCAATACAAATATTATATTATTAGAGGAATGTAGACCTGGTACAATACTTTATCAATCAAGGAAGATGACTTACAGGCACTACGAACACGTGACCAGGTGGTCCAGCAAATCCCTGCTGACCTTCGGCGCCAGGTTTTCCTGGTTCACCCTTCGGTCCTCTAGGCCCCTGAGGCCCTGGAGGGCCTGGGTAGCCACGGGGTCCCAAATAAACACTGGGGGTTCCGTAGTCGTAATAAGTGTCTGATGTATCGAAACCTCCTGATGCGTTTCCCTAAAAATGAAAAAAAGAGTGTTTAAGATTATAAGCTATATTTGTATTCTGTGACATTTTTAAAATAAGGTTGCGTGTACCTACTTATTATATTAATTCTAATGGAGTCCAAAAATTTACCTATTCCGAAGTATTACCTCAATCCCTTACCTTAGAGTTTTTTTTTATGCTGTGCCAATTCTATTATTATGGTGATTAGGGCGACTTAGTTACCTGACTGTCTGGTGGATGTGTGAGCCAATCTGTGTCTTCTGTGGTAGTCATTGGGGTGTATGGTAATTCCGTGGTAAAAAATCCGACTAAATCCTGATCGTCATTTTCTCGCTGTAACTGAAACATAATCGAACAAGATTAAAATATTCGAAGGATTAGCATTAAATCTACGTGAATTTAAGGATTTGCGTTGACAAAAGAAGATTTCAAAGCAAAAAAAGGATGAAAGAAAATAGAATTCAACAAAACAAATTGAATAAAATAACTGGGCCCACAGTCCCTCGTTTCCATAGAGTTCTATATTAGATAATAATATAAAGATGTAGAAAGATGTAAAAGTAACCACGAAGTTTCTAATCCTGTGTGAAAGTAGGCATGTAAGTTACGCAAAATCAGTAATTTCAATAGTTTCCATGTAATTTCCACACTTACCCGATTAGTGCTAACTTCCAGCGATTCTGGAGGCGTCGAATCGTCATTATTTGATGGCGTGGATATGAAACCTTCCGACCCAGTAAATCTACCAAAAATACTGTTTTCATCTAAAATAAAGAAAATCACAGTGTACCCTTAAAATATACAACAGAACCATAAACAGGTTAAATTCAGATTTACATACCTACTAGTATGTTATATTATAGTAAAAATATATTCAGTGTTGGGGACGTAAAAATATTAAAGATTTTTTTCTTTCAAAACTCAAATTATTTAATCCACTGTACCACTCATTCAAGTTACTACTGATACACTATGAAGATATACATAGTATAATATCAGGCATGTGGAAGGCGTGGCTTGCTTTATAAGTACTTGTAATACGAAAGAACATGCCTATGTAATAATTAATTATTGTATGATTCTTACCATAGTCAGAAGAAATTCCATATTGCGGTGTAGGAGAGATAAATGAATTCGGGTTCTGCCAATATGGTCTACTTGTCGACAGTTCCCTATTCGCGATCGACCATACGTTAGCGGATCGATTTCTCTCATTAAAAAATCTATTGATTCCATTATTTTCATAGTATCCTGTATTATAATCTTGTATTCTCTCGGGTTTTTCAGAAGAGTCATCATCATAGTTCGTATTATCTATTTCAATTGGTTCAGATCGGCCAGTTTCCAATGCTGATATGTTTTGTGAAGAGGCTCTTGATCCAACACATTCCGGCGCGATTATAGCACACATGTCATATGCAAGGTCCGGCCTATTAGCGAATTGGAGCAATTCAATATCTCCCTGTAATGAAATCGTATTGTAAACCCCACTAGGTCACAGGTTCGTTAACCAGTAAGGTCAAACCGCTCCTGGTTGATTATCCGTCAATGGTATAATTAATTGTATGTCATCGGTTCTTGGTACAAACAGTCATTTCGGAACTCAAATTAATTTGTTTGTATAGTCTGACATTTATGTTAAAAAATTATTAGGAAAAAAATCGTGGCGTTACAAATACTTAGGATTTAATAGATAAAAATTCTCGAACTGATAACACTATCGAATTTTAAATGTGAAAAAATTGTATTATATAAAATTTTTATAGAAAATATATTTCTTAGTACCTCATAATACTGATCGGGAGTAACCTGTGCTCCAACAACCAAAGCTCCGGCCAAGTTGAAAGTGCTGCCTGGCTTGCGATTTAACGATAACGTTTCCTTTTCTTCGCAATCCACGAATAGAGTTGCCGAGTCCCCTTTGATGCTGAGTGCTATGCGGTGCCATCTACAATAATGTCATCATCATCATTACAATGCATTGTACCATTCGGCTCGGGTTTCTATAGGGGTCTTTTCCCTTCTATAAACTCTAGTCGAGAGGTAAGGTACTTAGGGAAAGCTTGAAAAATCATGGGTTGCTTAAAAATTTGAAGGATGGGGTAGGGAGTTTAAACACAGTTCAAACACCCAAAACCCTCTCATAACTGCGGTTATTATTAGACGTCCACGTCGACGACATATTATGGTATGTAGGTATTCGTGAAATTAATCGAAAGCGTTTATAAGTGTTAATTAAGTGTTTATAAGTTCACACGATGTTTTCCTTCACGTTACTTAGGTACGTGTTTCATTTGTAACCTTCACATACTTGTAACGGTAAACTATAATATAAAAGGGGCAATAAGAGGATTTGGTGACATGGTGACAATGACGGCCACTAAAGATATAATTATTACTATAACAAAGGTTTATTAAGTAACTGGATTTAATGATTCCCCTTCGCCGTAATCTATTTTGTGCCTTGGCTGCATGCACAAAAGAGGGTTCTCTACTAATTCTAATTTAATGCATTAAGCTTTATTATTATAATCGTTATGAAAGAATTCTTAATGAACTAAGGATAAAAAGGAACGAAAAACTAATTAAGTGTAAAAGTTGTTTAAGAGCTCAGTACAGGAAATGGGTAAGAATTAGCGACTTTGTTTAAGGACGGGGTATTGAGGGTAATGACACTTGGATCAAGAATTAGGACCTACAAAAAATAATTTATAAAGATGAAATTAGCCGAACAATTTTTCCAGCTTTTTGTTTCCGTTCATTTCTAGAAAGTATCAGTTATTATCAGTATTACACATTTTAATTCTTAATTAATTTATTTTTATTAATTAGACCATTTACATAAAAATATATTACTGTTGGGTACGTTGAAGTTAAGTGTACTTACGCTAGTAATAAATAATAGTTCAGTGGTTGGGTAGGATTATTAGATACATATATATGTACATATGTATAATCGTTAGTACAGTGACATGAACATAACCTTTAGAACATACATTTATTTTTCCACATAAAATATCGGCCTGGAACCTGGATCCTTATTCACAATAGACAAGGAGTAGTCGATGGTAAGAGGTAAGTGGTCAAAATCATGTTTGCATTATTAAGGGAACATACCAAAACCACGTGCCTCATTTGGGGGGGGAGGGGGGGTCTTCAAAACACCACGATTGGTCACAGAGGGGAGGGGGGGGTTTAGGTTTTTGTCACGTAGTCAATATTTTAGCAACCATTGCGCCACACAAGTCGTCAAATATAAGTAAAATTATTATTTTTTAACTCTGTTTTTGCAAAAAAGTATTGAAAACCGTATTTATCAATTACCACGTGAAAATTAGGGGTGAGGGGGGGGGTCTTCTCATATACTAAGGATGGTCATGAAGGGGGGTAAAAAGTTGGAAAAATGGGTTACGTGGTTTTGGTATGTTCCCTAACCTATAGGGGGTTATTATTATTATTATTCCTGAGATTGTTACCTTTCATCAGCTACGTTTACTCGGTAGGTAAGTAGTTCGTGGTCAGGCGGGTCGCCGCGAGTGTCTTCGTAATAGAGCTCAATCATCTCTCCAACTACCAACTGAAGCTGTTCGTCTCCGGCGTCCGAGTACAGGACAAACAATGGGTTCTGATCTGTGCCTGTGTAATATTAGGGTACATGTAGATATGTTAAAAGCTCATAAACTTGTAGCTATTGTAATGGTTACTCACTATGCCGAATAAATTCACGGGCGTGGACCTAAAGTCCGATTTACACGTATTAAGTAGTTAAGTAGATAACTAAATTTTAACCAAATAAGTAAATTAATAGTATAAACGGACAGTTTAATAACTCTTTAGTTAAAATTTAGTTATCTACTTAACTACTTAATACGTGTAAACCGGACTTAACAGTTAGGCTGTATTTTCAAGTTTTCTCAAAGAATCTGATTTCTTTAGTAAATCACTAATTCCCAAATATCAGTTCAACCACTGAATATTTGGCAAACATACATGGGGGTAAAAATGGTAATGAGCTCCCACACCCTTGGGCCACCATTGATCGACCCACCCTGTTACACCCTGTATAGTTTCCCTATTTCTACATATCGGACGCGGTGCGTAAACTAATATCCGAATTCCGTTCTTTACATCCGTACCTACATTCATTTTTACATCCGTATTTACACGAGTTTTTTACCGTATTTTCACTACGGATTTTAAGTAGAGCGAAACAGTTCTTAGAGTTAGATTTTCAACCTCCTTCATTCAACTTCGATCCTAGCAAAAATTCAAGAGCGGTTTTGAGGGTGGAGTTTGAAGTTGAATGGGTGACTGATTGTGTACAAGCCAGTAAATTAACATCGGCTGATCAAATGAGTAGGGATTTATATCTGCCTCACTAGCTATAGCTATACCATTCATCATGATTCATCGGAATCAGTTGTGAAATGTATTAACATTGTGATATTCCAGGAATACCAAGGTAGTTAGTAGGTGTACAAGTAGGTACGGGAATTAGAAAAATACAGATTTAAGTACATATGTCGACGTATACATATGTTTATCGCGGGGGTAAATTAATTATGCACTACAAGTTTCATCACGGTGTTTTCCCTTGCCGATCGATTAATGTGTATTACTTATTAGCACTTACATTATAATATTTTGCGTAAAATGCGTAAAGTGGTCTGTGTTCAGTTCTGCCGCTAACTTTACACCCGTGCAATAATATCTGATTTTTTACTGCACGAGTAAAATACACCCGTAACTAAACGTCACGTTTTTTCGTGTCCTAAGTAGTCCTTTTTAAGGTTCAGTATTTATACTATGTGAAGATTTGTGACTTGCAAGCAAGGGTGCTAAACACCGTGCATTAAAAGGAAATTAATTTGAATGTCATAAATTTTCGCACCGTGTAAAAAAGGGTATGGAAAAGCGTGACTTAAGCTTGTACGCTTTTAGGTCACAGTGTGTTATAAAGCTCGATATATAATGATCATTAGTATTATAATAAGTACTAGTGGATATCTGGCGTGTGCTACTACGCTAAGAAAAATTAAATGGGAAAAGTTGAAATACTTCATGAATGGACCGAATGTGCCCAATGCATTGTTTTAACTTTTTGTGTCCTAAAACCATCTTCGCATCATTGCCATTCAAATGAAATTTAAGGTAGGTAGGCACTAGTGCGTATGAAAATTAGTTTCGCGCTCGAGCAAGGGTTTGTCAAATATTTTTATAGGAGGAAGTAAAGAGGTCTTGCAAATAGCTTTTGCAAATGCATTAAAAACTCGATCGTCCGAACCGGAACACAATTTTTTCCCTCATAATATTTATACGCTCACATATTTTTTACAAAATGCGCGTATTAGTTATTATTCACCTCAAAAATATTTTAGATTCATTTACAAAATGAAATTTAGCGAAAATTATAACATTATTACTTCAAATTAAAGATTAATAAAAATGAAACTTTCTAACATTAAAATATTAAAACCGTAATATGGATGATTAAACTATTGGGTATTTATTTTTTAGTTTAGTATTGATTGGGTATATTCTATCATCTATTTATAATTCGTATAACATAATTCATAAAGTGATTATCAATGTTTATAAGTATGTTTACTGAAGGAATAATACAAAATATTTACCTGGTAACCGAACTACGGCTAAGATAGAGAAGTCTTCAGGGAACGTGTTGTAGAACATTCCTGCCGCTAGCTGATGTAGGGTAGCGTTCTCGTTGAGGGCCAGAGCGGAGTACTCTGATGGGGGAGGAGTCCCTCCCTGGCACCGACCTGGCACCCTGGACACCCCGTCCGGCAGCAACCCATCGTGCACCACTGACAGGACGTCAAACACCTCTACGCTGTCTGTTAAGTCCAACATTTAGGTGTTAGTGAGACAGCGAAAACTCATCCAAAAGATAATTCAATGATTTTAAGATCTTTCGCGTCTAATCGCGTGCTTTTAATTGAATGATTGAAGGAAACTAATTAATTTCAAAATTGTTTTTTCTTTTTTATTATGTTAACTATGTTTTATTTCATATAAGCATACAAAATAACTTCAGTTTTGGAAAAGTGCCTTAGCCTAAGGTAGAGAAAAGTTTGATAAGTTTTAAGTAATTTTTTTTCCAAGTAATTTATTGTGCCTTCAATAGATTAACTTTGTCGCAGCTTATTAGCTTTTGGGAACACATTTATATCTCACACAAAAATTGCTTTAATAAATAAATGAAATAAATCAAATATTAGTATATCAAATGATTGCACCATTTAAAACATGTGTAGGTTTAACGCGTAGAGCAATTCAGAACATACATATTTTGGAAACATATGCGTCGGCATGCGTGACTAAAAACGAAAATAAACGTTTTTAAATAGAATAAACAAAATTCACTCACCATCCCCTTTGGCCCCGACAAGTACGCAAAACAATAAAAGCAAATTTCGTGTTCTCATCTGTAGAGGCATTGCGGTCCGAACAAATAAGTTGGAAGGATTATATTTGAAGTAGGTCCCATCCCGAAGTATGAAGAGAGATGGGTATGAAATATAGATTCTCAATGTCCTCCGGGGACTGACATGTCCCCTAGGAGGCAGTGAACAGCACTGACTCTTCGCAAGAACTACTCTAATACATTACTTTGTTTTAGCATTTAGCGTGCGCATACAATGGTGTCAAAACAATAAAGATCATTTACTAGCCAGAGGTACAGAACATAATGAAAACCTATTATGTTTTTAGTAAGAAATGTTTGATTTTACTAGCTAAGTAGCTAAACCCTTCCAGACTTCGCTATTGAAAAGATTTTACCATTGTATCAGAAATAGCAACTATGCCAAATTAAAAGTAAAACTTCCCATTCTCGTGGGACTGGAATTTTACTAGAATGGTTTTGGAATGGAATAAATTGATTTAATCATAATAGAAAAACAAATTCAACTTTACTACTTAACATGTCTCGGTTATAATGGCGGTTTTGTGATACACTATTCAAGCCTACAAAGTCAAAATAAAACTTTCAACATTTAGCAAATATTTAACTGCGATATTAATGACTGTTGTAACTATAATTTCTACATTTCAATTGGAATATAAGTAAAAAATTAAACCTTTGCAATCATTGATATCAGTAAAACAATATTTGTACAGCCAAATAAACAGGTAGTTGTTTAATGAATTTTCAAGTAGTTCTTCACGAAATAGATTGCGGTTAGCTTCCATTAATGGAAATCGAGGGAATTAATATTGTGATTCTTGAGTTGATTGTGTTTAGAAAAGGTTCGCGACGTCTGTGTTGTTTAGATCGATAAAATTCAATTCAATGGTAACTCGCAAATTGGAGAGAGACATTCATTCTCATTAGAATAAGTTCTAAAATATTTTAGGCGCATTATAATTTAAAAATGGACCGATGACCTAAGCATGGTTGGATGAGATCAGAGAACCGAGATCTAAATTTTTAAGCATATCCAAACAATCTTTATGGTAGACAAAATCTTTGTTTTATTGCCAATGAGTGAATGGCCTAGTGCTTAGTTGAATTTCTAAATGGAATATAATAAAGATGTCGCGTTGAGGCTATAGCTAAACGTCGTTATGACTGCTACTCATATCGGTATATTGTTGAGGATGTTTCCTATACTATGTGTTCATTTATCTGGGTTTGCTAAACTCGAAATTAGCAGCCCAGCAGTAAGACAAGTAGTAGGTAATGTTAATGAGCAAAGTAGGCAAAATATTGTTTAAGAGACATTGACAATTGTTTTTGGAGTCCACGTCTGCGATCTCGAGACGGCACAATGTGATGAACTCTACATTACTCTACATTTATTTTTATTTTTACCCAACTACGGTAAAGCCAAAAGGAATGTATTTATAAGATACATATCGTCATAGTCGTAGAACAAAGTCGGATCTAACAAATACCAAACTTTACAGGGCAGCCATTTCAAATAATTATGTTAGTTTTTTTGACATAACTTTTTAAATTCTAAATCTGTAATTATGAAAATTGGTATACTTGTAAAAAATAGGGTTTGCTATAAAACTGAATAAAAATAGCAGCTTATAATTATATAGTTTTCTAGAAAAATCACATGCTTCATTTTTCTTCGGAGTCAACACAGTCATATAGTATTATCCGACATTGTTCTTCGGAAAATTACTACCAAAAGAATGACGGATGTTAATTTTCGACCATGTTCTACCGACTTATTAAGTAATATTTTGACGGATGTATTAACTGTCATATTCTATTTTGACCACAAATAGGTAGGCAGATGGTAGATGTTAGTAAATAGGTAGGTTGATATCGAAGGTTGGGATATTTAGGGTATGTTAAGCAATAAACAGACTATAATTTGGTCGTACCGACGTTATTTTTTATTAAATATAGGAAACATTAAGTTTATACTAAACTATTATAGTATCAACAGGATTATTTTTGTACTACGCTGACTTAACACAATTTGGACCAGATTACTTCGTTTTTGGTAATCTAAAACTTAAAAGCTTATAATCATTTATATTAATATCAAAGCAACAGTGTCACAAATATTCTTAGGTGCCTATTTAGAGTAGTTAATAACATCTATTATTTTTTTCTAAAATCACAACTTCAGGGATCAAAATTATTAATAAATAATCAAAAACTATAAATCAATGCTTTTGCACAATTATTCAATCAGGACCCTGGAATCGGACCCACATAAGCTTCGTATAAGGTTGGAGTACTGTAATTTCTAGTCTCTTTTCGAAGTACAAGGGTAACCATCAGCAGATAAAACATACTTGTACTGAATTTTATTGCTCTGAGTCCCATCGACACAAATATCTTTTATTGCTGTCCAAGTAACTTTGTCGTTAGCTGTATTTTTAATCCAGTTCTTATTTTTTTGCTGATCTTTAAAATCAAACTCTAACGACTGATTCACGTCTATGACTTCGTAAGAATCACCTGTAACTTTAGCCGAACGTACAAGCAATTTCCATTGATCTGGTATAAATAGTCTTATGCTCAGCAGCCCTTTCTATCACACCGTAGACAGAATCCCCTTTTGGGTGTGCCCTTTTTCAGGAAACCTATGTGTTATAGTTATATCATATTATTTAGCTACTAAAACATACATATTGAATACTATGCGATTTAGATTCTGACCAGAGCAATTGTCTCACCAGAATCGAAACTCCTTCAAACCCTTCGACACAAACTTTTTTATAAAGCCATAAACGCAACTGGCTACTTCGTTGGCCCCACGCTTGGCAACACCTTCGTCCCACATATAGCAATAGCCTTGTTTGCCAACCATATCGTATATGGTGAAATTATAGCATGAAAGCTTTCGTTTGTAATACAATACACTCATTTGCCCGTGAGGACAAGACAAAACCTTTTCAAAACATTTTTTCTCACGATGACCTAAATGTCAAAACTTTTTAAATGCATCCTGTCTTTCTTCGAGAGTCAACATAGTGTAACATTTATATCTACACGTGCAAGGGCTATCTAAAGATTTTGCTGAGATAATAGCGCCCTTTTTGAAGGAGTATTCCTTTCCAGCATTCGTGAAGCGCTCGTTCGTCCCAATCATCATAATTTCGGACACGTTTTTTATCTCTACATCACATAAGAGGCACTGGAGACAACTGGAATGAAGACAGGTGCTATAGTCTGCACCATCGTGAGTGGGAAAAAAAATCATTACATAATATATCACTATGGGTTTTAGCTGGTGATGGCATAGGTGTTTCTGATATCAAGTTAGAGGTAATTAAAGGGGGTAAGCTGAGCTTATATTTAAAGACATGATACCATTCTGATTTTCTGATGGGAATAAGAGCTCTTATACACGAGCAGCACTTTGCCTTTGAGCCAACTGCAAACGTCGACGCTTGCAGTCAACGCGCCGACAGCAGTCCGACAGCAGGCCAACTGCCACTTCCACTGCAGACGCCGACATTTTAACGGTCGACGGCTGCTGTCAGCGTGCAGTTGGCCTGCTGTCGGACTGCTGTCGGCGCATCGACTGCAAGCCTCTACGTCTGTAGTTGGCTCTCTCGACTGCAAAGTGCTGCTCGTGTGTAAGAGCACTAAATGTGATGAGGATGCATTTTGATACACGGCCATAAAAGGATCTACTCCAATAACCAAGTAGGTTTGATTTCAAATTTTCATTTGTTGATTGTATGACTTCACTTGTTTCGTGTATATCGTTCGAAAAGAAGTCCTGATAAATGTCTTTCATAATATTTTTTATTATGTTGTGTGCTCCTTGGGGTAACGGCGAATGACATTCTGAAAATATGTCAGTATAATGTGTAAAAATATAAACATTATTAATATAGCAGATCAAGTTTACAAAAACCTAAAGACGATTCACAACAAAAAGATTTTAAAATATAAAACTAATAAAATTTACTTATTTTTATTAATATAGGTTAATTATTACTCAGATCATATTATTATTTTGAAGAAAAAATAAATTATGTGTACAATTAATCATTGTTTTTCAACAGAAAAAAAGCGGATGTGAATTTAGTTCCAAGAAAAGAGTGGAATGGTCAGATACGACATTTAGATAATGAAAATTGTCCACAGAATACCGTCGGTTGTGATCACGCGTCACTATCATGTCCATAGAAAAAAGTATTACAGTTACATACAACTTGAAAATTAAAATCTCGTTAAAAGTGACACAAACTCAGCAGATAATTGTATTATCAGATAGCAAATATTCTTTTTATGTAAATTAAATTTTGAATTGTTTTATATAATTTTCCATAGAAAAACGACGAATAGTCACAACCCACGCTTTAATTATTTAATTTGCAAAATTTTGTATAAAACAAAAATTTAATAACTACCAAATATTAATACATAATTAATTAACTTACCTGGAGTCCCTGGTATGAAGTCCTCCTCATCACTGCACTTTTCATGAGTAAAATTCGTAATTTGTGCATTTTTACTTGATTCTTCAACAAGTTTTAACGTAAGTTTTGATCTTCCTGTTTTCATTGTGGCACACCTTTTGTTATGGTGCGTAAAAACTAGTCACATAATAATCAATAAACAGCTAAACAAAGATAAACTATGCAATTGTTTAAAAAATAAACAATTAGGTGCGACGCGTGGGCGAGTTCGGCGAATAGGGACGGTTGAGAATATACGGCGGTAGCGGGAGGGGCGGCGGGAGTTTACCGCGCGTCGAAAAACGACGAATATACTCAAACGTCATTTTACTATGAGCGCATTTCAAATCCGTCGTTATACCGACTGATTAATTTGAAAACTAAAATACATAGATTTTTTTCTGTAATGCAGTAATAATATTTAGACAATGTGGTATCCAAATATGGTAAAAAGTCAATTTCGCGTTTTTGTCAAATCCGTCTTTGTTCTACGACTATGACGATATATGTGTGTATTTGGTCGGTAGGTAGGTATGCCACTTACGTATGCCACTTCACCATAAAGTTTATGATCGCTTACTACGGCGTAAGTAGGTGTTTTTGTTTCGTTAATATATTAAATACGTTTAAAAAAGTGGAAGTGTTTTATTATTACTGTTATTTTTAAGAGCGCAATTTTCCAGTTACTGGCTAATATAAAGCATGTAAAAAGAAATTGATTTGGCATTAAATTCTGTCTTTAAATTTTTTTACTTCAGGTCAGCCTTATTTTTAAATTACAATATATTAATTATGTTAGTTAACTATTATAAATATAAAAATAAAAAAAATCCTGCCTGCTATCAAGAAAGCTATCATGATATACCTTTTTGAAATCCTTATTGTGAGCTCTTTATTTTGAAACCCATAATGCATTATTCGATTTATTTTTATTTTTTGATACTTCAAACAATGGCATCTCACAGCCTATTTGTTTTTCTTTTAATTTCACTTATCTAAGAACACTTGGGTTATCAAGACGAATTTAACGATATCTTAATTGTATACATCCGTTCAGCGATTTGGAATTTAAGAGGTAATATATTGTACATTGAAGTATACTCGTAATGTCATAGAACAGACATCCCGAACAAAATGTGTGTCCCGCCCGGGAGGTTCCAGGCCACGCCACGTGGCGCCAATGCATTGGGACTTACATGGTGTTCGCGGTGTCGTTCTATACTTCAATGCGTGAAGACTGCATAATTGACTTGTAAACTGAGTTCTATTTAATGAATGAGTTCACTGTGCTAGTTCAGTGTAATCACATTCTAAGATTCCTTGAATTGTTTATTCGTAAGGCCTAGAATAAATGTTTCTGACAATTTATGGTAGCTATATGACGTTCATTATGCATGAAGTGAGTTGGTCTCAATTGAACAGAGAGATTGGGCAATAAATCAAACACACTGGTAATAAATAATTGTGAGCCGTCTTTATTATGAAAGTCCTCATGTCACAGTAATATAAATGATGTTCAAATTCTAGTGCATATTAAAGAATTACAAATTTAAAATTTCTTTATTATCATTAGGTATTTATAAGTACAAATATGGTTGGAGTCCCTGTCTTCAACTTTAGTTTGCACTCTGTTGTTGAAGGCAATTAAACCCTACGTGTGTTGAAATAAAATTGTTCATTTGGTTTATCTTCATTATAATTCATATTCATAACATCCCCACTACTTACTACTGAACTGCACCCCAAAGGGGTTTCTTTCACAATGAGAGGGTTTTAAGCTGCTTCGCCGGCCAAATGACATTTTAAGAGTCTTTCCGTTTCGCCGTTTCTGCGTTTTATAGATAAAGGACTTTTCGAAACGTTTGGAATTTTCCTCATAATGTTATTGTTCCCCTTCGCCGAATCAAGTGTAGGTATTACTAAAAAAAATTAAAATATGTTGTTACGTACCTACTAGGTTAGACAGAGAATTTCTAATTTCGTACAGGCAATTTTTTAGAAAACTTTATAGGTATGCCGATAACTTTTTGCCGCAGCATAAGAACAAGCAATAACCCCTCCCTAGAATCATACTTGTGGCTCGTTCATGGGTAGATGTGTCAAAATCTATTATAAAATCCCGTTAGAATTAACAGAAATGCCATATTGTTAAAACTCATGTCAAAGGTATTCTCATGAAGAAAGGCCATGATTGCTGAGTTTTTATATTAAATATTGCCATAAGTACGTTTGGTATGTGCTATCTGTAACTATGAGTAGGAAAAAACCGGCCAAATGCGAGTCGGACTCGCGCACGGAGGGTTCCGTACCATTATCTATACAACATTAGACATTATTTTTATAACCTTTTCTTAGTTTCACCTGTCCCGCCTGTTGCTGTAAAAGTCACGTTTGTTATATGGAATATAATATGGAACCATAATAAATATTTAAATATTACATTTATTTTATTCTGTTTTTAGTAATTGTTGTTATGCTGGCAACAGAAATAACATCACCTGTGAAAATTTTAACTGTCTGACTATCACGGTTCATGAGATACAGCCTGGTGACAGAGAGACAGACGGACAATGGAGTCTTAGGAATAGGGTCCCGTTTTTACCCTTTGGGTCCATCCATCCATCCATCCATCAGCCCTTGGAGGTCCACTGCTGGACATAGGCCTCCCCTAACTTGCGCCACTCTGACCGGTCCTGAGCCTTCTGAATCCAGCGGATGCCCGCTGTCTTCTTCAGGTCGTCAGTCCATCTTGTCGGGGGGCGTCCTGTACTTCGCTTTCCGAGACGCGGGCGCCATTCGAGGACCTTTCTTCCCCAACGGTTATCGGTCCTTCTCACTATATGGCCAGCCCATTGCCACTTCAGCCGACTAATTCTTTGAGCTATGTCGGTCACCCTTGTTCGTCTACGGATCTCCTCGTTTCTGATACGATCACGTAGAGAAATACCGAGCATAGCCCTCTCCATAGCCCGCTGTGCTACCCTGAGCTTGTGGATTAGGCCAATAGTGAAGCACCACGTCTCGGATCCGTATGTCATCACTGGCAACACACATTGCTCGAACACCTTCGACTTCAGGCACTGAGGTAGTGTTTTGGACGACAAGATATGACGCAGTTTCCCGAACGCAGCCCATCCGAGTTGGATTCTACGAGTGACTTCTTTCTCGAAGTTGGACTTACCCATCTGGATCACTTGTCCCAGGTAATTGTATTCGTCTACAACTTCGAGAGCAGCGCCGTCAACAACAACCGGTACGGGTGTAACATGCACCCTTTGGGTACGGAAACCAAAAAACACCTGGGTAGTTTCTTGCCGCTTCTTCTCCCGGGCCCTCTCACAGTAGGGCCTTGTTGAAGCAATGGTGTGTTGAAGTTTGCATGATTTTCAAAAAGTGTTTGTAAATCAAACCCATTTTGAATAAAAATATTTGAATTTTGAATTTGAATAAAATGACGCATGTTTACTAAATACATGCCTAGACGTATCTACATGTTACAATATATGTGTATGAGTACCTAAGTAGGTAGATACATTTTAAAAATGTGGACTGTGGATGCTACTTGTACCTACCAATATAATTTTACTTAGCCATAAGTTCTGTTACAAATGAAAATGCTTTTTTTTAAATGAAGTAATGTAATATTAATAAAATTTATACCTACATATTTATTAAAGTCTCAGCAAAAAATAAAAAAATATTCTATTCGAAATGGCCACCTTTGGCTTTTATACAGGCCTTTAATCTGTTTGGCCACGAATCTATGGATTTACGCACTGTTTCCAAGGGAAATTTCGCCACTGCTTGCTCCAAAGATTTTTTAAGAGACACAATGTCGCCGTGTCGTTTAGAGCAGGCCATGTCCTCTAAAACTGACCATAATTTGAAGTCTAAAGGATTGAGGTCTGGGCTAGATGAGGGCCAGTCTTCAGCTTTTATAAAGTCCGGAACATTGGTTTCAAGCCAGGCTTGGGTAGTTCGTGCCTTGTGACCAGGTGCAGAGTCCTGTTGGAAAGTCCACGGTATATTTTTAAAGAGAGTATTGCTGAGAGGTTTCACAACATGATCCAAGACTGTATCTTGATACACTTTGGCTGAAGTTTTCACTCCTTTTTCACAAAAATGCAGTTTTGTGACTCCTTGATAAGACACGCCCCACCAAACCATCACTGACGCAGGATGATGACCACGTTGTACTTTCCCAACCACTTGAGCAGCTTCTTTAGAACTGTGAGCGTACACTTTATCATTTTGCTTATTGTAGTTAGTGTTTTAGTCATTGGTATTAGAGGATATTTCTGTGCCTTTCATCTGCGTATCGCGACAGAAGGCGTTTTGATCGATCCACTATCTTTAATTGATTTAGGGCATGTCCTGTATATCGACGATAAGCACCGAGCTTCAGGTCTTGTTTTATAATACGCGACAGAGTCCTAGCGGGAATCTTCATTTCTCGCGATAAGATTTTTTGCTTCCTAATGGGGTTTCGACGAATTCTGGCTTTAACAGCATTAACAGCCTTTGTAGTTCTAACAGCACGCGGCCGCCCCGATCTTTTCTGGTCTTCGACAGACGAAGTGTTGTTGTATCTGTTGATTGTACGATATACGAACATACGGCTAAAACCAAGCTTTTGAAGTGTTTGGAATATGACCGACGGCTCCATACCCACTTTGTGCAAGGCGATCACTGCAATCCTATTTTCTTTAACACCCCATTCCATATTGTAATTTGATAATGAACACGAAAAAGTATGTGAAATGGCGCGAAATCGAAAGAAGTTTTTAAAATAATATACGTGTTCCAAATTCAAAATAATTAAAAAGCTGAAAAAAAGAAAAGTTTTTATGTAGCAGTATTTATGGCCAGACTAGTTATAGCTAAATACGTATATAGATAAACATAACATTACAGTTACCGGTTGTAATTAGAAGTTACGGAATGTGTAAAACTTGGACCATTAACCCTTGTCGTGAAGATCACGCTCGTTGATTCAATTAGTTTTGGAAGTGGTCCCCGAATGTAGGGCATCCTTGACTCATTAATTGCGGCATCATTGACTGAGTGGCTCCCGAAAACCACTGCGGATAATTTGAAATGAACGGTTTCATGTCGTTATAACCGACACCGAAAAATGAAACCTTACAGCTCATTCACACGAGGACGATTCGGGTTTCTTGCCGTATAGTCATTTTTCACGGTTCGTATTTTTTTGACAGCGGCAATGGTTTTAAATGGCCTTGTACATGAATCACGAATCTTGAAAAAATACGGCGTCTTAAATTAAGTACCGTCTTCAAAATCACGTTCGTCAAAAAATACAAATCAAGTGTGATTATCTAATCATTGATCTATATAATGGGATATTTTGATGAATCGAGAAAAAAGTCGTTTCTATAAGCAATGTGCACCTACTTATATCCGTCATGACGCATCGTTTTTTTTGACGAATCGTCAATGACGAATGTGAATGTGTGTTCTTTGTTCTCCCTCTGCCCTAAGGTTGACTGGCAGAGAATGCTTTTAGCATTAAGTCCGCCTTTTGTTCCTTTACTTGTGTAAGGTTCAATAAAGAATAAAATAAATAAATAAATAAATCAGTGTGAACAGCTCTTATTTGAGGATTTTGAGCTCAGATTAAAGAAATAAAAGGCAGATATAACTTTCGCAAAGAAATGCAACGAATGACGTGAAGCCGCTTTTTCACTATGTGTGCATGACAACCATATTGACAGCTAGCATTGGCATCGTAGAGACACATACTTCTTTGTGTGTGTAAGTTGCCACATTGAAAACAAAAAGTCGCAATCTCCCGCAATTTAGTAAATATTTTTTGCCATATTTTCGACTTGAAATATTATGGACAATTAAATTTGCAAATTATTTATTATTATATCACTAGTTATCAAAAAGTATAGATATTAAATATGTCAAATGTTCTTTTAATATACAGAACTTAATATGTTGAATTGTTTTAATTTATGGTTTTTTCTCTTTTGGGTAGTTATTTTTCATTTACGTCATCTTCATTAAAATGCAATGAATAAACAAAGCAAAATTTGGATGGCCAATCATTATCTTGCCTACTTTGAGGAATAATAAAATCCCATTTATCTCGTATAATAGCATTTGTCGGCAATCTGCAAAATAAAATAATTTATTGAGTAGGCTAAACAGGAACTAAAATAGAATACAATATTTTCTTTCAATCGTGCATTTTATCGTCGGCAAACGTGATATTTTCAATCAACCAGGTTTACCTATGTTAAAATCCTTATTTTATCCCTCTAATCCTTTGTACAATCTATCTTATGTTTGTAATAACCCAGCGACTGGTATTTATGCATTGGCTGCATTTTCTCATTTTTAAATTTAAATAAATACAACTATTTACTTTTAAAATATTTTTTTTGATATAAATTTATAATCGATTAGTGTTCAAATAACCCATGCATATTTCCCCTAATTTAGGGTAATCGATTTTCATATAAAGCTGGTATAAAATTGAATAATTGTCGAGGTTTTGTGTTCCGAGCGCAACTCAAAAATATTATTATAAATAAATAATGAAATAATGAACAGTTACCTGTGAAAAGATATCTAATCTTCTTTTGCTTGATTTTGGGAACAACTTTAGCAGTGTTTAAAATTGCAAGTCGGCATTTTATCTGAGAAAATTATATAATAAATTTTGACAATTGTGACATGAAAGCTATTTGACGCTTTCTTTAGTACTGAATCGGGTTTGTATTTGCTTTTTTAGTTTGTATTTGCTTTGGTAGCTTTACAACTAAAAAGTTGGATGAATATACCTGCCTTTTATTTCTTTAATCTGAGATTTTGAGGTAGAGTCTCACTGAGTAGGTACTATACCTATAACATACAATTTAGAGCCTTATTAGTCAGGTATTTTGTCAGGCTGGTTTGTAGTTCTGTACCAGAGTCTACATCAAAAATCGGAATGTTCGGAAAATTCAATTAGAAAAATTACAGAAATAAAAGTTTGCGAATTCATATCACATTTGAGATCCCATTTAGTAAGGACGGACAAAAGCATAGATTACATGATAATTATTTTATATTTACGTGATTGTTTGCGATAACCTAATAAATTAAATGTTAATGTTAATGTACTGAACTCTATGTATGAAGAAGTTAGAGTAAAAAAATAAGGGTAGGTATTCAATATTCATTTTAATTTCTAGATACGTACACTTATTAGTAGATACACAAATAAAAATAACAATGATTTATATAAACAAAAACAAAAATATTTATATCCGCCAAATAAATGGCGAGTATTCTCTATACTTATTACAATGTAAAATGTAACATGTATTAATTAATGCTTAATTTATAATCTATTTTACCATATTTTAAGTTCTATTTTATCGATATGTCAATCGAATATACTTAAAATTATTATGATAAAATTAATTACAAGTTAGCTTTTTTAACAGCTTTCGGGTGGGTATCTATAAACAACTGCTCTCTAAGAAGTGCTTCGTATAGTTTTGATGTCGTAGGATACTTGACTAGATCGAGTTGATGTCTGTAAGAAGAGAAGAACAATTTAATAATTTATTTAATAGACACTCATTATAATATAACTATCATCACGGTTATATTATCAAACAAATCTACAGAACATCTAATAATTAGTTCATATCAATGATAATTGATAATATAACCGTTAGTGACTCTGAGTTGGAACGTAAGACTTGAATGGTCTGTCTTTATTGGATAAAATTTAAATATTGCTATCTCAATAACTGCTATATAAATAATAGTATTCCCTACTATTATAATTTGATGTTATACACATTCTTTAATTAAGTATCACAACGGAACTTATAACAGATCTGCTGAATTTCGGTCTCCTCTAACAATATGTGGGAAAAGGCGTGTAGTCCACTACGCTGGCCAATATGACACTAGAAGTCCCTGGAGAACCCCTTACCAGAAATAAGTGATTCCTTACGCGAAGTGACATTTAATTAAAAAAGAGTGTTCGAACAATGGACTATCAAATGCTCCGTTTAGTCACTGCTCAAGTTTGTGCAATGTTGTAGCATTTTTTGTTACTTATAGCTTACATATTTATTACAATCCCATCTGATGGATGATCCACTCAGAACATTACACACAATATTGTGTAAGCGATCAAATCTGAAACTTTTCTTTCAGTAATGACTGAGCAGAATCAAACGAACACTCAACAAACACTACTACATACCTACGTAACGTACGAGTATTTTACACTTTTTAAATTAAATCAAAAAACCTTCTCGGGTCGCTAAAATTATGTACAAATTCCTAATGCGACGCGAAAGCGTGATCATGTCAAAGCACGTGTTACGGTATTATGCATAGATAAACATCGTATGACGAAGTAATAAGATTGATCAAAGTGAACGAATTATTCGAATTCGTTCGTATAAGAAAATAGGTCAAAACACAGATACGAATAAGTATACTCATGGTACGACTGGTACGAGTAGTAGTATTACTCGTATTTATCTTATTATAACTTCAGGAAGCAATAATGTCGCTTTCAAGATAGTTAAGGAAGGGAGCGTTAGTTATAACAATATCATTCGTGTAATTACGGTGTAGCTGTTTGTATATAGTTATATCGATTGCGAACCCCACTTTCTTTTAGTCCGAGAACGCGTCGTAGATGCCTTTTGGTGTCACTGATGTCCAGGGGCGATAATGATCACTTAAAATCAGGTGGCTCGTCTGCTCTTTTATAGGCTACATAAATAACCTGGACACAGTACCTAATTTATTTTGTAGTATTTCTTATTTTGAAGTAGTGCTGTTCTTTCTGGCCTGACAGGGCGGAAATTTATTTACGATAGCTACCTTAAAGAACATGAGATATAATGTGTGAGCGTTTATTTTAAGTTGTAATTTTAATTAGAGCTACCCACCTAGTCACAGCATTAAATAGCTGCGGAACAAGACACAAGTCAGCCTGCGATAACTTATCTCCGACGCAATACTTCCCAGCAGTTTTCTCCAACATAACCTCCAGTACTTGCAGACCACGCTCCGTCCAATATTTGGTGAAGTTGATATACTGATTCTCAGTTTCGAAGTGAGACTTTAGCCCCACATTCTGGAGAGGCTGGATGCCTGATACAACAATCTGTTGAAAAGAAACGAGGCTTTATTTATAGAAGCATTAGAAGTTCTTGGGTTTTTAATGGAATTAAAAAATCTTGAATATAATTATATAAATTTTTCAATGGCATCAAATCTAACCTCACAGATTTCCCGCATACGAGCTTTCAACAAGGGATTTTTTGGCGTCAACGAAGGTTCGGGCCGCGTGTCTTCTAAATATTGGAGGATTGCCATCGACTCCACTATTGTCTCACCATCTAAGAAGGGTTAAGAGTTATAGTTAACGTTCAAATTTACAACTTGTAAACAAGAGTTTATGGGAAATTTAGTATGTACACGTGGAGGATGAAAGTCATGCTAATGTTATTTTTGAATGGACAGTTGATGTTGTTGGTCCTAGAGGCCTTCACGTGGACAAAGACAGATCCGAGCCTGAAAGGCTATGGGGTGCCCTGTGGGGTACAGACCTTGGCTGAGAACGTCGCGTCGCTTAGAGGAGAACATCAATATGTTACTAATATGTTGGTACGGTTAACTAGGCGAAGTTATATTTTTGGCACTGGTGTTCGTATAAGAATGTAATGGCTTACCTACTGTATTGGTGTCAATAACCGAAAATTTATTTTTTTATCTCTTTTCTTTTACTCACAGATTTGTAACACATATAGACATATTCTTTCACTGCTCTACCTACCTAAAATCACGCTTTCAGTTCCTCCACGTTAACCATGATCGAACTCTTCGCTCCTCTAAAAATCTAAGCCTTGCTACTCCTGCTCATTCTTCATCCTTCTATCGACATTCTTTTACTGTCACAGCGGTTCGTCTCTGGAACGCTCTCCCTTACTGTATCCGTAACGCATGCACTTTAAATTCGTTTAAACTTAGTAAAAGCTCACTATCATCAGAATTAATCACTTTCCTTTCCCCTTCCTTCTCCTTCCTTCTTCTTCCTTCTCCCTTTTCCCTTCTTCCCCTTTTTTGTCATCTATAATTTCAAATTTGTATTTTGATTCTAATTTGTTATAGTTTCCTTAATTCTACTCGTGCACCTTACCTCATCTTATCTAAGTATTCCGCATCTTAAGGTTGTATGGAAGAGATCGCTGTGTAGCGATAAGACCGCCTTTTGTACGCTATATACTTAAGAGACCTTATACGCTAAAGAGTTAAATAAATAAATAGACTTATCAATCATGCAAGCTAAACTTTAGACCAAGATGAAAAGCTTGTAGAGACACGTCTGGTGTGCAGTGGTCTTGGCAACCTATTTTATAAATATATTTGGTGGCATTCTTTTTTGTAAATAACTTTCCAATTTCCATGCGTAAGAAACTTAAATCTGATTTCGACATTTGATTTGATGTGAATGTGAGACGATTGATAAATTTCGAAGACACACACTAAAAAAATAACGAACTCAGTTTCTCATCAAAGCGTTCCATAATACGATTCAATGATCCAAATAGTTACCAATTTGTCGTAGCTTTTTGTAGCAAAGACTTAGGCCATTTGCATACTGAATCTACTGCTCAAATGAACTGAATAACTAACTACGAGTATATGGTCCCAATAATCTATATCAAAGTAAATTTTTAGGTCAATCAAAGAGTCCTATTAGGTACATTACACACATTTTTCCGACAAACGAGCTGACGATTCACCTGATGGTAAGTGGTTATCGTCGCCTATGGACATCAGCCACACCAAAGGCGTGACTGATGCTGAAGAAGAAGAAAGAAAAAAGGCCCAGAAGGAGAAAGGAAGACAGTATGTCCCTGTGATTATTATGTTTTCTTCATCAAATCGTATTGGAGCAGTGCGATGGAGTTGAGGTCTAGGATAATCTAGGTGTCTTCACTGCCCTACTGAAGGGCTCTAGGAATGGGTAAAACTCAATACCTCCTCAGTACTGTTGTGTAAGAAAGTGTTAGTCGAATAATAGTACTAA
Organism: Thymelicus lineola; assembly: GCA_963932265.1. Taxonomy (NCBI): domain Eukaryota; kingdom Metazoa; phylum Arthropoda; class Insecta; order Lepidoptera; family Hesperiidae; genus Thymelicus; species Thymelicus lineola. Next base: position 6,178,485 of record OZ010685.1, read on the forward strand.
ATAACATCGTGTGTGAGATTCTTTACACTGTTTACGAGTCAACTGGCGTCTATTCACTCCAGTTATATTCGTTGTGAAGTTATTGACCTGATGAATTTTAATTCCCCATTCAAATGATACAAGATTGGGAAGATCGGAGCTACATTTAATTGTACAATCGTGGACAATGTACAGAAGATTGAGTTATATTGACAGTGTAATAGAAACTAATTATGTGTATGTATTTATTTAAACTAGTATTTTTCCTATTTATACAGTTATTAGAATTGGTGTGTAGACTGTTAATTATTCCAAATTTACTTCCTTTTATGTTCAACAAATATCTATCTAGTTACTTATCTGATATGTATTTAGGTTCATAGGTTCGTTGGTTCGCTTCGAGAATCGCAAGTAGGTACACGTTAAAAGTACGAGTACTTTTGTAAATTCTAGGCTTCTTCAAGAGAAGAGAACTGTGCCGTCTCATGGACATTAATGGAAGGAAGCCACCACCCACAGATTAAGTATTTAACAGATTTTATTTGCGTAACTTTTGAATTTTATTTCTCATATTTTAAAACGTAAGAGGCTGTACCCCTTACAAATAAGAAAAATCCAAATTGGTTGTTAAATGACGAAGTTCTGAGCTTCAGCTCACTTACGTTTAGTTTACTTCAGTAACTCACGTAATAATCTAAAATTTTAACAAAAAAGAACCGACTTCAAATGAAGTACATCCAATAAAAAAATCATCGAAATCGGTTGGCGTGTGAGTTATTCGTCCATTTATCGCGCACATACTTAATGCAAATTTAAGACATATATGATTTTGACATGGATGCCATTGTCAGATCTCGCTCAAAATGTGGGACCACACGGTAAGCACCAACTTTCTATTAAAAAAAGAATCATCAAAATCGGTTCACCCAGTCCAAACTTCTGATGTAACAAACATAAAAAATACAGTCGAATTGAGAACCTCCTCCTTTTTTTGAAGTTGGTTAAAAAATACAACCGAATTGAGAACCTCCTCCTTTTTAGAAGCCGGTTAAAAATAGCAGATATTTAATACCTACCTTATAAACAATCATTTCTTATTTTGAAATCATACATAACCTTCTTATTAATATAATGAATAGCTATCAAAGTGCTTAAATTAAATCTTGAATATAAATTAGGTTTTGGCGGCAAACGTTTCAAGTGTTCTTAACTTTGAAGAGAATGACGGGTATGTCAGCGATTATAGAGTGCGCTGTTTAAAAATAGTATTTTAAACCAACTTCGAAAAAAGGGAGGAGGTTCCATACGGTTGTATTTTTGTAAATGTTTGGGTTTTTTTTAAAGATATTTCATTTTTATTTTTGTAATAAAATTCTACCTACAAGACTACAAAGATGAATTGTAGATTTGAATAATATTCTTGATTAGTATAGATGAACACTATGAACAGGAAATAGGACAATTCTATGTATGAACTACACATAATATTATGTGTACATGAAGACCGTCTCATCAATAATGAAGAGTAACTAATTAAAAAAGTAATAACTGTTTTAATTAGTTACTCTTGTTCGATTTGTTCAATACAGGGCTCTACCTACTCTTTTAAAAGAGTGAGAAGTTTCCTCAGGTTATCATAATAGGTAGATGCAATAAGTTGTAGTTACGTCAATATTCGATTCATTGTAGACTAACGCCAGCTGCTCCGGCAAAAAATGAGCATAATTAAACGTATCTTTTCGGGTTATAAATCGTACTGATACCTATTACAAATTATAAACTAGGAAATCGCCCTCGCTTCGCTTTGGAAAAAATAGTAAAAAAAATGTAGCCTATGTCACCCGGGCATAGTGTAGCTTCCCAACACTGAAAGAATTTTTCAAATCGGTTCGGTAGTTTCGGAGCCTATTCAATGCAAACTAACAATCAAATCTTTCCTCTTTTACTACATATATTTTAAATTATGAAAATTTCTATGGATGTTATTACTATTTTAAGCAAAAAGCAAAAACTACAGAGCGGATTTTCATGACATTTAGCACTCAGACTGGTAGACCACGATGTGGATTATGAAATAAGGTATCTACTTATTATCCCGGAAAACGCGGCCGCTCGGGGAAAGCCGCGAGCAGGGCGCTAGTATTACAAATAAATATTAGCCTTTTAATTGTACTGTGCCGATAATATTATAGACTAACTTACTCGGCGAACTTCGTATTGCGTTTTTTTCTAAAACTATTTTTTTTTCTAAAATAGAAGTAGCCTAAGCTAATCCTTGTTACATCAGCTATCTGCCAGTGAAAATCCGGTCAAAATCGGTCCAAACATTTCAGCCGAACCAAACAGACAGACAAACAGGCAAAAATTGAAAAAAATGTTGTTTTGGTATAGGTACCGTGTATGTACATACATCCAAATGCACGTAGTAAAAAGCGGTTATTTTAATATTACAAACGGACACTTCAATTTTATTTATTTGTATAGATAATATAATAATATAGATTTTACATATAATAATATTACACGTGGGGAGGTTTTCATCTAGGGTAGGTCAGGAAGGTAGCTACTACCTACCTTCCTTTCGTTTACGTTTCCTTGGAGTGTATGAATAAACTGTGTGAAGAAAAATGTGTAAAAACAAGAGTTCGTTCGTTGATTGGTTACTGCGTGAAGTGTGCTCTAGTTACTGAAATGATTTGCAAAAGCTCTCATCAATGATCTCGATCAGCAGTCGGCACTATAATAACAGTGCAACGCCAACGCTAAGTAGATCCCATTGTTACTGTATTACGTGCATAATTTAAACCGACATACCTACTCATATAATCTATTGTACCTACCTGTCATTGGGTAAGTACGTAATCAGTGTAAGATGCATTAATCTCTTGCTAATTATCTAATGCGTGCAGTATTTACTCTAGTTTCTGAATTGAATTTGTGCCACAAAACTGTAATGCCACTTGTAATAAAGACAGTCCTAATGTGCGTGTGTAGCTACCCAAGTGTTATTATTTATTTAACGCCCATTTTTCAAATTAATGTATACTAACATTATAAAGAGGAAAGATTTGATTGTTTGTTTGCATTGAATAGGCTCCTAGCAAAAGTGATTCTAACTTCAGTTGTAATTTTTTTTCAAATACAACAGATCATGTTTTACGAAGCGAAGAAACACTGTGGTCTGTGAGTTGTGATTCGTCTTTAGAAAGTAATTAGTTGTAAGCAAGATACATATTTACGTACCTACGAGCTTTTGCCTGCGGCTTCACCATCGGTAGAGCGGTTTCGAAATGAAAATTTTAATTAATTAACTAGATATTAGATGATGCCCGTGGCTTCGCGCACGTGTTTTTTTATGCTAACGACAGGCAATCAGGTATACGGCCCACCTGATGGTAAGTGGTCACCGTCATAACACATAAATACTTCTTAAAGAACCCCTTATCATATCGCAAAGGGAATGCCTCAGAGGGAAGTTTGTTCCAAAGCTTGCAAGTTCGTGGCAGGAAGGAGCGCGAGAAACGAGCAGTTGACATCGGCATCATTGTACATCGATTTTTTACAAATCCCACGGGAACCCTGAAATTTTCCGGGATAAAAATTAGCTTATGTGCTAATCCAGGGTATTGGCTATCTCAATTCCAAACTTCAGCCAAATCATCTTTGTGGCGTGATTGAGGAACAACAAACATCTAAACATCTGAACATCTTCACAAACTTTCATATTTCTTTATTAATAGGATATCTTCAGCATAAAACACCTACATTTTCGTTACGAAAACCGAACGGATATTGAAATGTAGGGAAGCTTTTATCGTGCGTGAACACGTAGATTTGAGCCATAATAATTCCCTCAAGCTAAATTGTGGTGCTATAAAACTTCAAAAGAGTATCAGAATTACATTTTAGATTGATACATCCAATCATGTTTGATCGCAAAATATTTTTACGTGAGAAATTTATCACGGTCATTAGGTATGTGTGTTTAGGGAATTTAGATATTAGGTATGTGTAAATATTTCGAGTTACGCAACGCTTTTAATAATTTTGTCTTATGCTGTAAAATGTATTGTATAATATTATGCGTTCCTAGATATTCAACATCTCTAGATTTATATATATTCTAGAATTTTGAATAACAAATAATTGTAGTCGATGACTGTCTGTTGATATGAGACAGTGCAGCTTTAAGTGTCTACCTACGTCGTTGGCTAAAAGTTGCGACCCAGTTTTGAAACCATTGTGGTTTTTTGAGTTCTGATTCCTGTTTAAAAAAAATATTGGATTTTAACTCCTTTAGAATCGATTTTTATATAAGTGGAAAATAAAGATGGTAGTTGGAGGAAAAGTACCCTAAATATTAAGATAGAAAATTTTACTGAAAGGAAACATTATTTTAAAAACGAAGTAAATCTGCATTCAAAGATTTTTGAAAATTCATCTGCTTGAGCTGGTCGAGCTTATCGAAGTGGAGAAATTAATATGAAAAAATATGTTATGACAAACTCCTCAATCTTTGCTACTGTTATCATTTTTATCAACCGATGCCGTGTCAAATCAGCATGACCTCATCTCCATTAAACATAGTGTACTTACCTTATTTATTAATATTTATGGACACCAGTAACGTAATCTCCAAACTAAAGTACGCCCCGGGTAACGGGGGTGTCTGACGTTGCTTAAATGAGTTTAGCATTTCCAGTTTCCACTTCGCATAAGATACCAGCCAGATTAGTCTCAAAGTTGTTGAGGCAGCCAGAGGGTTGTTGAACTTACCAATAACTAATGCAGGGACTTTTTGAGATGGGTTGACGGCTCGGTACGCCTCCGTCAACTGGGAACGCGCCTTTACGATGTCCACTGACCGTTCTTCGAAGGCAACGGCTTTATATCGCAGAGCTGCGCGCACGCGCCAAGTGCAAGATGATAGCCAGAAACCGTATAATATTGCTCGAGTTTCCTTGAAATTGTTTTATTTCTTAAAATCCCAGATGATAAAATTAAGAAGGTAGGTACCACCTACGTACGTATCTATATAACGTACGGATGTGATATCAATCTAGAGAATTTGGCTTCAACCCATTAATGGCCCACTACTGGGCACGGGTCTCTCCTCTTGAGGAGTCCTAGAGAATACTCCACCACGCTGCTCCAGTGCGGATTGGTGGGGAATTTAGGTTATATGTAATCGATCATATTATGAATAGAATGCAAAGTTAGTTCCATTAGTTTAGTGTCATGAATTACCTATAAAATAAGATTTAAAAGTGGGAATTCGTAAGCATTCCAGTATATTTTTATAGTAGGTATTGTTTATAGGTTATGTTTGTTACTCACTACTACTTTTACTGTACTGTAACTGTTGTTTTGTTCACAACTTCACATTTCATAGACATGGTTTACTATTTTACTTAAATAAGGATACTTACCGACATATCTGCGTTTTAAATCGTCGTTGACACAAAAATGGGTTATTTTACTCCTTGTAGTTAGATATGTCTGTTTATCAAAACATTGAAATGACAACTTGACATCACAACATTAACCCGTCATATGTTGTTATCTTTCAACAAGATTAATGTTTATGTAATTTATTCATAGATGGCGTTACGTGAACATACATATTTGTGTTAAAATATTACCAAATAAACTCTGCACATTTGAAAACACTATGTGCGTAGGAAATTGGGGAAATATCTAGTAAGTACATGCTGATTCTAATATTTAAAATGAAGTTAAGAAAACAATTGATTGCAGCCAATATAATTACACATTATTTATTAACTTTTACATGACAATATCATACGGTATTATTATACAATACATGGTTTTTTATCACTAAAATTATACATGTTAGGTAGATATTATTTGATTACATAACATGATGCAATTCTGATAAATATAATAAAGTTATATACATAATTCTGCAGGAAAATTATAAAACAGTGTCAGTGGGTACCGAGAGATTTGAGATTTATGCGATTGGATCTTACAAATATTTATAAATTTCTTTAGTTTTAACAACAATTATTAAAAAAAATATTAACAGCCGGTATTTACTTACTTACTTCTATTTTTACAATGATAATTAAGAAGTTATATATCTTAATTATACATTGCTTGGTAGGACCATATTATTAACTGGCTCCCGTTGCGTGTTTTGACTACAACGTTTGTAGATCGCCTGATTACTTTCTTGTGATTCCAATATCCCATATTTCGTTGAAATAAAATTAATGACTGCTCAATCACTTCTATTTTACTGTGGTCTTAAAATGGAAAATATATAGTAAAATATTGAGCAATGAGCAAGCATCGGATTCACGCGAATCAATCGAATCGAATCGAATCGCGATCAAGCGAAGGCGCCACATGACCCGTACGCGATATACAAATCGTATAGATACATGTTACCGATAATCTCATATATTACCTTAAAGTTTTAGGCATTCTATACATTGCCTAAGTATTAGTCAAAGTCAAAATATTTTATTCATATAGGTATCACTGATACACTTATGCACATCATTTTTTGTATAGAATACCTGCATTATACCAATTGCCGGTGACATATACAAAATGCGTGACGGGTTAAAAGTCCGGTGAAAAGACGCTTAAACTTTAGTTGGCTAAATATGATTGCAGGATGTGTTAAATGTGTAAGTGTGTACCTAACTATTACTTAAACCGAACTTCACACAAGATATTGAACTATGGCTACATTGGCATTGCAGATATATGTTTTTATTTATTTAAAGTCACATAACATACGGTACAAAGCACATAAAAAAGAAAAATAGTCTACTTAAGACTAAATCTGTATTCAAAAAGTCAGTTGTCTTTTTTCTAACATGTTTGTTCGAAAATTGATTGTTGAGTACAAAAAGTTTAAATTAGAATCACAAAAATTAGATTTTCTTTTGTTATGTATTAGGAATTAGGTACTTAATGTGTCGTCCCTAAGTAGGCATGTGTAGTAGACTAGTGAAATAGTGTACCTAGTTTTTTATGAATAAATGAGGAATATAGAAAAAAATCAGTAAAATTTTTCGGAAAATAAATGCCATCTGGAGAAGATTAAATTTATATTTTGTAATTATTGTAACCAACTCAAGGCTTAATCACAATCTCACCGGATTAATACGGCCAATTAATACACCTAGTGATAGTTTCCATATTTTATAGTCATCAAAATTCGATAGATTTACTATTGAAGTACTATTAAGTACCTACTAACGTAAGATTTACAATGTTTTACATATTCTTACCACAGATCCTATTCACGTCGTAAAACGAGACAAATTAAACTTAGCTAAAATTATGTTCAAATAGATGTTTTTAGCATAGTTTTATTATAATAAATTAGTACTAAAAACAAAAAAAATGTGTTATGAAGGTACCAAGTGAATAATTGGACATTATTCATAATGCTCGAAAATTGTTCATTCATAATGTTTTAACCACTGAAATAATTAAATGGACCAGGCTTTATGAATAGTGCCTTCAAATTAATAACATTCTATAATACATATTTCGATCGTTTATTTTCTTTTATTTTTATTACTTGGAAACATTCAGTATCTAACTTTTTTTATCATGCTAGCCTGTGCTTTAATTAATGCTTAAATGTATTTCCTCCCTTAGTAACACAAAATAATTATGTTTAAAAAGCAAAAACATGTAGGTTTTATTTCTGGTCATGGTTGTGAGGGCGACGAATAATTAAAAATATCTACATACGTGTATATCTAGCTTCGTATATTTATTATGCATATTCTGTAGATTATTATGCTAAATACATCATAGGTGGCCTACAAAAAATTTGTCAGACATTTTTACAACTAGCAGATTACAATATTATTGTTTTATTGTCTACATCGCCTATTCTACGTTATGTTGCTTGAGATAATCTAAATAATAAAGCAACGGAAGGAATAGGATAAAAAATATTTTATTAAAAGTAAAGGTAAGGATTTATAAAGATGAATAATTGTAGAATGCGCGACTGACCGAGACTGACTGTAATTTTTTAGTAACGGAATAATTTTGTAACCCTTTTTATGATGATCAATAATGCGCCCATGGTCTGAGATTTGACATAATTAACTTTCCATTTAGAAAGAAGTGCAGGAAATTAAACTTAAGGAATTAAAAAAAATAGAACGATAAATTGCATCAATGTGCAGTAACCCTTTAGCTAATTGAATTACGGTCGTATTTCGATTGCAGAGCTGGTCGTTATTATGAATAATTTTGCAAGTCTTAAAACTTTCTGGACCGTAAATTCAAACTTACAAATTATGTTTGGGTTTGAAATTTAATTTATACAAAATATGCTTAACAGAACCCTTCGACATGATGGGTGACTTGATGAGTTCCACTCAAATCAGTCTTCAATTCACACGAGAGAATAGAAATAACAGGGAAACTTAGTTATTTTTGACTAAACTCACGTACCTATATAAATTAAGACCGCATTATTTTGTACTCTTGTACTGCCAATTGCCATACAGTTAATCTGAGTATGGAGCGGAATAATATTATAGATATTAGGGATATATAATAGTTTTTATACAAGTAAAAATTGCTATAATGTCTCATTTGACAGCGAATGATATTTATTGTGCTTTGCCCAAAGTAAGTGTTTTGGCATTTAACTTGAGACATTTTAATTTTATTTAGACGTAGAAAATGAAAATGATGTCGCAAATGTTAAAGGTAGTATGGAATGATATCTCTATATCTGAAAAGGGTGAATAATTTAAAGATTTACTGCGCAACATGCTTTATAATTATAATTTGATTCTTTGACTATTATTTACGTACTCTTTAATCCATATAGTCACAGTACACATAAAATAAAGTAAACATTTTCAATCGGTCAGCCTGAAACTAATAACATAATTAGAGATACAAAAGAAACGTGTAATTAAAAAACAAATGATGTGATAACCAGCCTTACCGTATCACATAATTTACTACTCGAATTATTTGATTTTCTGTATCAAGAAATTAACGTAATGCAAAATCGGTTTAAGTCGTTTAACAGAGATCATATTTACAAATAAAGTCACACTGGTTAGGAAAAAAGAGAAAAAATATAATTATCCAATAAAATCTATATCACTAATTATCTTCTAGTCTAGGAATTTCTTTCTTTCTTGTAAGAATCCAGAGTTTAGGGGGCTCTAATAGGAAGCAATTACCTGGAACTTTATCCAGAGCTTTCCTGGCGTGGTGTCAAATACTATAGATTTCCCCTCAGGAAACATGATCCGCATGAAGATGAAGATCTATTCGATAATTTGTGGATACATAGCATAAACGATATTTAAGAAATAAAATGTCACAACGATTTAAAGTTTTTTTTTGTAATTAATAAAGAAAGTAAGGTTTGCTAAAAGCTAAGGAAAGTTTTTGACAATTTGAAGCAGGTGTAACTAAGAACCTTCAAAGTCCCAAGAATGTAAGAAGGAAAAGTAAAAAAAAAGTTAATTAATCTAATCTTAAATGGATCGTAAACTTTTGGGAGGTATGGCAATATTAGGCATGGATAAAACCCCGAACTACGGTAAATACCCTCCCCCCAAACTTCGAAAATAGGTCTGCGCGCCTCGTTTACGATTACATAATTTTTTTTCTAGTGTTAAATACAAATGTTGTGAAATTGGAATAAATAATATAGTGTTCTGAACACAGCGGGGGAATGCAGACTGCTCAAGAGTAGGCGACAAAGCATTTTTTAACATTTACCGTGTTTTTAAGGTAAAACCTAAGAATTTCTGAGTGTATGATGGTAAAAGTTCGAAATGAACAATAATCACAGACCATTTGGGACTTAAGATGTCTCTTATCTTATCCTAAGATTTACCGTAGTTCGAGGTTTTACAGTAACAGATACATCTAAAATTTAAAAAGACCAAGGACGCTGTTGAAGAGAGTTGCAGGAAAAAATCCTATTTAAACACCTCCTGCATTGCATGCAAAAATAATAACGTTAAGAGTAAACTGTGGTCTATGAGTGAGTGCCTCTGGGACTTGTGACATATACGTACCCCACTTTTAGAAACCCTGATTTACATTTACAGCATCATATTACTTATATACAGTTATGTAAACCTTACCAGCATACTTAAAAAAAATGGAAAAATTGATTTTAAAATAACTAAACATTTAAAATTGATGTAGGCATATTAGATAACTTTCGATGGTAATTTTAAATAAGCGACTTCTGTAAAAATAATATCAATTTTTTATTAGGACTTGGTTTAAAATTCTGCTTACATTTTGAATTACCACGTGACTTTAATTTATAAATTGATCTCTTTTTAGCAAGAATTATCCCCAACGCAAGGGAGAGCCAGGTGGTCGCATGAAAGAAGCCCTGGTTTCCGCCGTCAATGCTCCAGAACCACCTCCACTGCCGTCATCATCAGGAAAGCCGTAGAATGCGTGAAGATGCCGCCGATGATGCAATTCGTGACCCTTGTGTGAGAGACTCTGTAACCGACTCCAGAGAGAAAATATTCTCTTCTTAATGTTCTTCTTATACTCTGTTGTCTTATCTGTAAAGGAAACATTTCGTTTTATCTGCTAGGAAATGACGATGTTTTATTATTATTTTTTGCCTTTATTGGTATCTTAACATTCTTAGCTTCATTTTACAAAATAGATTTTCGGCGCCTTAAAGCTAATGTGTATTAAAAAAAGTATGGTTTTATTAATGATAACAACAATGTTGACTTAAAACGTTGCAATGTGTAAAATATTGTTTATTTTTTAGTCATTAATAGTAATTTATATACTGTTTACTTACCTGAAAAATCTGATATTTTGTTATTCATTTGCTCCTCCCTTTTTACTTTTACAGCACTTATAATGGGGTCCAAGTTTTCTTCATCCTTTTCATCCAGTATATCGTTAGGCAATATTTCTATTGGTAACGTATTCTCATATTCGTTTTCTGTGTTTTGATCATTTCTCAAATATGCCAGTCGTATTTTGAGTATAAGTAAGGGACTAGTGGCAGCCACAACTGCACCCAACATATCATGTCCATTTCTGTTCGTTTGTTGATTGTCATTCGTTGCTATCTCATACATATTATTGTTAATGTCATCTAACTCGTCTGAATCTTTTTTTAAATCAGTATCAAATTGATGTTGTTGGTATAAGTACTTTTGGAGGCGATCTAATTGTCTAGGATAGTTGTGCCACTGTTCTTTTCTGTAACCTTTCTCATCATATTTATCTTTTTTATTAATTCGCTCTAGCTCACCATCTTCGTGATGATTATCGTCTCGTTCAACATACACAACGTTTGATTTTTGAGGTATTAACAACGGAGTGTAAGCTTTATGAGATGATCCAATAGAAACTTTGTAAAATATGTCGTTTGGAACATCATTATTGTGAAATCTGTCGCTTAAGTTGTTATCGTGTACTTTGTCGGCTTGTCTGTCAAGTTCTGGTTCAAGCTGCTTTATAGATAATATTGGAAGAACGTCGCTCGTTGAGATTGCCACGGTTGTGAGGAGAATCACTGAGAACAGTGATTTGCGCACCTGGAACAAGTATCATCCAATTAATTCCGATGATCACTGCATACTAAAATATCGATTTGTCGTTGTCGTTGATTTAATCGTCGTTATTAGTCAGAGACAGGTTGCCTAATTGTCTGTGTTTTGACATAAAGATAATAAGCTGAATCCACAATTAGTCACCTGAAAACTGTCGAGCATTTTGCAAAAACAAACCCAATGCCACTTAAGTAATTCCGTAATTATTATTCAAATGTAGGAAATTAACGTGCATTCGACTCATAGAGAATCTTCCTACTTGGATGTATTACCTACTTGATATTGAATGAATGACTTGAGTATTGAATGAATTACCTACTTGGATTAATATGATTCTGTATCTTTATTTATTTATTTATTTATTTAAGTAATTAATCACTTCAAGTTATTTAATAATCATGTTCGGTAAACTTGAGTATTTATAGGGTTACGTGTAGTCCTTGTTTTTAGACTAGTCTTATTTGGTATATAATTACTATTTCTTATTTATATTATATTTCAATTGTTTGTTTGTTGTTGTTTGTTTATTATTATATTTTAATTTGGTGACTTTGTAAATTCATTAGTTAATCCGTTCAATTAAATAAATTAATCAAATTATTTTTATTTTGTTTCAGCCTTCTTTTGAAATTACAAATTACGATAAAAATACCCATTAATAAGAATATTTTAACAATATTTTTAGAATAGTTGCAACCTTTAATATTCATTAGAAATGAAATTCACTAAAAATTGCAGAAATATTAACTTCATTTAATTATATTTTTATATGATTCTTAGAGCTTTTTGATTAAACTTCCTGAAACGAAATGGTTTTTTTGGCAGTGTAAATTAGATTTATATGATCGTACTACTCGTCCAAAATATCGGTGGACTTATCATGCAAACTGGAGAGATAGCAAAGAAAATCTAGATGTAAAGATTAAAAATATTATTTTGATTTGTGTGTATCTACTTTTTTGCACTTTTATACAACTTTTAGATCAGTCTGTACTTTATAGGGTTTCGTACCCAAACGGTGTCAACGGGACCCTATTGCTAAGCCCCGGCTGTCCGTCCAACCGTCTGTCTGCAAGCTGTGTCTTATGAACCGTAATAGATAGACAGTTGAAATTTTCACAGAGTGTACTCGTATATTTCTATTGCCGCTGTAACAACAAATAACGAAACAAGGAGCCTTAAGGATTGTGTCCAGTCATTACTTTCTTAGTGAAACTGCTGAAGTTACGAATACCAAAATGCTGAGTTGTTAATACATATTTAGTTCACTCAACTTTGCCAATGTAATTTACAGCGAATCTTTCCTATGTTTGTATCTCAAGTTTGAGTAGGTATAGGAGTTCCATTGGCTTGGCTTCAACCCATTAACACGTTCGCTGCGTAACGATTTTTTGTGTACTTTTTGCTGGTGCGTCATGAGGTTATATTGACTCACAGAGGACCTTTTTTCAGTGCGTCGTGTGGTCAAATAAGCCCTCATTCAGTTCTGTCTTGATATAGGTTTTTCTCAATGGGGATATTTATTATTGAATATATTTTATTTTGAGGTCAAAGACTAATAACCAAGCAATATATACCTAGCTGCGTTTTTAGCTCGCACGTTTCGTTTAGCATCTAAAATACAAACAATTTGAGAGGTCCATTTGACCACACATCGCACTGAAGATATCAAAACACTAGTGATGGGAAACACCTTTGTTGTATAGCACTCGACAATTTTTTCCAGAATTTTATTGACCGTTTAATTTTTAACCTTGTAAGTCACAGACGTGAAATATAACAAAAGAAAAATAGATTTTGTGTCTATCCTACTGTATGTTTAGGCAGACAATGAAGTAACTCTTTCCACTTCATCTGGTCCCGGTATAAGACTTGACGACAACACCACACTACTTTAGTAATATAATAAATTTAAATTAAAAGCTGCAAAACATATATTTCGTACGCGTGAAAAATGGCTCAAAGCGACGTAACGTCTTCCTTATCGATCGCGTGGCGCAACACTAAGCGCGCGAAATGTCGCTAGCGCAACGTTCAGTGCGGATGTGAGGTGCGCGGAGCGCTAGGTCATATTGACCTCACACCGCACTAGAGTAAAACAATTTTTTTTAAGTGCGGGTGAGGTCACATTGGCTCACGAGTGTTTGAAAATCTTGGATTGTTCACGTCAAAGCAGCAATTGCAATGGTATATAAATTTCTTTCCTACGATAGAAATACACAAAGTTAAGCCTTCCGCACCAGGGGAAAGAACGCTATTTTGCTCGCCGCACCAGATGAAAGTTCGCTGTGAGCCAATATGACCTCACAACGCAGCGAACGTGTTAATGGCCCACTACTGGGCACGGGTCTCTCTTCTTGAGGAGGCCTAGAGCGTACTCCACCACGCTGCTCCAGTGCGGATTGGTGGAGGGGTTAGTGGCCAACCCGAGTGTCGGAAGTTTTCAAACCGCCCAAGGGCCTCTGACATGGCTTAACGACTGTTATCTTATGATAAAAACCGGGACCGACGGCTTTACGTGCCCTCCGAAGCGGTCACCCAGCCACTAGCGGTCACCCATCTAACTACCGACCGAGCCCGCTGTTGCTTAACTTTGTCAGTTCTCTTAGTACCATTAAAATAAATTGTATAATACATTTGTTAAATATAATAAAATAAATCCCTTTTAACAGTATTTTAAGAAATTCAAAAAAGTATTTTGGTTGCAAACAATGCGGCACCATTATGTGAAACAAGAAAAACATAATCTTTTAGCCGTCCTCGAACAGTAGAATCCTTCGCTGTAGGTACATGAATAGTAATTTCGTGAAAATGATAAAGCAGATCCATTAACGTAGTATCCCTAACAACAACACAACACACTCACCAAAAAGCGGATTTTTCGTGGCCATTATATTTTTAATTTTTCAACCTTGACTACTTGAAATAATTTAGAATTTATCTACGACCTACTATTATGAAGATTAAATTAGGTACCGCGATTTCTTTCTAGACACGAGTTTTTAATACATATTTGAGAACCTTTGACTCATACGAAAACGCGACCAGGCGTTAATAATAAATAAATCGACTTCATGAAAGGAGCCTTCTTTATTGATTCAATGAGCACGCAAAGTTCGGAACAACGCAACAGCGGGACAATCATTAAATCGGGTCAGGCGGTCCAAACTTTGGCCGTTCAAACCCTTATTTAAACATATAAATTATTAGAGCGCACTCGGTATTTGGGTAACTACAAGTCACTTGACAAATGAGGCGTATTGTAAAATGAATGCGATGTGCTACCTGCCACAAACACGGTCGGAGCTTTTTTTACCTGTGTCCATGAAACAATTTTAACTGATCGGAAAATGGCCGCCCCATTTCTGATTCTGCCGCATGGCCGTTCGTTGACCGAAATGCGGCTCGTTATTTTCTTTTATACCAGCGCAATGCGAGTTTTTATCGGCGCTCAACTTTTCATAACAGTACAAAGTTGCTCGACTATTATTCTTGGGAACGGACGACTGCAAACCGTAGATGTGTATACGATGACGTCAAAGCATACAAAAGTAATAATTTCTGCTAGTGCTAGTCCTTGCATTTATACCCCAAGAGGATTAAATATGAGACAGTTTAAAGCTGACCAAATATAAGGATATTTTTTTCCTTTTTTGTATAAATAATCCCTATAACAACTTTGTACAAATAAAACCCATTTCAATGAATTGTATTCAAATAATTTGTTAAGATATTTGTTATTTTATTTTTATACACTGGTATGACAGTTTTTTTAACAATACAAATAGAAACGATTTTTGGATATTTGAAATTCTTTGTCTATTCATAGAGTGGCTTCCATTTCCGTACACAGTATAGTATAGTCACATCCGAGACACCTTAGTCACAGGTATTAAGTATGTAGCTTATTTTTCACAATTGTGAACTTCCGATTCTGTCACACCAGCGCGATCTTTTAGGTATCTTTGAAAATGAATAATTGTCATTTTCTGGGATAAAGGACTACCAATTCCAGTGATGGAGCATTTCAAAAAACTATATTGCTTTGAACAAGTTGATTGGACAAAAGTCTTCTAAGTTGAGATATAGCTGATATGATATAGCAACATAAAAAGCGTGAACAAGGTCTTTTGACCAACAAGAAAGGATCGAAACTGAGAAATAAATGGCGCGGGTGGACCGGATAACTGACTACATACCTAGTAGTTATGGAAACGGAAGTAAGTCTCACTAATATATTATTTATACTGTGTGTTGTCACTTAAGCCAGCTAGATCTAGGAACTGTCCACGGAGTTTATTTCAATAAATGAAACCGGCCAGTAGCCGTATTGCCGAAATATATTTGAAAATTTAGCTTGCAGATCGGGGCCAAACTACTTAATTTGTAGGTAACTGAGAGTAAATAAATTTGACAGTTCTTTCACATTTATCCAAAGCCGGAGTAACTTAATAAAGTTCAAATTTCGTAGTAAAGCTAAGGAAATAATAAGGGTGACATATTTAATGATATTTAGTTAGTTTTATTTAGATATATTATACCTAGTTAAAATATAAGTATATTGTAGAACTATGTATCTCACAGATATTTCCATAGCTGGCGCTACGTACGTTCCTACTAACTTGTTACCGGCAGAAACAAACAAGTTATTTGTCATTACGGCGTTACTTCAAATAGGTTATTTGTCTTCAAAGAAACAATCGTTTATATCAATATTTTGCACTGACATCTTGGCTACAGAACGGCCAAGTTCTTAGTGTTTCGCCAAACTATGTCATTGGTGCTTTGATTGTTTGCTTTGATTTTGATCTATTTCTACGTAAGTAAATCGGCTAAACAAATAATATGAGTGTTAACAGCTGCAGAGTGATGATAGTAAAGCAATGATAGTAAGCTGGGCTTTTCGGCTTGTATGGCTGTACCGCTACTGCTACAAATGTACATATTGTATACGCGCTTATCGGAAGCACAGCAGGTCGTGTGGCAGCCCCTCCAGAGTTCAGAATGTCGACATCATTATCTGACGACGACGATTACTTGATGTGGCGCTACATAAAAGGAACGTGTTCGATGCCCACAAAGTGCACCCACTACAAGTCAAAATATGGTGTGCGTGCTCAATGCTCATATAAAAATATACGTGAGCGTTATTTATGGCGCGTTCCAAATGTGGCGCTACAATTATTGTAATACAGATTACAGACATACAATACGTCTCATGTGACCCATCGAAAATCGAAATTTAGAAAAATTCCTCTTAATCTGTTCAGCGGCTACCGTTTCATAACATAAAAGATATAGATTTTAACCGATAACGATAAGGCCGATCAGAATCAGAGGCACTGGGTTACAGGTTACTGCAAGGGGTCTGGGTTCAATCAATATCATAATTTTTTTTATTACAAAACAATCAAAATTAAGCAATCAAAAGACCATTTTACTATTCATGAATTATGTTGTAATTGTAAGTATATTAAATATCTATGTACTCGTATGTTATCGGTTTCTCGAAAACCACCCTGACGATTTGGAGGAAATTGCAAGTTGGGGTTATAAATTCCTTTATCATGGTACTGTAAGTACTATTTTAGTCAGAACTCAGACCATACAAAATAGTAACATCTTAGATACGCAATTAACGCATAGGTATACTAATATTGTAAGATTTTTTTAACGAAACATTTGTCAGGTTTTCCTTAAATTTTCAACTATTTTTAGGTTCGAATTTCGTCTCGTTTCGTTTCTAAAAATCTACTGGGAGAGCAATCATACTTATAATTAGGAAAAACATCTTAGGTAGTATATCATATCACAAAATATTTATTTTTTGAAACAACGCAACATTTCACCCCATGGAAAATGTACCCGCAACGTGTTTTTTCTTTATTTTCCCTATCGTGAATAAGCGATAAAGGGATCTCGTTATCGTACAATGTTGCGTGTAAGAGGAATCTGTTCTTAAAAAGGTTTTTGAGCATTTCAAGGGTATATTGGAACGTGAGGGTGCTTAGACAGCATCGTTAGACGTGTAAAACGTTTTTGTGTTGAAAGAGATCAATAATTTGAAGTGCGGGTAGCATAGGACGTACATACAAATGGAAGTGTCATACTGGTCTCATAATGGTATTCATCATTCCAATACTTAGCTATTATCGCTGCTAGACTCACGTCAGTTATTTAAATATGATATCGTTCTAGTATAGTATATTGGGTAAATTATCTATACTAATATTATAAAGAGGAAAGATTTGATTGTTTGCATTGAATAGGCTCCGAAACTACCGAACCGATTTGAAAAATTCTTTCACTGTTGGGAAGCTACACTATTCCCGGGTGACATAGGCTATATTTTTTTTATATTTTTCCCAAAGCGAAGCTAGGGCGATTTCCTAGTACAGGAATAAAAATAAGATCAAAAATAAATACAGCGGGATGTACTTTGATCTTACCGCTTAATAATTAATTAATTTATATTAATATATTACGAGCTTTATATTTAATTTTAATATGGAACAAAATTTGTATTTTATATTATTTCACTTGTCTTTATAATATCCTTGCTGCGTGTAGTTGCATGGTACAACTTCCGTAGATGTTTGTCCCCAAAATTGAAAACTAGATTTTTTATAGTACATACAAGACAAAAATTTTATAGAAGAGTGTTTTATAATAATTTTATTCCAAAGTTCTCTGGGAAATGGTAACTGCGATAGAGTTGAGTTACATTTTGATATAGCTACTTTCTTTGTAGCCGCCAAACGACTCTTCATGTTCCGGCTGGGGGCTTGAGAGCCAGTTCTTTCTTTTACTTCTCTTTCTTGGCCGGCAACGCATCAGTGATGCCTTTAGTGTTACTGATGTTCATGGGCGAAGATAACCACTTACTATTAGGTGGATCGTCAGCTCGTTTGCCGGCTATCTCCATAAAAAATACTTTAACCGAGTTAATTTTGCTTCCTATTAAAATAGACCGAGCTAAATGCTCCGCCTGACCGCGTTGAATGGAATAATATTGTACGTATTGCAAGTTGCTTTATCGACCTCTCATAAATTGTATACGTATTTGTTTAATTATTCAACGTCCAATTGTCTTTGTGAGGTTGTCCCTTCGCTCCGTTTACCAACGAAATTTTTATTGTTACACCTACACAAATCGACTCCCTAACCAAATAAAGCTTTAGTCGATGATGAAAAAGGAAAAATAAATACAAAATCTATCAGTAAAAATACATTTACATATTACATTTATAAAACATATGAAAATTACTGCGAGTCAAACAAACTCAATGAATAAATAAAACGATTTATGTGACGATTGTGTTTGAAGTCGATATGGAACCGTATGGGGGCAAAAAGGGTATTCTGGGTTCGATTGTTACGATAATTTCGACGTCATTAATTCGTAATGTATTCTGATATTTAACATCTTGCATAAGATAATGAACACCCTGTATTTAAAATGTATCAATACCACGGAATTCGGTACTCATAACCTTATTCCGACTTAAATACACCGGAATTGCGTTTTATAATACTAAATCAAGTTTTCTAATTCCGAGTACAAAAAAGTAAATGATTTTTTTATATCATATTATTATATTAACATTTAGTTGCTATATCTTTCAAAAATATACAAAGATCACTAAGGCTTCTACCAGAACACAATAATAATTTTTAATTTTCTGTACTTACATTTTCCATACAACGAGTTAGTAAAGTACCATCAAGTAAACAGACTATCTTTGACTTGCTGTAATTAGTAAACCTGCCGCCAAAGTGTGCCTCGTAATTATAATATAATAGATTTTTATACTTACAATCAGAATTAAGTTCATCATCATAAAA
Source organism: Thymelicus lineola (assembly GCA_963932265.1). NCBI lineage: Eukaryota > Metazoa > Arthropoda > Insecta > Lepidoptera > Hesperiidae > Thymelicus > Thymelicus lineola. The sequence goes on from OZ010685.1 coordinate 6,197,888, forward strand.
CTGCCTTCAAAATTTAAAGAACATATAACGTCTATGAAATCGCAATTCCGTGGTATAGGTACATCGGTATTTAGGAACAACATAATATATTTGGCGCCTAATGCCGTGGTATTTTAAATAACTTATTTTCTTTTAAATTTGTGAAGATAATGTTCAAATGTTGAGTGTTTTCGATAAAACATACAAACTCTTCCAATATTTCAATAAAACAAAAACACACAGGATAAAACTGTCTTCTAAAACACTATTTAGTAAATCGTGATGATACTCACGTGCAAAAGATCCGAAATGTATGAAGCGCGCATTACAGTCGGCTACTTACGTCAATCTGGCCGATTATTTTAAAACGTACACATACTAAAACACTCTTTTGTTCATATAAAAGCAAAAAGCAACAACCCATAATTGTCCCACTGCTGGGCTCGGGGTCTCCTCTCACAATGTGAGGGGTACAGGCCATAGTCTACCACGCTGGCCAAGTGCGGATTGGTAGACTTCACACACCTTTGAGAACATTATGGAGAACTCTCAGGTGTGCAGGTTTCCTCACGATGTTTTCCTTCACCGAAGCAAGTGATAAATTAACTTGTAATACGCACATAATATTTGAAAATTAGAGGTGCGTGCCAGGATTTGAACCCGGGCCCGAGCGTTCGGGAGACCAACGTTTTAACCACTAGGCTATCACTGCTATCTTTGTTCATATACACATGAACAAATAAATTGTGAATTAAATAATGCATATTGCAGTCAAAAATATCTTGTATATTGCTTGAAAACGCCTTTTTTCAAAATACCGCGGAATTAGGTGGCATTTTTAGAACACCTCGAAATTAGGTGCTATTACCTTATTTCATATCTAGCTAGGTGATTAGGGTTTCCAGGGGATCGGGATTAATGCCGGAAATGCTCCCACGCGATCGAAGTCATGGGTATAGCTAGTATACAATATTTTTTTTTAAGTGTACAATTTGGACCCAAACCCGACGCTGTCTCGACTGGTTTTTGCTATAGCCTCGTATGCCGGTAAACATGCTTATGCGATTAAGCAGCTTAAAGTTCAGTGAAGCGAGCTAATCATTATGTCTGAGCTGGTAAGCTACATACCAGCGAGTATGGATCCGATCTAACCGCTTCGGTATCATTCGGACTTCAGAATGAGAAAAAAGAACTAAAATAAATTAACCGACTTCGATATCGATAGAACCATTATAATTATCGATGAACATAGGGAGGAGATCCCTTGATTTGAAGAGTTCCCTCAATCTCTCACGGACTCTATCGAAAGATCTGATATGGAACACATCCGGAAGACATATCCTATGATGAAGGAGTTCTGACGTAACTAACATCTTCTCCTTCTTCATTCAGATTAAGGTTGTCCACCAGTTAGTTGCCTAGCAACTGTGAACATGATGTAGTTGTTCTTACTTTAGCTTCTAATTTGTAACTTATCTAGAGATTATGGATGGATGGATTATTGAAATCGGTCAGTAGTAGTAGTTGTAGTATTCGATACAATCATTGTCCGCACATTGGACATAGTAAAACCGGTTTGCGGTCACGATAAATCTATTTTACGACTGTAGACTGGGGATTGTTTTACGATTTTTATAACCGACTCTTTAGTATCGCCGCACTTGTTCCACGATATTAAACGCCTTTAGGACTGTGTTTTATGACAGTGTTTTATATTTTGTTTATTAAAATCCGACGAATAATCAAAAACACTCCTCGAATCCAAATCCAGTCTGACGTCAACAAATCCTATTATACATATATTTTAGGTTTTCTCTCAGGTATTTCAAGCCATGGATTTTAGTATCCATAATATTACTTAGTACGTGAACGGAAAACCATTGTAGCTCTTTTTAAGAATAGTGCATGCTAGTAGGAGTGCAGGAGTCTGAGGTTTGGTATACTTAGTAACATTTTACACGAAGAAGTGCAGAAAGCGAAATTTTGTATAAAACATAATAATTAGAAATCATTTCCGTTTCTTTTAATTTAAAATCGAATTAGGTACCTAATCCCCAAAATTATGTTTACTCTGTATTATTTACATTGGACGAATCCAACGTTACCTATGTATGTATGTACGAGGATGTGGACTAGTAGAAGGATTTTCCCACGACGGGTTAGCGGCTGTCTGCTTGAGCCTCATAGCCTGTGCATACGCTTCATTGAATTTGTAAGGGTTATAGTGTTTACCTATGTCTTTGAATTTGTAAGGGTCATTGTGTTTATGTCTCCTGCTAATGACCCTTGTCCCATTACTTAAATTATGTAAATTGAATATCAAAATGCCTTATTATTATTGCAATGATGTAGAGACTGTAGTAAGATTTGTACGAGGAACATTCATATAGATATTATGTAATATTACGTAAGTATAATTATGAAATCCATACTTCATTCATATAAATAACTATGCGGGAATTTACAGTCTATAAAAGAATTAAGTATGCAGGGTATGATTCTGAAACCTTCTGTAATATTTAATATTTACATATTGTTTACGTTATTATCGATGTTAAATCATACCTTACGTATACAGGTATCATTTAGCATTGATAATTTACACAAGTAATCTGTAATATCAATAATTACAGAAGGTTTTAGAATCATAGCCTGCATACTTAATTTTTTTGCCGACTATACATATCTAAATGTACGTTAGTAGATTCGTGACGTATGTTGTAAATATTCAAAAAGCCCCAAATATTATTTAAAACTGTTGATTCAGAGATCATTATGCGAAGGAAATTTTAGAGTTGTCACAAATTATACTGACAAATTGCGGCGATACGCATTTCCAGGAAATTGCTTTTGGGATTAAGATCAAATAAGTGCGTATTTACCGCCACATATACCATACCATATTAAATTTCAGGATGTGTAGGGTACCTCTATGAGTAATATGAAAATTGATTTATATCTTCATCTCACTTTGGCATCGTGCGTGCTGTATAATATTATACATTGTAGGATTGTAGGTAAAAAAGGGAACAGTTACGATGCATTTAATGTTTCTTATTTATATATAAACGCAGTAAAGCTTATTACGTCCCTGTAGAGATTTCTTAAATGATAATCAAGTAAGGAGCTACGAGGATATTGATTATTTTAGGAACTCCGAGTAGTTTGACTCCGTCCTACGTATCGCACCCAAAGTCCCAAATAGTATGAAGTAAAGAGGTAAAAAGGAAGTTACATTCAAATACGCAACCAGCGACCACATAGGTACTGAGTCGCTAATCGGGAGATTCGGATGAAACCAACCCTATAGATGTTATTGAATTAGGGTACTCTATTATGTCCATTTTAGGTATAATGCGTAAAAAACGGATCGAGGAAAAGTTGAAATATTACCTACTGATCAAATCAGATAAAATAACAAAAGTATATGAAAATAATATGTATAGGTTGTATATGTATAAATAAAGAAATTTTGAGTTTGTGATATTATAAAGTAGAGTGATTGAGCGAGCGGCTCATAACAACTAAGCTTAGATACACATGAGTCACAAGATAGTATAACAGACTATATCAGGCTAGATGAAACCACCATACCAGACCAGACCATTCCAGCCTAGCCACTGGGCTAGACTGCAGCACAGACTAGACCATATCAGACCAAATCAAAGTAGGTAAAGTAAAAAACGATACTTCGTACCTAAAGAAGTTTCACGTCGTCCGTCTCTACACTACGTACAATTCTGCCCCCATATGGTGAAAGGCCGTAACTACGAAAAAGCAGTTTTGAGATAATTGCACTTTTGTCTGAAGCAAAGTTTTAAGCACTATCTACAGGCTTTTTTTATGATTTTAATCTTTGATAATTCGTATAATAATTCCTTTTTTCTATTACATTTGGTTTTAATTATAAACTGAAACACAGTTTTTTTTTAAATTCAATTTTCCCTTTCATTTTAGAAAAAATATAAGGAAAATTATACAACCCTAAACAGAAAAGCCTCAACTAGATAGTTAGGTCTTTTCTTGTTATGATTTCAGTTAACGTCTTTTCTCGCTAGAATCGAAGATTTTATACTGTTATTCCTTTTAAATAGAAAAGCCTTAATTAAAACATTACGCCTTTTATCATTAGTATTTTCATAAGATTTGGTGACATAAAACTTATTTATTATTATCAGTCTTTGACAAAATGTCTTTTTTTATATCCTGAAGGACTGACGACAAAGCAGACAGGCCACCTGGTGGTAAGTGGTCATTGGTTGATTAGAAGTAAAACTACTCGTTTACTCAATAGGTACTTGTAATGAATTTAAATGATATGTTACAATTTCTTATAATAATTATGTGCCGCTGGTGCACTATGCCGGTCGGTAGCCCGTCTGTTGTTGGTCAGTGGTCGTGCCGCGACCAATAACTCAAAATATGTAAGTTATTTGAAAATTAACAGTAAAGTTCGGCGAGAATACAATAATTAAAAGCCCTAACGTCTATTAGGGTTTTTGATTGTAGGATATCGAATCATTGCTGGTGAATTATGCTAATTTGAAAAGGCCTAAAAATGAAATTACGGCTTTTCAAACATGCGAATTGCTTTTACTAATAAGAAAGGGCTTAAAAAACGAATTTATGGCTATTCATCCTAGATAACAACGTTTCAGGGACTGAGTTACGCCTTTTTATCTACTTGTAACTCGGGCTACGATTGAGTTAGAGCTATATCACCTACACAGAAAGGTTGGAAATTTCTTGGTGATTCCGAATCTATATTTAACTCATTTTTGTCAAAAATTGAGTTACGGCCTTTCACCGTATGACGGCAGAATTATTTATTACGTTACACAATTGCCACACATTTTATTTATTAAGAATTAGCTGTTGCCCGCAGCTTCACACGCTTATCATATTTGTCCAATATTTTATCCCCTTGGGGGTTGAATTTTGAAAAATCCTTCCTTAGTGGATGCCTACGTCATAACGGGAATACGTGTGCGAAATTTTAAGTTTCTAGCCCTAAGGGTAATTGGCCTGTGCGTTGATACATCAGTCAATCACTTTTGCCTTTTAAATATACAGATGACATCTACCGTCGAAACACCCAAACCATTATATGACAGAACAACAAGAAAAGCTCCGTGATCCATTCATTATCACGCAGCCTCCACGCCATCTTATTAATTTAATGATCCGACTTTGATTTACTTGGACCACTTTATTTGTGTTTTGTATTACGTATTCCTCTGGCTCTGTGTAAGTAACAAATATATATAATAAATATCAGTGGAATCAATTAATACAGGCTTAATTGACATTGTGAAGTTTTGACAAATTTCACGCATCAGTCTATTGGGCTAGTATGAATTCACACGTACTACAATCACACCACATCTTAGTAAAGCAGTAGTTACGTATATACAGAGTGAATTTTTCAAGTGTGCGTGGATGGCCAAACCCGAAATTATGAGGAATAGCGAAAAATGTTGAAAGGAATCTCGGGGCCGATTTTGATGAAAAGTAAAATTGCATCATCACATTTTTGAAAAATCAATATTCCTAGCCAGGAATCGAACCCGTTGATTAAAAAATAACATCCTATACTATTACATCATTCGATAGTGTCGCTAACAAGGATCAAATTCTGGGAAGTAATGACATACGAAAAATCAATATTTCTAGTCAGGAATCGGACCCGTTATTTTGAAAAAGAACTCACTTTGTATTTTACACCATTCGATAGTATTGCTAATAAGGATCAAATTCTGGGAAGTAATGACATACGGCATAATATCATGATCTACCCAGTCCTGGATTTGTCAATATATACGGCCTATAGGCCGCGGCCTAGGGGCGGCAGCGTCCTAGGAGCGGCAGATTTCAGAAAATGATATATTATAGATGATTTTGGTATTAAAAAGTCGCAAAAAATTATAATTCTTGTTTTTTTACGCACTTTCCTAGTGACTAATTCAGTGCCTTATGAATGGAAAATTATTTTTTTTAGAATGGTACATGGGGCGGCGAAAATTAATTGGCCTACACTCATAAAAATATAAATCTGGCACTGGATCTACCTGCGTGCTAAGTTTAATGAAAATAGGTTCAGTAGTTTTTGCGTGAAAGAGTAACAAACATCCATACTCATTCACATTTATCATTTTAAGTAGGATAATTTTAGTTTCAATAGTCGCCTTAAGGAAACATTTTATCTAAATCTTTTACGAGTTGTTAAAGATGGACTGACTCGTTACAAACCCATTATCTCCCTTTGGGAGTATCTATTTCGTTTTCTTGGTCTCGTGGCTATTCTAGTTCAATACCCCAGTCACTCGACTGTATTTTACGACGAATGAAACCGACCGTGGCTTGTAAGATAACATTTATTTGTTCGTTTCGATCACACCGAACTATCGTTATCTAGTTTTTAAGCCTCAAATCAAAAGAATTTCTCAAGAACAATTTTGATTGGTCTGTGTCTGTCTGTGGCATCATAGCTTCTAAACGAATGGACGGATTGTGATGTGGTTTTTATTTTGTTTGAAAGCTTACGTGGTCGATGTGATTCTTAGCTATGTATAGTATTAATAAAAATGTCAGGGGTTTTTTAAATTTTGTTATTTATAGTTTTATCCAACTTAAAAAGACGAGGTATTTTTGTCTGAACCATTATCAAAAGCTGTAACCGTCCCGATCTGAGCTCGGATCTTCTCTCTCGGTAAAAGAGGATTACAGCCATGTGGAGGGTTAAGGTAAGAAGAGGTTTAAATTGATAGTTTGTCATGATGGATAAGTGCGGATTGGCAGACTTCACCCTCCTCTGAGAGTCTAAGGAACTCTGAGGATCTCTGAGGTTTTTTTTTCACAGGAGAATTTTTTCTATTGGTAAGTTTCAGTTTTCTCTTTTGTTGCGGACGGCATCGACATCGATTTAACTTGAATTGAATCTCTAAATCCAAAAATGGTCTTAGAAGACCCACGAACATGACATATTTTGAAGGACTTTTTCAACGATAGTCCACACTAAGGGGTTCGCAACGAAAAAAACTTCATCCTCACGTTACCCTGAAAAAAATATTATTCAATATTTTATTCTACGATTTTGGAATATTAATAATTATGTATATCGATGCCAAATCACAGCTTTCTAGCACTAAGGGTCTCGGCGCTATGCCTCGGACAGACTGACGGACATGACGGAACTATAAGGGTTCCGATTTTACTTCGGAACCCTAAAAAATTCGATGTCAAACAGAAGAGAAAAGTTACTGCACTGAACACACAACACACTGCACAACCACACTGAAGATGCCAATATTAGAATGTACACGATCTTTATAATTGCTGAAACGTTTAGGATATAAATAATTAGAACAAATCAAATAAATTGCCTCCCTTAATCAATGCTAATTGAAACAATTAAGCTTTATCAATAGCCTGAACCGTCGAAGGCAAATTAAACTTAGTTTCGCCTGTAAAAGCTTATTTATCAATGATTAGTTATTCTAAGGTGTTTTGAGAAATTTAGCTGTGATATTATTTTTTGCTCATCTTTGATATGGCTGGTTATACACATGTGAAAATTCATGAGAGTTGTATAATTATATAAATATCGAATTTCGAAGGAAAACTTTCTTAGCTAGGTAGACTAGTTAATAACTAAACTAGTTACTACACTAGTTATAGTCGATTAACTTACAAGTTACAACTACGGAACACATACGCGTGGCCTGACACGCACTTTGCCGGTTTATTAATTTATTGTTAAAAATATGGCTTGAATATATTAATGAGTTGAGTTTTGTTTAACCTAAAATAAAACCCAGAAGAGCGAGGAATAATTATTCATCTCTGAATTGTATTAACCAAAGGTTTTCCAAAAAAGTGGCCTCGCCTCAGAAAATTATGTAAATACCTCTTTCGCAATACATTTTGGTGAATTAGTTGCGGTTCACTAGAATATCTAAAAATACTTTTACTAGTAGTTCGCTACTCAATTAATTATTGAGTACATATTTTTATTGAAAAAATAAATCCTCTTAAGTCATTCATAACTTTTTGACCAATATGTAGAGTTTGATATTTATAGAGTTAAAGATGTAGAGATCGGCCTCGCAGTAGTTGTAGTTGCTCAATGAGAATCTTTTTAAAAGTGAAAACATGTAGGTACGTACTGAAAAGTCTTTCTGGAATTTAAGTTTAGCAAAAAGTAAAACTAAATAAAAGAAAAAATGGTTAGTGAATATTCTTTACAGCCGGTTAGTAATTATAGATAAGGATTATCGACGACGCGATGTAGGTAATTTGATTGATTCTATTATATAATAATATATTATAAATGATGTTGTATTTACGATTGCTCCCTATTACTCTTTTTCTCTTTTTTTACATGAAATAAGTTAATGCTTGACAACGATCCCACCTGGTAAGTGGCGATGAAGTCTAAGATGGTGAACGCACTAACTTAATAAATGCCTATTCACTCTTCTCTTGAATTAATAAATATTCAATTTTCCATAAAAAGGTTTAGGAAGTTTGTTATTAACATTTCACAAAATTAATGGATATAGCAGGATCAAAGCCCAGTTCAGAATACCATACAATTTTGTAAGCTGTGACAGTGGGTGTGATTTGGGTCACTTTAGTCGGTTGATATTAACATTTGTTCATATCACACGTTACGATGTCACTTTTCAAACATGCCGACATTTTGATGAAAATCATTTGTAATCTATATACATATATTATACTAGGAAATCGCCCTCGCTTCACCTCGGGAAAAATAGTAAAAAAAAATATAGCCTATGTCACCCGGGGATAGTGTAGCTTCCCAACAGTGAAATAATTTTTCAAATCGGTTAGGTAGTTTCGGAGCCTATTCAATGCAAACAAACAATAAAACCTTTCCTCTTTATAATGTTAAGTATCCTTTTATTTCTTTAATCTAAGGTTAGTATAGATAAAACACAAAAAATGTTTGTACGGATGTCCTTTAAAGACTGAAATCATTCAACCAATATGCCTCAAAATGGTTTCATGTGAAAGGCAACAATTCGAAGGTGGTTTTGAGACCACTAAAACAATGATTAGGCACATTCGGTCCATTGATAAAGTCGATTTTCCACTTTTCCCATACAACAATTTGAAGATAATATATAAAGATGGCGGCGCATCGATGTCAACGTCAAGACAAAAACACTGATTGATCTGTCATTGTCATCAGAAAAGTATTTAGAATAGTGGAACACGCTGGGTATCCATTAGTGTAACATATTATACAACAAAAAAGTTATTTGTAGTCTCCATTTCCGTGGCGTTCATAATTAACCATGGCGTTTACAAAATATTAACAAAATGAATATCGACTTGTATAAAAAAATACCTAAATCACCGAATTATTTACCATGATTAGCGAATGGCTTCGAAATGTGCCATTCCATTTTAAAAATTCCATTATAAAAATATTGCGGATCAGTTTTGGTTCCACTCAATCGTATTTTTACAGAATTCAATCTCCCGTTTGAACGGAGTGTAGGAATAATTATATGAAAATAAAAATATTTCGAAGAGAACCAATTTATAGAGAGAGATATATTCCTTTGATCTGATGAAGCTTACTTAACGAAGTGTGAAGGCAACGCACTCATGCTGGTTGGAAAATTATGTTTTATTTTCCTCCACAAAGAACGTGAGGGCACGTCTACACGGTATACTCGTACACCTGTTCTGTGGTAGCACTGGTTTATTTAAAGATGAAACGTACGAGAGAATATTGTTTGTAAGTAAACTAGCTTTTTCCCGCAGCTTCGCATACGGAAATTATGTTTTACCTTATTTGTACCTCTTGCAGAAGAAAATTTAAAAAACGGTGAATTTATGTTGAAGCATTTATGTTTAGTAATTTATATACTGAAACCCACGATACAATCACAACATTAATTTGTATTTGTTTTGCAAGGAACATTTGTTTCAAATTTGAAGCAAATCGGTTGAATTTAAATATGACTCGATGTATTAGTAACAACTTCACCAATTTTCATTGAAATCCGTTCAAGGGTTTTCATGTAATGCCCGGACAGACAAACAGACAGACAGACAGTTGAGTTTTATAATTTTATGTTAAATGTTTTTATCCAAAACTTTATTGTAACCTTAATTAGCGGCAAAATAAACAAACATCTCCAAATAAAACAAAGCTCCTTGCCTTCGTTTATGTCTAGAAAGGACTCCAAGTTTGAATAATTTTCTTGAAGTTTCGAAGGATTGTGGGTGCTTACGATATTTACTCTTGACAATCAAAGGGTCGATTTTTTGGAATGTTAGTGATGCCTGTTGTTATTATGGACAATGGAAACTGTTGAAGGTATTAGAGGTGTGTCCTGTGAGTGTGAACTTCGTTCTAAAACAAACCGTGCATTGTTTTACACCAATTCGCACTGGAGCAACGTGGTGGTGCTCAAGGCCTCCTCAAGAGGAGAGACACGTGCTCAGGAAAAGGCCATTAATGAATTCCTGCCATTGTTTTACCTGTTTCAGTTGGAATGTCCAAGATTTCTATTGCCATCATCATCAAGCCGCCAGCAACATCACTGATACCATGGAAAAAAACATGAAAAAAACATGAAGCACAGACCTAACAAATATGATTAAGTAGTATTTTGAAAAGGGAACGATTTTACAAGCAATTTAACTTGCAATATGTGTATGTTTGTCTGGGTGGAATCTTGCAACTGAAGACTTTAAATCAGATCTTTAACCGATTGAGCTGAAATTTAGTATACACGCTTATTTTGGATGACAACGCATGCTTAGCTATGTGACGTCATTCTAATTTCAATATGGCGGATCATCCAAGATGGAGGACCAGTTACTTTTTCTGCACTACCACAGTATGAGTATCAAATGAAAGGGCTTGCTGCGGAGAACACGAAAAAGCTAGTTTTTTTTTAAATACGATTAATTTATATAAACGTATCATTAATGGCCTACTGAGTAGGGGTACTCCTCTCCTACGTTGTCCCAGTGCGATTGGTTGCAGTTTGTGTTAAACAATGCACGATTAAACAAACCAAGTGCGGTTTGGTGGGGGGAGTACTAATAATTCTGTTATATTCATAAACTTTATTGCGTTTCTCTACATGTAACCTATCTATAAGTTTTATTTAGCCCGTGGGGGTACGCTCCACGAAGTTTATGTGCCAGTATACTATTGATCTTAGCCATTTCTCTCACCACAGGGGACTTTTTATACTGATGGATACACTGCACAAGCGTTTATGTTTAAGCTAAGCTACAGTGACGTCAGCACCGTACAACTCTTATTTATACTTGGCTGAAATTCTAAAGTAAAAAATATTAGATATCATGTTGTCTGCATGAAATAGATTTGGTAAAGAAACTCTTAATGGGGGGATAATAAATAGTTACAAAATATAGTATCTTGTAAATGTAGTATCTTGCAACAATTTTTTTAGAATATATTTCATATTATTACCAATTTATTTATTTGTTGGAGCTTGGATTGATGTCGCATTTACTTAACTTTGCTTGGCTTAATTCTATATGAAATGTAGATGAGGTCGTGACGTGAAAACCCTGAGGCAGGTATTTGAAACTGAGAAATTTCAGAAACTGTTGAACCAATTTGGATGCGTTTTCCACTTATGTATTAAAGCAAGCTTGCAGAACTTTTTGTGTTTGTTATTAAATCGGTTAAAAAATAAAAGGCGTAGGTTTCCGAAGTGAAGCAAAGCTACACGTCTATACAACAGCATGGAGTATTCAACTTTTGATTTTGGTAAAGAGCTTTGGACAGTGATTGTGTACGTTAGTATATTATTATTAGTTCATTGGCTTTGGAAGTTTGGAACACTACTAGTTAGTTGAAGTCTCTTTTATCTTGTACATCGTTAAACATATTGCACCTGTGTTGTGTTGTGTTAAAGCACGGCACAATAATTAACAAAGTAAATACCTAGCTTAAACTTAAATCTAATTAAATGTCATACTCATAAATTGTGCATATTTATCTCCCTAATTACCGTTGAAACTCATCTTCTAGTATGTGGTCGCAGGTGTATGTAGCCACATGAGGCTTACTCTCTAAGCCTAATATTTGTGGGTATGACTATGTCAGTACCACGGATGTTGTTAAGGTCTGTTACCTCTCCGAAATTATGGGATATCCGTATCCGATAAAAAATCAAATTACTGTATTATCTTGTATAATATATGTACCTAGCTACCTACCTGCTTTAAAAGAGTATATCTATATTAGCACTTTTAACGCTTGCTTATCCAAGAATGAGTAAAGTACGAGTGTCTTTGGTAAATAATAAATTAAGTAATAAATTAAGTGTATTACATTAATCAGTGAATTCAATTAAACATTAAATGAAACATTTGGAGCATTTGGTTCTTTGCAGTTGTTTAATTGTCAGCTATTTATATAAGAAAACTTAAGCATTCCATCGGGGGATCATAAATGATTTTAAGTATCTTATCATCGCCGACGATAAACTTTAAGTCTAGTGGGTACTAAATTCGTGGTTTAGGTACACCACAATAAAAGTATTCGTTACTTTTTAAAAGTATACTAGTGCTCTGCCGGCGGCTTTTATCTTATTCCAGATCATAATAATAAGAAGTAAAAACTACTCGGATTTTCATGAAAAAAAAATCATTTCATGAAAATCATATTAAGTATGTATTATGATAAATATGAAATGAATTTTTGAGTAGTTTTTGGGTGAAAAAATAACAAACCCTCATACATCCTCACAAACATTCATATTCATAATATTAATTGGGTTATACTGAACGCACAATGTCCGCAGTCCGCACCGTACGCGCCGCATCCGCATCGGGCTCTCATATTTAGATTTCACACAAATGCGGCGCGTTCGATGCGTACGGTGCGGATATATTATGTGCGTTCACCATTAGACTACACTCTACCGAGTGTACTCAAACTTATAAATCATATTTATGTAACTATCTATACATCTATACATATTAATAAAATTGAAGAGTCTGTCTGTGATTTCGAGATAAATGATTTTTTCAAGTTGCAAGTCGTTACTTGCACGATACCAACACCGAAAAATGAGTTTTTAAAAGGAGAACCCCAGTTTCCATAGAAACTCAGGCCTAAGTAGACAAGACTGGAAATTGGCTGTTAATTAGATTATTGCAAAAAGTTCAATTTCTCCAATTTTCACGGCTGCCAGCAATGGCCAACTAAGGAAATCCTAGAACGAATCACCTTAATTATAGGTTATGATTATGTCATACTCGTGTCACAGTGCTATTTAATATGTATGTTACACTTACGTTGGCGGGTGTCTATTATAATTCTACTACTTCAATGGTTTTCACCCAAAACGAATGTCATAAAAAGGTTGTTTAATAAAAGCTATTGCATATTTCAAGAGATTTTATTAGTTATCATTATAATATATTAATATTTCGTGTAGTTGTGCAGGAGGCGTTATATTTCGTTAGTACCTTGCCCAATCAAGATACCATAATATACTCATTGTAAGTATGGCCACAGCAACTTCCTGATCTTCTAAAGATGTATAGGGTACGTTATCCAGTATTCAGGACTTATTCTGAACCTTTGTCAGTCACAAAACAGGCGATTAAGGAGTCCATATTCATATAGTATTGGTTTGCAAGAAATTGTAGCGAAACTGCGAAACACATTCACCAAAACACAAGTACGAAAGCGAATACAATAGAAAATTAAAATCACTGTGTACGTGTCGATGAGTTTCAATAGTAAATAGGACTCCAAATACGCTGAAAATATTTGATAGTAAAAATATACAAGAACACGCGTAGAAAGATGAAAGATCGATGACAAATATGACAATACAGTGGTGTTATTTATAAATACTATGGTTACCAAAATGACATTATTAGGGATTACATCATCATTGTTGTCAATCGATTAATCGATGTCAAAATATTCGAAATGTAATTTAATAAAATTAGCGTAACGATTGAATGGTAATTATAATATATTACATAGTTTTGATTTATATGGAATACGAAAATATGTAAAAAATAAATTAATATTATAATTATAATCACTAAATAATACATAAAATATATTATTATGTTCCATCAATCGATCATTATCAATCGATTCAATCGATTATAAAATCGTATGTAATGAGGTAAATACTGTGAAAACTTTTTTGCATTATTTTGTTCATTTGGCAAGAGCAGCTGAAGCTAAGATTTAAATATGTTTATCTTATAAATAACACGAATTTTTTGGTATATAGTTTACTCTTGTCTAGTCCGATGTTCTAGCACAGATTACATATGGTTCGGGGCCGAAAATTGGGGATCGCCTTTTTGTCTGTCTGTCTGTTTGTTTGTCTCCGCTAATCTCCGAAACCACTGAATGAATTTTAACAACACTTTTACTAGGATATTGCAAAGTGTTCAACTTAACAACTAAGCAATTGTTTAGGGTTCCATACTAAAGGGTTCCTTAGGGATAGTTTGTATGGAAAAATAAAAAAATATCAGCTGATTTGTTTTAAACTTTTAAAAACGTATTCTCCGTACAAAAAGAGTTATACATGCATTTCTAAGATTTTACTTATATTGCATGGAAAGGCCATAAAATGCATTTAAAGGTTATTTTTTTCATTAATTCAAATCCCTATTACTGAGTGGATATCTATTTTTGTATTTTGTTTTTAAGAGCATATTGTTTGCGTATCTATGACCTCCAATATAATTTCAGCATTTTATAAATTTCATCTGGGAAGTGGTAGAAAAACGCAAATTAAGTCTGTATGAGTAACCGATATCCAATAAATAATCGATTACTATCTTGGCAACTAGATGGCTCTGTATGCGTTGATTCACGCCAACGCCTTTAATACATACACCTTTAATAATAATATAATTAGTATGTCTGTCTGTGATTTCGAAATAACTGCATTTTTCATGTTATAAATCGTTACTTTGTCGTTTAAAACCGAAAAATGAGTTTTTAATTTTTGTTTGTCTGTTTGTTTGTCTTCATTAATATCTGAAGCTACTGAACGGATTTCAACAGGACTTTACTACAATATCGAGTCTTCAACTTAAATTATAGGCAATTTTTTAGGGTTACATAACAAAGCGAGAAAATAAAATATGAGTCGATTTATTTTAAACATACAAAAACCTTTTCTTCACACAAATTGAGGCATAGGTACATACATTTCTTAGTTTTTTTTTTTATATTTTGCGAGGTGGAGACAAAGCGAGTACTTATTTTTTTACTACAATAATTCAAATACACACAAATATAACTGAAGTGAATGTCTGTGATTTCGAAATAAATGATTTTTGAAGTTGTAAATCTATACTATCACGATACCAAAACCGAGAAACGAGTTTTTAATTTGTTTTAAACTTACAAAAACCTTTTCTTAACACAAAATAAGGCATACATGCATTTCTTAGTTTATTTGTATTTCGCAAGATGGAGCTAGAATACGGCACTGAAGTATTTTTTTACTAAATATCTATTTTTATATTCACTTTTTTAAAATCATTAATTGCGTATTATGGCCTCCAACGTTTTAGCATTTTTTGTATTTTACCCTGGAAGGGGTTGAAAATCGTAATTTGGTGTTGTACAAATAGTAGACATTGAACAAATTGAATAATTGATCATAAAATACATAAATCCACTAAATAAAACGTATTGCGGCGTGTTAAATCAAACTTAGGATTGTTCTTTGAAATAACTAAGTGTTCCGTCATTTTTAGAGTTCCGTAGTAGTGATGTTGTGGTTCTGTTATAATGCAGTCCTGAGGAACATCGTGTTGAGAGTGCAGAGTGCTAAATTTTCTCATTTTCTGTGAAGCAATATCTTCCCTTTGCCGAAATATTGATTTGCCAAAACTACAATGTAATAAATGCGAAAATGTGTTGCTCCTTTTAATAAAGGAGAGTTAAGGTTATCATCATCGAATTAACCTTAACTCTCTCTCATCGCTGAACCAATCTTGATGTGTTTTGGTGTAGACATAGATTGTACCTTGGAGAACGATATAAGACTATTTCCTTTTTCAAAGTCTGGGTACCTAATGTGAAATACTGATGAATCAGCAAACATCATCATACAATTTATTTATTCAATGTAATTTAAGTACTAAGGGTTAAGTAGGAAACACAAAATTTAGAAAATAATATGATGAAATAATAATAATAAGTAAAAGCAACCGGCGCAGTGCGAACTAGGGTTGTTGAACCTAACTTAACTGTTTAGTAAAACCTAACATAGTTGTGTAACGAAAAGATAAACGGAACAAATTTAACTTTGCCGTTGAAAAACTGTTGTCCACATATGTATCGATATGGGTCCCGATCAAATTACCAAGTTCTGCAAATAGGTTTAAAATATTTTTTTTGTGATACTTACAAATTCACAGTTTTAAGATTTTTTATTTAACCTACGTTTTACCTAAGACATTCCTTCTAGCCGAATGTTTTTTGATTGCGTTGAGGATACAGAATATTATATGTTTTCACAGCTCCTAGGGATTGCAGACCTGAGTGTTGCATTAATTTTAATTTGTTACCTTCACACGTTCCTGAGAAAAAAGGTCTTGAAATACAAACAGACAGACGGGCAATGGAGTAAGTGATCTTAAGAGCCATTTCGCAAAACTCGGTTGATAAACTATAGGTATTTGAAGCGGCTCCGCGGCGTGATATTGCCTCGCGCGGCTCGCGTCGCGCTTGACCTCAGTTCTGTCAGTTCTGTGCGAGTAATCTTCTTGATACTTTCAAACGTAAAAATTTTAAAATTATGAACATATAATTTTAATTATACACTTTGTGACCACATACATGTATCTGGTTTGTGACAATATAAGTTTATATAACAATTAAGAGTACAATGTAGTAGTACCATTATCGGTAACTTATTTACATAATACATTTTAGGTACCTACTTAGGTACATCACAATAAAGATGTCCAATAGATGCATATTGCAAAAATCAATATTTTGGCAAATCAACGTGAAAAATTAAAAATCACGTTTTTTCAAGGTGATCTATAAAATGCAATATGCGTCCATTTTGCCTGCGATATTCGCAGCGCGTCGAAATACATAGGTATACCTAAATTCAAATCAATCGGAGGGTATAGAACCGGGAAATCCCGGAACCGAAAATCCCGGGATTTACAAAGGAATACGGTACTATTCAAAAGAACCAGGAAACAAAATAAAAGAACCGGGAAACAAAATAAAAGAACCGGGATTTTCTGAACTTTTGGGAAATAAAAATATGTCGCGTCGTGATACAAAAGATAACGTAAAAATAAAGGTAAATACAATCCATACACAAAAATGATTACAGCTTTAAAAAGAAGATATTCAGAACGTCGGCTACATGAAGCAGCTATACTAATATAATATTATTTACACAACCCAGATCGATATTTTTCTAATATAAATGAAGATGATTTAACTCTTTTTTCTCGTCCAAGCAGTGCTGAATTGTGCAATACAATTGTGTTGCTTTCATACAATTAATACGAAACTTATGTTTGCATGTAAGGTATAATAGTATGATGGTTACTCAATCACGGCAAACGACTATACGGATTTGGGTAGAAAACAGTTTTTCCCTATTTAATGCTCCTGAGAGATAAAATAGGAAACGCGATACTAACTATTTTCACGCGGGGAAAGCCGTGGTAAAATAATCCCGAAAGAACTGAAAATCCCGGGAATCCCGGTTCCAGCATAGGCGAGTACCGAAAATCCCGGTAATTTAAAACAGGATCGGTTTTCGATACCCTAATCATTACCGTGATACAAAAGATAACGTAAAAATAAAGGTAAATACAATCCATACACAAAAATGATTACAGCTTTAAAAAGAAGATATTCAGAACACTATTCTTTGAATGTTAAAAACGAATTCTTTATTGTTTTCTGTTGGTTTACAAAACAAAATATTGACAATAGTCTAGTATAATAAATTATGAGAAACGAAATTCGCACTTTCCTCCCAAACCACTTGCTCTACAAGAAAAATGTATGGCACATAAAATGTCAATCTTTTTATGGGCTACAACTTTTACTCGATCCTTTCGGAAATCGTCTAGGACGCACCGTTTAGGAGATATAAGGAGTTTTCGGAAAATTTGGGAGGGGGGGGGGGGGGTTAAGGTTGGGCCCAATAAGATTGGGTAATGTTGCAAGTATGAGTTCCACAGGGCGGATGGAAATTCAGTCGGAAATCGTCTAGGACGTACCGTTTAGGAGATATATGGTATTTTAGGAAAATTTGGGGAGGGGGGGGGGGGTAAAAGTGGGTTCAGTAAGATTTAGCAATAAGGTTTGGGGGTTTACTAAAGGGGGTTGAAATTTCCGTCTAAACTTGTCTAGGACGCACCGTCTCCGAGATATCCGGGATTTCCGGTTTTCCAAAAATCTATATCCCGATATCCTGATCTGCCGATATGCGCCTACCTGATGAGTGCGGTATTTGCCCGGATGCCTCCCAGATTATCACGACGCAAAATTCCACTTTTGGGTGAAGAACTGAGGGGGGGGGGGGGTATAGGGAGAGGCGAGGGGTTGTGAAGGGAAAAAATGAGAGGGTGATTTGTATTTGTGTTGTGTATTTGAGATACGTGAGTTTTGGGGAGTTGACGGAACTTGGGTGCACGAGAGTTTCCAAACAACGAATGTATTATCTTTGACTAATAATAAGTGACTATAGCTGACTAATGTCGGAGCTTCTATCATTCCAACATTTTGGCTTAGCAATAGGGTCCCGTTGACACCGTTTGGGTACGGAACTCTATAAAGTACAGATTGATCTAAAAGTTGTATAAATAAAGGGTATGTGTATACAAGTTATAATTATTTATTATTTTTTTTCTATGTAAATATGTAATTTACACATATAACAAAAAACCTAAATACTGTAAACAGTAACTAATGTCTAAAAACGGACAATGTTTTATTTCAAATTACAGCAGTGACTTCCAACCCAATAGGGGTTGAATTTCCAAAAATCCGATAGCCTAAAGCCTTCTTCGATAAATGAACTATCCAATACAAAAAGAATTTTTCAATTCAAACCAGTAGTTCCTGAGATTAGCGCGTTCAACCAAACAAACAAACAAACTTTTCAGCTTTATAATATTACAATAGTAATAGTATAGATTAGTATAGATATAGTTATATTTTGTACATATGTATGTTCGTGATTTTCTCCGTTACTACTTCCATCCATCCATCCATCAGCCTTTGGAGGTCCACTGCTGGACATACTACTTACACTACATAAATTGGAAAGAAATAGTTACTTAATTTCTATTGTTTTCTTCAAACCAAAGATGTTTAAAGCAGAATATTACGCAAACGGACCCCTGAATTGAAAAATGGTCTTTTGAAACCTATAATATTTTTGAAAGACCTTTTCAACGATACCCCACATTAAGGGGTAGACGAAGAAAAAATCATACGGAACGGACAGACGGACGGACGGAAGGACGGACGGCCGGACGGGCTAGCCGGCCGGTTGAAATAACGAACGGACTAGACATGATTCCGATTTGACTACAAAACCAGCAGCATCACACACCACACACAGACACGCACATGCCACAGACACACACAAATACATAAACACACACACAAACACACACACACACACAAACACACAAACACACACACGCACGCAGGCACGCACGCACACAAGAATGCATGCCGGACACAAACCTTAACTTAGTTTAGTATTTAAGTTTCTCATTTTAAGTGATGTAAAAATCTTATGGGAAATAAAGTTCTTTAAACCGAACCCTGAAAATTATAGAAAACTAAAAATAATACAATTGACTGTAACTAAAAATTCTCACGTGATCAAGACTGTTCAATGGCAATATAATTACGTTACTTTTACGAAATCTATTCCTTAGATGGCTAAAGCAAAAATTGACATAGGCCCGACGTCGAAGACTGCCGGCGCAGGACTGATTTGATTCGCGCCAATACGTGTATTTATATGGTAAAGTGAATTCGTTGTAATAAATTATTTTTTGCAGTAAGATAAAAAAAAAATTACGTGTCATATTCGACAAAGACCATATTTTATTACTACATAAATTTTTGATGGGAAATACGCTTTATTGAATACAAAAATCGATGGTAAAGTCATGGCATAAACCATGAAAATTGGTAATGTTATTGAATTAATTTTGAAACGAATATTATAGTAATCGTATATCCCTTGTAATAAATGCAAAATATAATATATGAGTGTTCTCTAGACATTTTTTTTTACTCAATTTAATAAAACTTAATAAAGAAAATCAGTGTATGAAATTGACTCTGTCGTCCTTTTGCTGAAAAATAGTTATGCTAGATTGACAGTTACGCAGAAACAAATTAATATTTTCAAAATTCCGGTAAATGAAGATCCAAGATGAAGGATTGATCTATTTTATGAGTTCATTTGCCAGCATTAATATCTTTCTTATGATACTAATTTTTGACATCAAATTCTTCATTCCGCGCGTCTAACCGCGAAATGGCTCTTAAGGGAACCGTGTTTTTTCTTTCGAGGTAATGAACCCTAAAAATATCGAATCATTATTTCGAGTATTGACCTTTCATAGTAACGTTGTTCTAATGAGCGATCATGCTGCTTTAAGAGTATGTTATGTAAGTTAACTAAAGCACCTAAGATTTTTTCCGAAGCGAAGCGAGGGCGATTGCTAGTTTATAATATGTATAATCTTCATACATATATAAAAGTCTTGGAACACAGTGGAATTGAATAATGCATAGCAACATTTTTGAAGTAAGTAAGAACATGAGTTGTGATGTGAAGAAACTGAATTAATGCCGAAGTTTTTATGGTTCTTTTGCATTTTTTTATTAAGATTACGAAAAATCACTTTGTTTTTAATTCACAGAAAAACAATAGGCCATAAAAACAGGACATAAAAACTTTTAAATGGAAAAGGGGATCCCAAAAAAATACATCTTTTGAATTGCAATGAGCAACTGTCATTTTTCTTTTGTTTTATAATTACCAATCATATAGGTACAATAAATTAAATAATTTATAATTATTTTTTATAATAATTGTTTTGAATACGGGTAGGTACTACTAGATATTCTACTAGATATTCGTCGGGGAAAGTTTTCCCACGCTAGCGATGCAGCTTACAACAGACTTACTAAGCAATAAAAACAATGTCGTTCAGTATGAAAAATGGAACATTTAGATTTAGTATCAGATTAGTAAAAAGTAATTATGTATTTAGTAAACGCTATAATATTGTTGTTTTTTCTATGCATATCTTGAACAGTTTAATGAAAATCCAATCCTATTACTTATTTAATCTATCCATTTGTTGTGTCCTACTTACATAATAAAACAAATTTGATATTAATATTTTTACTTTTACTCACATGCTATAATAATATGTAAGTAGATTAACTAACTTATTTTCATTACGCTCGTATGAGTAAATAATAATAATATAATATAACAATAAATAACGCTTCACACTTCTAGTTCCACACAAGGATTCCCTATGTCATGGGTAGCCTGAACACCACACTCAGACCAAGAACAGTAATTAAAAACTCATCATTCAAATTTCCGCCTGGCTGGGAATCGAACCCACGACCTTTGGCGCCACGATTGCGCCGAATGGGTCGTTGAGTGAATTACACATATTAAGTGTTTTTATCAATAGCATTAAGTTATTAATTTTGTGAAGAATAGGTACCTGTAAGTATTAAAAAAATCTCTTTCAATAGGTAGGTATATTTGTTTGTCAATTACAAAATAACTGTACACTTACATAGGTCTTTTCTTGACATTCCTGTGTGGATTTTTATCAAATAATTCTATCTACAACCAAAATATTGGTGGTTTTATAGTTCGGTACACATAATGTTATTATTTACTTTCTGCCCAAGTTTAATATTTGGTTGTAAAGTACAGACCCTGAGACTCGATCGCAGATATCAGGCACGGATCGGCACTCAAGCCGACCCTTTGGCAATTTCGACAAAATTCGGGAGCGCACCGTCTTGTATGTATGTAGATATATTCGTGTACCAAAGAGGAACATCAAAAATCTCGGCGTCGTTCTATAACCCGTAATCGGGACAAGTCCTTAGGGAATAGCGGAGACATAATTCCTATTACTTTATGTTTACCTACCATAATACGAGTAGATGTCGATTTTGACGACGCCCAAGTAAAACGACGAACATTTTTTATCGACTATTCGATGACTGAATGGGTTTTAGGGCTGTTACTTAGTAAGGCACAGCTCATAATTGTTACGGACTTAGTGCTAGGTATAATTTTAATATTTAAAGGCAGACAAATTTTATGACAAAACTATTGAAATGGAACTAACCATAAAATTATAATTCAAGGGAATATCACCATTAAATCATCCAATATTGATTAAGCCATTTTGGAAGTAATGAAATTTTTTATGCCACGATTCAAACGATTAAACGCGACCGACAACATTACCTGTCATCCAAAGCACGGTAGCTCTCAAGAAGTATTTAGCAATTCCAATCAACCCATCCAATTCCCTCGTCGTCGCCCAGCTTATCAATAAATATGATGTCATCAGAACTAAATCAAAATGTAAAATTTCAAATTACCTTAGAGTAAGTTGGTCTAATTAAGCTTATAAGATTTCACCCACACAAACGGTGTAAGCTGAATAAAATCGTTTAAAAAGTGTGGCGGAAGCTGAAAATAAACATAAAATTCAAATGGAGCGGACAGGCGAGCATCATTCCGACTCAAATGCAGTTAGTCGCAATCTCTAGTAAATCAACTACGCAAATCTCGTCTGGCTAGCTGATTTGTGCCCGAGTGCTTATTTGAGTGGCAAGCTTTTAAAACAAATAAACAACCACTTTTAAAGTAACCCACTTTTTATACCTAGCTCGTACAATGAAATTACAAGCAACCTTTCAAGTTCCATTGAAAACAAATATTTTTTAGCAAAACTTTTTCCTTCCCTCCACAGTTATTTAGAGTTTTAAATAAACGCCAATTTTTTAAAATAATAATTTAAAGCCGTAAAACTTTAAGTACTTTCGACAAATTAGATAGGTTATATTTTGCGTACCAACGTTCAAATCTCAAATCCTATAATTCGTGTTTGGTATTTCTTCTTCTATCTCTGATGATAAATGGTCATTGCTTTCCATGGATTTCTGTACCACCAAAGGCATCGCCAACGTGACACTGGTCAAGAAAGAAGTGAAGTAACCGTTTCATGAAGGACATACATTCATGCAGTAATTGGACATTAGCCACATACGAACATATAAAAACATCACATACACCCATCCGAGAACAAAAATTTTTATCTGTAAGTTCTGTGACATGAATGTCTGCCCCGGTCGGGGCCGGGGATTCGATTTCAGGAACCCTTTGTTCCCAAGCAGGGTCACTACACTCACTAACGATAGGGCTATGGGATCGTCATCCGAAGTTAGCTTCTATAACAGGAGTTAGCCTCGTCATCACGGGCAGGTGAGGTTGGCATGGATTCCGAAAAAAGTACATGGAATTTTCAGTAATATTACCTATCTGTTGCAGTATTAAAAAGAGTTGATTATTATTTTTTTATTTATGACATTTCTATAATTTCTATAGCTGGAAGTGATTCGTTTAACATGTCTTATTACTATAGATTAGTTTATGGGACTAAATCTATGATATCTATAAAAATATGTAATTAATGATCACGGCAGTGATGATTATGACTTTTCAGTTTTCTATTTTAAAATATCTAAAAAGTACAGGAGCCAAACTGAACACCCAAAACCCATCTTTCATATTGAATATATATTACTTTCTTTTTATTTCAGTGTTCATCAATCACTGCAATATGATGTGTTTCAAAAAGACACTGATTCGTTTATCATGGGCGCAATAGTATGTGCAAAAATAGAAAAGTTACTTAACGAAATGAATATTTGACATTTTCATTTATGATATTTTTTCATTTTAGGCACCTACATGTGAAATATGAATTACTACGGTCATAATATACAGTGGTCAGACTGAAATCTCAAATATACAATAATTATTTGAGAATGTTTTAGTGGTATGAATTTCATTACCCTTTTCATTCTGTTTTTTATTTAGTGTGTGTGGAAATATTCTTAAAACCTTTTTTGTCTTGTAGGTACTCAATATTTAATGAATTTTGAAATTAATGTTAAAATTATTTTTACTATTGAATTTTTAAAAGTTTCAACATTTTAATTAGGCTTGAAATAAAACGTTTACCAATTATAGTCATTGCAAAATTTATATCACAAAAAAAAACAAATTACCTGCTAATAAATTTTAAAACAAGTGCGTGTCAGGCCACGTCCAATATAGGATTCCGAAGTACGTATAGTAAGTTTATCGACTCTTACTCATTAACTACTTATGCTAACATAGCCGTGATAGTTTTCCTTGTAAATTCATCATCACTTGTCCAACTTCAACCGTTTAGCCCGCAGGGGGGACACTTGACTCTAACCAAAATTAGCACTTTGAAGCCAAATATTTCGCAAACAGATCCTTAAATCCAAAAATAGTCTAACGAGATCCATAATAATTTTGAAAGATCTTTTCAACGATATCCACACGAATAAAAATTCATCCTCACGTTACATGTAGGAGAGGTACCCTGAAAAAAAATGTTTTTCAATATTTTATTCTACGACTTTGGAGTTTTAATATAATAAATATATATGTAATTGTATATAATATCCACGCCAAATTACAGTTTTCTAGCGCTAAAGGTCTCGGCGCTATGCTTCGAACAGACGGGGGCGGACGGACAGACGGACAGACGAACAGACGAACAGACGAATAGACGAACAAACGAACAGACGAACAGACGAACAGACGAACAGACGAACAGACGAACAGACGACCAGACGAACAGACGGAAAGTCGGTCAGACGGACGAATGGACGGACGGACGAACGGACTTTACTTGGAAACTCTGACAAGGCAAATAATTATGTCTGTTTGTGCAATTGTTTTCATGATATCAGGCGAAAACAGCTTATTAGAGTAAATTAGGTACCTAATACATACTTAAATATTTTTTCGCATGACAGGAATCGATAGAAACCTGGGCGTGTAAACCTGTAAGCACTCGTAGCGAACATGATGTTTCCGAAGATCTATTATCATTCTTTTAACTTCTACAATCTAAAAAACATGTAAAAAGTCCTGTACAAATCCTTAATATTTAATTATTTATACATAGGTAGGAATAATGAGTTTTACATCGAAAAAATGTGGAAAATATGCCATTACTTTTAGCAAGTATTTACGAAATCTGCAAAAATATGATGCCACTAAAAATATTCTATAAAAATTATATGTATGTAGGTATGTACAAATTCTTAGGTGTTGGAAATTTAATTGGTATAGTCGGTAATTAGAAGTCTCATTAAGGCGTTTTTTACAGGCAAAAGAAGATGAAAGACAAAATGTAGTCGGCAGATAATTAATAGAAATAATGGATCCATTACCACTATACTAGCGTTCTTACTCAAGATTTGATTTCAATTATTGAATCTAGTTCTTTGAGCCGAATCGAAAATGATAAAGATCAAGGTAAATTTTCGTTATTATTTTGGCGCGATTGGTGATTGGTCCCAGACTTTGTGGTAAGGCTTTGTGATTTCATTATATTTTGTTTTGAATTTGATTTGAGGCATTTTACGATTTAACCTTATATTCATTTTTAAAGGGTCGTTTATCTCTGCCAAGTACTGTGTCTGAAATTTATTAAGTAAACATAATAGACTATCGCGTGGGATATTCTCCAGGGATATTCTTAATATCCTGTAAAATGTTGAGGTCTTAGGATATTCGTATTTTTTATGAGCTACAAAATACTCACAAACTTACAAATTGACTCTTCCTTCCTTGTTTGAGACACCACAAAATTCACAAACGCCCATTGAATAATCAACGGTTAAAAATGTTATCTGTAACATAACACTTTTTATCTGTCGCCACGGACCATGGCCCTAACCTAACGATGGAGAGTTTTTGATGTCCAAAGGTTTCCGTCTTGGAGCCATTTTGTACATAAAGATAAATATACTTTGCAATTTGCATCATACTATATTTAGCATAATAATTCACATACAACATTAGGGGCGTAACTGAGAAAAAAGTTTTCTTTGAGTAATACAGCAATGTAAAACGAATTATTCTCTGAATTTAGGAAAATATAATATAGCTTTCATTTGAATAAAAAAAACTATTGTATTATAATATTATTTATGTAATTTAAATAAAGTTAATCTGTGGTCTATGTTCTGAATATCACTGAAGCCTCTCTTTAAGATAACAGTCGTATGTAATGTAAAGTCTACGTGTTCATTTATCAAACCAGCACTAAATTATAAAAAGTAAAAAAATATGCAAATGTAACTGTAAATATTACAGTTATTTATATACCTATTATTTTTTATTTACATGTTTTACATATAAATGTCTTAAACCAGATTTACATGTTTTAAACTTTGTATTCAGGTGTCACCACCAATTAAATGAAGTAATCTTTTAATTTAAACAGAATGTTGACTTCAGACCGTTTTATTTGCGAGTGTTTGGGAGCATGCAAATTACACACGCGGTCATAAAATGAAACTCATATTTGAGATAACAATGACGTTAAAGTAACGCAGAGGACATGAAATGTGTAATTGTTTGTGCATTCCCGAGTAAAGTACATACGGTGTTGTTGATGTAACATTTTTGAAATAATTCAGATTAATTAATTTAATACACCGACGGAATTACTATAAAACCAACTTGCCAAGATATTAGTTCCTTTTACCTAACTGAAAATTATTACAGGAATGTTTAGTCTGTTCCATGTTAAGCATAGAAAATGTTCAGTCTAATTAATTATAATCATATTTATTGATGTTTAGTCTAATTAATAAGTGATTACACTTGTATTCTGTTTAGTGGTAATTTTCAGTCAAAATGATTTAATAACATGTTTGTCTAATTAATAATATTAATTGGGCTGCTAAAACTTGGCCATATAATTTACGAGTGCATAACAGTTGATAGAATAACATATCTACTAACGATCATTAATTGACCTAATGCCACTTGATAAACTTTTTTTTTAAATATAACATTATATGAAATAAACATTAGATTACATGAAATTAGGTAGGTATTTGATTTTATAGCATATGAATGAAAATCATGTGAACGTTTTTTCAAGTCATATTATACCATATGTTATATTATACTAACTATTACACACCCCTAATTTATTGTACTTATACATGGTCCACATAAAATATTTCAGTAATTCTAAATTTAAATAATTTTACAGTTAGATAGACACGTATAAATCGTTATAAAATGTAGATGACATATATATGAAATTTACAAGACAATTTTATACATTTTTTTGTCTACTTTAAACGTAAATATTACAATGGGCTTCGGGCATGTTTTCGACCAAAGTTTACAAAGGAGAATGACTTTTTCGTTTTACGTACGGTAAGTTTACACAATAGTTCCGTTTTCGGCGAGTCGCCAAAATGTTCGTGGCATCTTTGCAGTTTCTCCCTCTAAATATATACCAAATACGGTAGGGAAAAGCAAATTAAAACTAAACTTACACAATTAAACTTTCACATACTGCGTTACAACTTCATTTATAATTAACACTACTAAAGAAGAGTGGTGGGTCTCTTCTTAGTTCTTTTCGAGAAAAGTTGTATATGTGAGTATTTATACCATGTTTATTTATTTTTAGGTTACCATTCGTATTCTGATTAATTAAATGCAATTACTGTGGTATTTATCTAAATAACAAAGTTTTCTTGACTCTTACCTTTTAATGTTTGTAAGGCACCTGCTACTCCTACTAGTCCGCATCCAGACTTATTTAGTAGCTTATTATTTCAGCTGTTTCGACAGGACTGCGCTGAATGTCCACTCAATATATTTGTGCCAAATAATAATATATCCCAAATATATTAAATATATTTATGCAAAAAAACATCCAGCTTTATATCTAAGTTCCCTACTCTAGTGACAGCACACTAGTAGATTTACGAAAATACCCTAAATCACACTTGTCACCTATTGGGGATTTAATTTTAGAACATTCGTTACTTATTAATTGAAAGTAGCTGTGCCTAAAAATATATTCGTTCACGTTATTTCATAGACCTACTATTACGATAATTAATAGGTAGTCCATATTTTCCATTTCCATTTTATTCATTTACCATATCTTCATGGAAAACAACTTTCAAATCAAGTTTTCAGTGTGTACTGTGTACCTACTAAAAATGGAATTTCACCTATAAATATGAACTTTGACAGGGAGATAGGACTAGGAGGCAGTTATGAACGCATATTTGGAAATTCATCCCATAAAACAGTTAAACGGGGGTAAGTATAACGTATGATAAATAAATAACGTAAGTATAAATAATACTTGCGCGGATGAAATCGCGAGAACCTACGAGGGAACTTTGATTTCTTCGTTGAAAACTTTAGTAAGTAACAACAAAATATTAAGAAAAAAATGATCAAGACCATAACTTACCGATGGTATTTCTTTATAATTATGCCATCGATCAAATCAATTTACCGTTCCCTCGACGGTTTGTAATCCGGGTAGGCTTACAGAAATTCCAAGATCGGCAATTAGGGCTCCTAATGACCGCCTATAAATTACTTAAGAAATGTTTAAAATTGTGATTAATTAACACGTTAAATTAATTTATTCCCCTAGGGCGCATTTTACAAAATAAGTGAAGAACCCCAATTGCGTTTTAAAATTAATTTAGATTATAGAAATGACATTAAGAGCAATGTCTTCTGTCTTTTATTTGTCCACTAGGTAGGTATATTTTGTTGCACGCGGTAACGAAATTTTTAATTAATTGATTTCGTGCGCGTGGCTATTGATTTTTTACAAATCCCAAATATTAATCCAAAGTATAAATATGATAAAGATAGCCTATCTTTATTCCTTTCAGCCAAATCGGTTCAAAAAAAGAACTTTGCTTTATCTACTTAATCTATTTTAAAAAGATTATTTTCAAAAATTTCTGAAAAGTTTTAAATTAAATTTCTCTGTTAAAGTTGTTTGATCTTTTTCATTTTTATTTTCTGTATGAACGTAATATTAGAGGTATAATTTCTTCGCCATTTAAAGCCTTAAGGAGCATTAGTGGACAACACGAACGGATTAGTTTCTTTCATAAAACAGATTTATTTTTAATTCATTCGACACTTATTCACTATTAGACAATAGACAAGGAACTCTGTAAATTCATTAATGGCAAGATGATTCCATGTACAAAACTTGCATTTTAATATTTTCTTGTAATTCTACCGAAAACCATTTTCTCTTGTTTTATTTAGCCTATTGTAACCTACAGTCAGATTAATCCAGCAGTATGGAGTGTACTCCACGCAACTGAACTCCCATAATAATGCTACACTTCCAGCCCAACTGTCGGATTCTGTAGTCAACTTAGTTTTTAAAGTAAATACCCGACAAACGTGTTGGTGCACCTGACAATATGCAAACTTAAAGGAGCAAATAAAGTATGAAAACTTTTTGGTGAAATTACGCAAAAATTTTCGTCGGTTAAAGTTTCAGATTATATTATTGGAACACAGATCAATGGAAACTTGTTAGGAAATTTATGAAAGTAATCTTATTTGTCTGAAATGCGTACCTATTTCTGTAAGTACCTACTTAGTACTTAAGACTAAGTCTAATATGGATATGATTGAAAAAATTAAAATATATAAATAATTAACTGCAGAAATAATTTTTTTTGTAAGTTCAATATTGTCAAATAAGTAAACGAAAAGGCACCATCTATTGTACTTCGCAATATAATGTTCTATCGAATAGAAAAATTCAAGATTTTCATGCATAAAATTTGAGGATAAAGAATTATTTTATTCGAACATTCAAGTTCAAAATGTGTAGTTTTATATCTCTTTATAATAAAATTGTTTCGTTCAATATCACGGTATCATTCGTTAATCTTTAAGCCTTGTTTCACCAAACTAAAGAGTTCACTACAATACTATTGTTCAATAAACACCGCCTACACACATCACAAAAACTGTCTACGAATGCTTATATGTAAGTATACATACAGTAAATCTATAAGTCACAACATAAATCACTCAATGTCATACGATTTTGGGACACCGAAAAAGGCATTTATACGTAAATGTACTCTTTGTTCAGCTCAGCAAAGTAAATTGCGTCAGCTTTTATGAAACAATAATATCGAACACAGTCGTATTAATTTTTTAGAATTTCCAGACTTGCTTCAAAATAATGCTTGTAAAAGAATATAATGATTTGGCTTCATTTCAATAAACATATTATGTATGTATATTCCTGCAATTAGTTACGCAGGCTTTGTGAATTTGGAGGGTTTACAATTTTGTAAAACATTATAAATAATCATGTTACTACCACGAAATTATTAAGACCCAGACAATGATGTTTTTATAACAAGCGAAGTCCTCGGAAAAAACAGGTGGACAATCAATCCAAATCCTGGGTGATTACGTAGAACGTTATACTTAATAGTAATATTTTTTAATAAGTAGTAGTTGTAATTACAAGATAATGCGCTTTAATTCGTAAATAGCTTACATCCCCGTTAAACAATAAACACAATAATGTTTAAAACGGTTGTACTCAATGACCTTTTATATTTTCACTCATGAAGAAGTAGCAAAACTGACAGTCATTTCGTGCAATCCATGGAAGAATAAGTATACTTTTATTTGGAACAAACTACAGGCCCTGACAGACAAAATGCATTACTACTCATAACACTTCTCACAAGGGTTTCGGGTCGCTAGATCGTCAGTTGGATGAGGCCGCTAGTGGAAAAATTGTTGAAGTTTTTTGACCTTCGAACGAATATCCGTTAGAAACAGCCTATTGTTACAAAATACCGTGGATTATGAATTTCAAAAATTTGGATTGCCCATCACACATGCACTGAAGCGATAGATGCTCCATGCATCCTCAGTTATCAAGAGCTCTGTATCATGTATTGTGCTAGTAATGGGTTAAAGCTCCTTAAGACTGCGTCGCAAAGTTTCTTGGCTTCGTCTCAGGTGAGACCTAATCTGGGTGGGATACGCCCGTACAATAGTTCTAACCATCTATCAAAGGTTGTCAGTTTCACACAAGCTTGTAAAGGTTCAAGTATGAATACCTACTGAAGCGTGGAAATCCTGAGGGGCTGTTTATTATCAATTTAATAAAATTATACACCTCAGTTAACATCAAGCTTTACCTTACTCTATTGAAGGTCCTTTCAACTAATGCAGAAGAAAGATAGGTGTCAATATTTTTAAAGACTAATAAGCTTTACTTGGAAGGCTTCATAGTTGAGTCACTATTGTCAGAAAAACATGTGGGGGTTCGCATAGAATTTTGGGAATATTATGAATCATGCTATGAAAGTCTTGTAACAAAACATTTCAAGAATAAAATAATAAAATTGCTACGACCAGCTACGACAATAGCACTAAGCAATTAATTCAATTCTATATAAATTATTATTATGTAGGTTACTAATTCTACAACCATCTTTGTTTTGGCCATTTCTCGACTGTCACTAATGACCACTGGTCGCTTTTTCGTCAAATTGTTATGAATCTATTTTTTTAACCATTCTTTCAAGTTCACTAAAGTATAGCAGTAGTTATATTTAAATATAACTTTTAAATGAACTTTAACAATACATCTATATGAGTTGAGTTATGATTCATTAGTTATTTTCTTCTTGTCTATATTATGTAACTTATCGAAAGTATAATTTTTTTATAGTTGTTTAACTGTTATGGCTACTATTTATAGGTTAGAAATTCAAATGTAATGGAAAATGGTCATGGCGAAATAGCGCCATTGGGTGTAAGAAGCTTGATAATAATTGAGATCAGTCAAAAGGGGTAATTTCGTTAATTATAAAATCATGTATTCATTTAGTTTTTGTTGTAAACTTTTGTAAATGTTGCAAGTTTTTGTTGTAAAGTTTTGTAAGATGCTCTTTATTAAGATAAAAAGTTCTGAGATTTTTTCAGATTTTACTTAATTCCAAGCTTTTGAGTATAACCAAAATAACCATACCTGTTTTAGATAACCAGACTGTACAAACAGTACAAATATACGGTAATGAGACTAATGTGAGTAAGTCCCAGTGTAGTGCTATAACTGCTAAACTTACGACAAGTTTCAACCGCGCAGCTGTATGCTTCGGATTTGTGTCACTTTACTACAAAATATATTAACTAAGTTTACTTATTTATTATAATTATTCACTATTGATAAGGTCTCATTGTCCGTCTATCCCATCAGTCTAACGCCTTTAATATTACATTGTTAATCTGTATATATACTTAAAAGGCAAAAGTGATTGACTGATGTATCAACGCACAGGCTAAACCCTTAGAACTAGAAACTTAAAATTTCTCACACGTATTCCTCTTATGATGTAGGCATCCACTAAGGAAGGATTTTTCAAAATTCAACCCCCAGGGGTGTGAAATAGGGGGTAAGTATGATAAGCACAATTTCCGCGTGCGAAGCTCCCGCAACTTTAGCGGCAACAACAACAACTAGCAACAAACACCAACTAGTGGTATATTAAAGTTTAAATTAGTAAATATTTGTCTATCTATCTGAATAATTTACTGTACCTATGAATTTTATGCGAGTTTTAGTGACATAGTGATTTACGCGGTAAGTTTACAATTTACAAAAACACATAAGAATTGTATTTCTTTTTTATTGGCCGGTAACTTATCGGTGATGCCTTTCATTTTAAGAGCCATTTCGCAAAACTCGGTTGATAAACTATAGGTATTTGAAGCGGCTCCGCGGCGTGATATTGCCTCGCGCGGCTCGCGTCGCGCTTGACCTCAGTTCTGTGCGAGTAATCTTCTTGATACTTTCAAACGTACTTAAAAATTTTAAAATTATGAACATATAATTTTAATTATACACTTTGTGACCACATACATGTATCTGGTTTGTGACAATATAAGTTTATATAACAATTAAGAGTACAATGTAGTAGTACCATTATCGGTAACTTATTTACATAACACATTTTAGGTACCTACTTAGGTACATCACAATAAAGATGTCCAATAGATGCATATTGCAAAAATCAATATTTTGGCAAATCAACGTGAAAAATTAAAAATCACGTTTTTTCAAGGTGATCTATAAAATGCAATATGCGTCCATTTTGCCTGCGATATTCGCAGCGCGTCGAAATACATAGGTATACCTAAATTCAAATCAATCGGAGGGTATAGAACCGGGAAATCCCGGAACCGAAAATCCCGGGATTTACAAAGGAATACGGTACTTTTCAAAAGAACCAGGAAACAAAATAAAAGAACCGGGAAACAAAATAAAAGAACCGGGATTTTCTGAACTTTTGGGAAATAAAAATATGTCGCGTCGTGATACAAAAGATAACGTAAAAATAAAGGTAAATACAATCCATACACAAAAATGATTACAGCTTTAAAAAGAAGATATTCAGAACGTCGGCTACATGAAGCAGCTATACTAATATAATATTATTTACACAACCCAGATCGATATTTTTCTAATATAAATGAAGATGATTTAACTCTTTTTTCTCGTCCAAGCAGTGCTGAATTGTGCAATACAATTGTGTTGCTTTCATACAATTAATACGAAACTTATGTTTGCATGTAAGGTATAATAGTATGATGGTTACTCAATCACGGCAAACGACTATACGGATTTGGGTAGAAAACAGTTTTTCCCTATTTAATGCTCCTGAGAGATAAAATAGGAAACGCGATACTAACTATTTTCACGCGGGGAAAGCCGTGGTAAAATAATCCCGAAAGAACTGAAAATCCCGGGAATCCCGGTTCCAGCATAGGCGAGTACCGAAAATCCCGGTAATTTAAAACAGGATCGGTTTTCGATACCCTAATCATTACCGTGATACAAAAGATAACGTAAAAATAAAGGTAAATACAATCCATACACAAAAATGATTACAGCTTTAAAAAGAAGATATTCAGAACACTATTCTTTGAATGTTAAAAACGAATTCTTTATTGTTTTCTGTTGGTTTACAAAACAAAATATTGACAATAGTCTAGTATAATAAATTATGAGAAACGAAATTCGCACTTTCCTCCCAAACCACTTGCTCTACAAGAAAAATGTATGGCACATAAAATGTCAATCTTTTTATGGGCTACAACTTTTACTCGATCCTTTCGGAAATCGTCTAGGACGCACCGTTTAGGAGATGTAAGGAGTTTTCGGAAAATTTGGGAGGGGGGGGGTTAAGGTTGGGCCCAATAAGATTGGGTAATGTTGCAAGTATGAGTTCCACAGGGCGGATGGAAATTCAGTCGGAAATCGTCTAGGACGTACCGTTTAGGAGATATATGGTATTTTAGGAAAATTTGGGGAGGGGGGGGGGGTAAAAGTGGGTTCAGTAAGATTTAGCAATAAGGTTTGGGGGTTTACTAAAGGGGGTTAAAATTTCCGTCTAAACTTGTCTAGGACGCACCGTCTCCGAGATATCCGGGATTTCCGGTTTTCCAAAAATCTATATCCCGATATCCTGATCTGCCGATCTGCGCCTACCTGATGAGTGCGGTATTTGCCCGGATGCCTCCCAGATTATCACGACGCAAAATTCCACTTTTGGGTGAAGAACTGAGGGGGGGGGGGTATAGGGGGAGGCGAGGGGTTGTGAAGGGAAAAAATGAGAGGGTGATTTGTATTTGTGTTGTGTATTTGAGATACGTGAGTTTTGGGGAGTTGACGGAACTTGGGTGCACGAGAGTTTCCAAACAACGAATGTATTATCTTTGACAAATAATAAGTGACTATAGCTGACTAATGTCGGAGCTTCTATCATTCCAACATTTTGGCTTAGCAATAGGGTCCCGTTGACACCGTTTGGGTACGGAACTCTATAAAGTACAGATTGATCTAAAAGTTGTATAAATAAAGGGTATGTGTATACAAGTTATAATTATTTATTATTTTTTTTCTATGTAAATATGTAATTTACACATATAACAAAAAACCTAAATACTGTAAACAGTAACTAATGTCTAAAAACGGACAATGTTTTATTTCAAATTACAGCAGTGACTTCCAACCCAATAGGGGTTGAATTTCCAAAAATCCGATAGCCTAAAGCCTTCTTCGATAAATGAACTATCCAATACAAAAAGAATTTTTCAATTCAAACCAGTAGTTCCTGAGATTAGCGCGTTCAACCAAACAAACAAACAAACTTTTCAGCTTTATAATATTACAATAGTAATAGTATAGATTAGTATAGATATAGTTATATTTTGTACATATGTATGTTCGTGATTTTCTCCGTTACTACTTACACTACATAAATTGGAAAGAAATAGTTACTTAATTTCTATTGTTTTCTTCAAACCAAAGATGTTTAAAGCAGAATATTACGCAAACGGACCTCTGAATTAAAAAATGGTCTTTTGAAACCTATAATATTTTTGAAAGACCTTTTCAACGATACCCCACATTAAGGGGTAGACGAAGAAAAAATCATACGGAACGGACAGACGGACGGACGGAAGGACGGACGGCCGGACGGGCTAGCCGGCCGGTTGAAATAACGAACGGACTAGACATGATTCCGATTTGACTACAAAACCCTGAAAATTATAGAAAACTAAAAATAATACAATTGACTGTAACTAAAAATTCTCACGTGATCAAGACTGTTCAATGGCAATATAATTACGTTACTTTTACGAAATCTATTCCTTAGATGGCTAAAGCAAAAATTGACATAGGTCCGACGTCCAAGAGTGCTGCCGCACGACTGATTTGATTTCGCGCCAGTGCGTATCTTTATATGGTAAAGTAAATTCGTTTTAATAAATTATTTTTTGCAGTAAGATAAAAAAAAAATTACGTGTCATATTCGACAAAGACCATATTTTATTACTACATAAATTTTTGATGGGAAATACGCTTTATTGAATACAAAAATCGATGGTAAAGTCATGGCATAAACCATGAAAATTGGTAATGTTATTGAATTAATTTTGAAACGAATATTATAGTAATCGTATATCCCTTGTAATAAATGCAAAATATAATATATGAGTGTTCTCTAGACATTTTTTTTTACTCAATTTAATAAAACTTAATAAAGAAAATCAGTGTATGAAATTGACTCTGTCGTCCTTTTGCTGAAAAATAGTTATGCTAGATTGACAGTTACGCAGAAACAAATTAATATTTTCAAAATTCCGGTAAATGAAGATCCAAGATGAAGGATTGATCTATTTTATGAGTTCATTTGCCAGCATTAATATCTTTCTTATGATACTAATTTTTGACATCAAATTCTTCATTCCGCGCGTCTAACCGCGAAATGGCTCTTAATGACATCCATTGGATATAAAAGGTATAAAGAAACGAAGAAAAAAGATAAGAGAAAAATAAACGTAACTCGCACTTGAACCATTGTTGAATGTGTAATAATGTACGAGTTTCTTCTATCAAACCTCTTTTAAAGATTCGTTTTAAATATTTTGTTTCGGTAGTAATCAGCACAGCAAAAAAACATTAGCAAACTTTGTTGATGGGGAGGGGGGGCGGGGGGTTCTAGACTGAGTTTTTAAGACGATCAGTAACATGAGCCTCAAGGAGGCCTGTTGTTCTACATGAAATGGGTTGCAGATGTCTGAGATGTCCTTTGATTCCAAAAGATGTAGCGCTCCTCGCCCGAGGGATAGTTCTAATCGAAAGGAAAAGATTGAGTTGGCAATTTTAGGCTGAGTTAGGCAATTGTAGGCGAGCTTTGAGTACCTTTCTGCTTCGGATAATATGTCGATCGATCGATCGATCGCCTATTAATAAGTTATTACGACGGCCTATTTATATGTCACACAACGGACGCTGCCATCGCATTGAAGGATGAATCCATTTTTTTAAACATCCATTTGTTACAATATGTCAATGAAAGCCTTTTTGTTAAAAGTCTACGAGCCTTTTCTTGAGGATTTTTGGTTTGTAAATGTAAGTAATTATTTATACAGGGTTATTTGTAACTCGACGTATTCCTGGCGGGAGCTGATGAAGGAGCCAAAATGCAATATATTTGATGTTCATTTGTATGAGCAAAAAAAAATCTTGCTACTTGTGGAGATATTTGCAATTTAAACTTTTTTCGTTATTTACCCGGATTTTTGCATTTAGGTACAAATTGAAAAAAAATACGTATGGTATGGTTATTATATAAAATTATTTTTCAAACTAACACTTCAATAAAGCCCACCCTACCTTATTAAGATGAAAATTCCTTCAGAATGAAAAACTAGGAGCTACAGCAAAAACAAAATTATTTTAAAAATACATGTTACGTGACAAAATATGTTGTCTAGTTCACAAAATTACCATGACACTAGGCTTACAAGTTATTAAAAAAACTTGCCCATGTAATCAGCTTTTTAAAAAGGTATTAATGTTAATCCAAGAACATGTAATTCTTAACAAAAACGGCGTTTCACTCATCGTAGGCTGGCATACGTAGAGCTGGTAAACTGTGATAAAATAGTTTTACACTATTGCGGTTACAATAAAATTGATATTAAGAAATAAATCTGAGATTTGTATGAGGTTTGTAAACTTGCATAATGATTTTATGCTATTATGAATATTATTTATGGCAAATAATTATTACAATTACAATTGCAATAATTCTTAATTAGTACCTAATTATCAACACGATTTCTTAGCTCTCTTGAGAATAATGTTAATTTGAATTTGATTAGTTCAGATCAGGGAGAAACTTTACATATTATATTGTAAAGGATTAAGGCTATGCCATGCATTTTTTGGTTTGTTTTTTACCGGGTTTCATAGTTTTAAGCCTTACCTTCCTAAGCTATTTACTTTTTATAAAAAAAAATATTGTTAAAACTTATTAATATAAATTAAAATTTAAAGCATAAATGTATTATATTATTTCTATTAAGTCATAATTTATAAATAAATTTCATTTTAATTACCTAAGAATCACTCATGACTCAATATAATAATAACGCCGTATAAGTTTTTAATAACTTCAAAGAAGTAGTTACATTAGTAATTACTGAGACTATAAATTTCAACTTTATAAATAAACTAAAAATATAAACAAATAAACTCACCTTCATAATCACCGACGGCTTGAATAAACCCCTATTTAAATACTACTTAATAACTTTCTACAAACTTCTAAGCTACTTTTAAACTTGTAACACTACGTTTGTTTATTGCTTTAAGCCTCCTTTATTAGGAGGTAAGTTACGACGTTTAAAAGTTAAGTTAAATATTTTTCGATCGCGAAATGTTAGGTTGGCTCACATGGTGCCAGCGTTCGTGCGATACGACAGCGCGAACTCATCTGGAGGCTTTTGAGCACCCCTCGCTTGCACCACCGAAGTTTGCCAAGCGAATACACCTATACAATGATATTATATATTAAAAAGAGGCAGATATGTCATAAGCGCGCGCGTTGTGTGACTCAAAAAGTTCCCAATTATGAACTCTTATTCAGGTGAAGAAAGAGATAGCGATATAGTTTTGACGCGAGAGCGATAAAGACGCGATAAAGCAATAAAGCGTGCCTTGCGGACATCGGAATAGATTTTCGGTTGATTTGTAAGGGCATAACGTATCTATATTTATTTAAACATCATTGCACCTATAGTAATACTACAGTTGTAGGCGTTGTAGGTTGGGCTACTCTAGCTTCGGGAAAACTATTCTTACTGATCTGTTCCCGCGGTAATGGCGGGAAAGTTAGCTCTGAACTTTTTGTTCAGCGCTTAGTAAATATAATAAATAAAGTTTTGACCAAATATTGTTTTGTACCTTTTTCAAATGAATATAACTAGCAATAGATTTCTAAAAACATGATCGGAATGACGGTTAATATTATGTATTGGTATATAATATATAAAATAAATAGATACCTAGTTACCAGATATTTCGAGTGCGGATATATTTTTAAATTAGAGGAATATCCGAATAGGATAGCGAGGCCGCGTTAATGGGCTAATAGTCTGGTATAAATCTCTTTTACCGTCGCCATTATATTGTGGTCCATCTGAACCAAATAGCTTTCTGATAGTGACAACGATGGAAATACAGATAGATGCATAAAAGAAAACGTATTAACGCATAATAAAAATCGGTATTGTAATTCATTAATCGTTTTCTTAATCCGCTCTAAGTTTAGACGATCTGACTGCTACATTACCATACGTTCTGGATTCATACATTGATCCCGTTGTCCCTGCCGTTTCAGTTATTACTTATAAATAGTTTTCTGAGCTTATTAACGACACGGTTTGACACAACCATTAGTTATCCGTGCCGTAAAAGAAAATTATAGGTTTGTGCATGAAACTCCTACAACTTCTATTTTTTCTTGTCTATTTTGTTTTAAGGGCGGTTTCTATTCTTAGTACTAGTAAGTATTATAAATGTTAAAGTTTACGAGGATAGGTGTATTGGATGTTTGTTACTCTTTTAAAAACTACTGAACGGATTTTCTTTTAGCACACAGGTAGTCCATAACTTAGTACACATTTAGAACATTTGTAGAGCACTAGTGGGTACCCGACGTGTACTACTACGCTTAAATCATGTATGGAAAAAGTCTAAAATCTAAAATGTGCCTAAAGCATTATTTTAGTGACCTCAAACCATCTTGGCATTATTAGCCTAATGTCTCAAATCTGATTATTACAGTACCTCTTCAAATTTGACCAATTCAACAATTTGCAACCATAGAATTTTTTGATACAAGAATATTATTTCAGGTAGCTTATATTTGTTACAATAAACTCTTCAAACTTCCCTTCTTTCCCTGTCACAACTGACCCAGGTACAAAAATTTCCGCCTCGTCCAAATAAAGTACCTTTAATTTTTAAAAATCATTGGAAAATATATGAAACAAAATTATTATATGAAAGCTGAATAATAATATAAAGGCTATCAAATTTTTTACTAAAACTTACTTTCGGTGAAATTTTTACTTGAATGTTGTAGACACCTAACCATTTCCCATATTTCGGTGGTGCGTCCCGCTACAAATAGCGCATCGAAAAGTAAAAATTACGTAACATTATTAACTTGTTAATGAATACAGGTTCCGAGTAATCGACATTGTCACAACTCACCTCTGTCACAACCCACCTAACCTAGGTCTCCCATATGGTGAACGCACATTAATCGGCATCGTCCGCGCCGTCCGCATCGCATTTGTATGAAATCATATGAGAGCCCGATGCGGATGACATAATATGCGTCGGCATAATCAATCTATTGATTTTAATATTTAAGCCCGCGGATATAAAGGAGAACAGTTAAACTCCAAAAACATTTTTTAGCATCTCGGGTAGCCCAAGTATTTTGTCGAGGGCATCCTTTTTGTAGAACCCTTACGGAATCACACCGTTGGAAAAATCCCAAATGGAAAAAGTGACGCGGAATTCTTATCACATTCGATTGTGTAAATTCAGTTAATGTAAATTTTCGAAGGCTCGTCTGGCAACGACGTAAGAACGAAATTGGTAGGTACCGAATTTCACAATCAAATTGGTATTGATAATTGAAAATTAGACTTATTTTAACGTTTTCATATCATGCTTACACAGTAAGCAGCAGCAGTATCATGCTTACACAGTAAGCAGTAGTAAAGCAGAGGCTTTACTTCGCCTGTAAGAGTACAGGCTTACGTTTCGTATTCTAGCCTTTAGAATTTAACTGTAGTGACCTAAAATTGTGTTCCATTTGTGGTGACATGGCGCTAACTGCAAGTGGCTTTGATCGTTGATCTGAGATATAGTTTACGTTATGTTTGCTTCTGTGGACGCCATGTATTTTAAGTAGTAGGGCTTTTGTTCTATAATCTGAAGACTACCTCAGCTTAAATATCAGATTATAAATATTTTCATAGTAGGTATGGATAGGATAACAAGAAGAACGGTAGGCTTTTTTATGTGGAATATAAAGCAATGATCAAATTTAAAAAATAAGTTAAGTTAGTGTTTGTATTTGAATAATGTCCGTTTCCTTTTGTCTTATTTTAAGACTTTCTCCCGTAAATCGCGATCCCGTGGGAATTCCTAGATAAAAAAGATAGTAGCATATATCCTCCTTTAACATCCAGTGAAAGTGCCATTAAAATCGGTTAACCCGTTCCAGAGATATTTATTCAAATATATTTTTTGATTTTGTTTAAATAAGTAAGTAGAGTCGGTCTTTCTTTAAAGTCCCATTGTGCAATAGAACAGTAATTTTTTTGACTCTTCATAGGTACCTAAATTCTAAACTCTCGTGAGGGCTTTTACCTTCGGACCTTTACCTATGATATGTATGTATATAGATATGTATGTATGCATGTAATATTTTTTATTACCTCATACCTCCCAAACCGCTGAACGGATTTTTATAATTATTATATCGTTAGACTCGTCTTGATAACCCGTGTTCTTGGTAAGTGAAATAAAAAAAAAACAAATATGGTGGTTGTGAGATGCCATTGTTTGAAGTATCAAAAAATAAAAATAACTCGAATAATGCAATATGGGTATCAAATTAAAGAACTCACGATAAGGATTTCAAAAAGGTATACATTTTATAATTGTTTTTTGATAGCAGGCGGGTTTTTATTTATTTATTTATTTTATTTAACAATTTTTGTACACAAATACAGTATGTGAGACTTAATAATAGAAAATTTAATTTTTTTAATTTAATTTTTATTTTTTTGTTTTTTTTTTAATTTTTAAATTTATGTAAGTAATGTAAATTTAAACGGTTTTATTTAGCCCTGTTTTTCGTTTTTTCGTATTGAACCCTAAAAAACGTAAGTATATAATGTACCTTGGTACCTACCTACTAACCTAATGTAGGAAATGTTGAACGGTTTATTTAATTACCTCAGAATATAACAAATATATAAGTAAGGTACGGACCTACTTACATTAAGTAAAATTTATATTGGCAGCAAGAGACGAACCACTTTCGTTTTCCATTCGTCGATCCATTACGTCCTTAATATCCGATCGACTGTGATCTCGATTGCCAACAAATCGAATGATCCTCACTGAGAACAAAATATCTTATAATGATATTATCTTTCTACTTCAGAGGTTATTAAATGCAAGTTATTTTACTTAAAATATTTATTAAATAAGTTGTAGAATATTTTACGCTTCGCAGAATTTATCCGTGGCTTCAGCAGCAATGGATAATAAATGAAAGAAATGGATAATAAAATAAAAGTGAAATCAAGTGTTAATGGCATGCACTTTAGTGATTTTCACCAGAATTTCCAAGTTCCACTTCACACTAAAAACATTTAGAAGTTATTTGCTCAACCATATAAAGCACGACATGCTTTTAACATTAATAGTAAAATGAAAAATCCTAGTGGATTTATTAAGATTGCCGAGCGTCATTGTTAACGGTATAATCAAGATAAGATACTATTTAATCACTACGTTTATTGATATTTTCCGTTAAGACTATAAAATGTGCAGTATTAATACTAAACTTTACTTCCTGAAATTTGATTTGATTTGATTTTCTTTTAACTTTTAAGTTTAAATTCCTAATGTAAGTAAAATGAAAGTAATTCGCACCTTCAGTTAAAAAAGGGATAAGATGAAAATTGCAATTTTACAGGAGAGCAAAAAAACTGTTAAAATATCAGTAAGCAGACAAAGGAAATATTACGATTTCTTGCACAAAACCGTCAAGA
Organism: Thymelicus lineola; assembly: GCA_963932265.1. Classification (NCBI taxonomy): domain Eukaryota; kingdom Metazoa; phylum Arthropoda; class Insecta; order Lepidoptera; family Hesperiidae; genus Thymelicus; species Thymelicus lineola. The sequence continues at coordinate 6,240,781 of OZ010685.1, forward strand.
TTAATGATAAAAATTTGAAAAAATTCAGCATATGCAGCTTTTGTCCCTCTTTCTAATAATATTAATAACTAAAATTAAACGTGAGACGACTTATGCTTTTTTCCACTGTGGGTGCGATATTATCCCGACGCGACGTCTCCATTGTTGAAAAAAATACTCAAGATAAACTATAAGAAAATATGACTGAAGTAAAATCCCAACCATTCGTGGTCACGTCTGAATCTCTATTCTCTATTGTCCATCTGTCTGAACGGTTTCCAATTTGTGCTATTTGCATTGTTCAAAATATTCTAGAAATGTCATAGTCGCAGCTCTCTCGATCGGGTGTGGGACAGGGATTAACAACCTCAGAGAAAGAAAGGGTGATTGATAGAACTTTTTATTATGTTGTAATAACATATCAAAATGTTATATTTTATCTAATTATTGATTTTATTTTTCTCGAAAAATTGTATTCGCAACATTACATAACATGCAAATGATACTTGTATGTGGTGTAACCCAATAAATAAATAAGGTAAAATGTATACTTAGTCGGTATACTTGTATTATTTACTCCGAGTATTTTTATAACTATCGTCTCTTTCATGGTTACTATTAAATCCGTCCATTGGGACTCGAACAAAGCAAATAGATACGCGTGATAGGTAGGAACGAGTTTTTTTATTTAAATAGCTGGCTAACGAACAGCCAAGCCACCCGATGGGAAGTGATCACCTTAATGGATGCTATAAACACAATATCAAGTGTACTTGTCAAGTCTGCAGTTTGACTTGTCAAATTTGCAGTTTTTTGGATGCGCCATCCAGTGTGCATAAGTTAACTATATGGCTAGATAGCTTGCCGTGACGATCAAGTATACTGGATGCCGCGTCAAGTCCGCTTGACGCTTGATCACACATGATCGTGTATGGCCTCCATTAGTCGTAACCCACATACAGCAATAACTTCATTAATAGGCATCTCTGAATTCAGTGTTGCCAAGTTAGCCACTTTTTTATCTAGATCTGGCTACATATTTAGCCACAATTTTAGCAACTCACGACTTGACAAGCTAATAATTACTTGTTAGTAGCTAATAATTACTTGTTATTAGCTTGTCAAGTCATGAGTTGCTAAAATTGTGGCTAAATATTATTATGTAGCCAGATCTAGCCAAAAAGTGGATAACTTGGCAACACTGTCTTTGATGTGTTGCCATACACACACAAGTCTGATTGACCTGGCTCTCCAGCTCCAGCCGGAACACAACGTTCATCATCATACACATCTATGATATAAATAAAATACTTAATACACATATTTATTTATTTACACTTTATATTATTATATCCTTAAAGCTAAGGGAACATACCTAAACCACGTAACCCATTTTTTCCAACTTTTTACCCCTTAAAACCCTCTGTGACCAATCGTGGTGTTTTGAAGACCCCCCTCCCCCCCTAAATGAGGCACGTGGTTTGTGTATGTTCCCTAAGTGGTACGAAAGGTGGAATTAATCTATACTAATATAAAGAGGAAAGATTTGATTGTTTGTTTGCATTGAATAGGCTCCAAAACTACCGAACCATTTGAAAAATTCTTTCACTGTTGGGAAGCTATACTATCCTCGGGTGCCATAGGCTATATTAAGTATTTTTTTTACTATTTTTACCGAAGCGAAACAAGGGTGATTTCCTAGTATACCTACTTATTATATGTAGGTACATAAGAACATAGCCCTCTCACAAACAAATCTATTTACCTATTATACAAGATACATAAGCATAACATTACGCCAAATCATAAATCATGACTGTGATTTCTCAAGCAGAAATGAATCCCATATGGATAATCGGATATGCAGAGTGGATCTGTAATAATCTCCAGCGTTGGCTTCACTTTATAACAAACGACATAAAAGCAGTTCAGTTACAGAGTAAATTCGTTAAGCACCTCCCACGCTGATGATACTTTTGAAAGGCTACATTTGAGGAAATTGCAAACCATTTGTTTTAGGAAACATCGATCAAGATCTCTCCGTATGTACCATTAACGTAGAATTTTTCTCTCTTTTAGAAATCCCCTAAACGAAGTCTTTATAATTTATTTGTTATACATTAATAAAAATAAAAAGCTTTCATAAGAATAAAGTATGTTGGCTGTATGTTTTGAGTTAATAATAGTCTAATAATCTACAAATGAAATAATTAAAATATTGAGAAAATTTTAGCGATTTTACTCATATGATTCTATTCTTTTTTTTAAATGCAACAGCAGCCCGCCCGCCGATATACAGGTACATTTTAAAATAGTAAACGCTCTTTAAAAAATTTTTGTTACTAATTTTTATCGGGCCTTTGTATTTTTTATGTTTAATTAGCACATGCCCAAACTTTCCTCATCAATATATTTTTAATAAACATAAATATTTAAATAAAAATATATCCATTTTACTTACAGCAGCGTACACAACGCCGTGCATTGCCTCGTCATCCGTTCTATCATAGTTGGAAATTATTCTTTTAACAGCACGAAGCAAATATCGTTTAATCGTTAATGTTAATGGGACTTTAATAGTTGATTAAAGTTGTGTAGTTACTATTGAATTAGGCATGTGGTAATTAGGTATAATACAATTTATCCCTACCCTACATTACCTGCTTTATGAGGAGATTAAAATTAGTAGATTTAAGTATAAAAATATGCTTTATTTTAAATGAAATAATTGTGTAGTTACAGGTATTTAGCATAAAAAATATAATACAGGCTCAAGTAATGGCCACATTTTTGTCTCCATTGCATTGCAGATTTGCCATTCCATACAAATCTGCAACGCCAGGGTTTATTAATTAATCTTGCCAATATGGGGAATTTCGAAAAAGTACTTTCTTGCTGAGAAATAGAAACGCCGAAAGAAACTTCAAATATTTTAATACTAAACCTCTTTTAAGTACATCAAAAGTAAAAACATACAACAATCTTGAATACATGGCACTTTGCGACAATTCTAGTAAAAAGAAAGTTTACCAAGATCGTCGATAATCGACTTGGGTCCCTAATGGCCCTCCGTCATGAGCACTTCCGCTGTTCTGGAGCGAGATAAGCAGCTAGTCGATCTCATTTTAGTAGTAACTAGAGTAAACTTGTTTAGCTTTGTGGATCTTCCGAGACTTTTGTTGCCTTGACTTACCCACCTACTCCAATAATTTCATTTATACATTAGGTCGTAGTCCACGAAAGTAGTTCTACTTATTTGTAAATCTAGGGTGTGAAAATGTACTTCTTTTTTTGGGAAGAAACATGTATGTATCTATGGCGTAGCTTGCCCTAGTCGGGTCTGGGATCAAATATTGTTGAGGGGTAACGTTTCTTACGTCTTCTGATATTTTACCAACATTTGCTTACAGACGTGGGGCTCGGTTTTCTTGCAGCCCGGGACCCCTCAGGCCCGTGTATCATTATTACAAGAGATACGACGGTAATGAAATGAAATAAAGGTATCACTGATACACTTGTGAAAGTCATTTTTTTAATCTACCAGCTTTTCGGAAAGGTGCTTTGTCATGGAGGAAAGGAAAAGCCGTGAAGAAACTCCTCCTCCTCCTAGTTATACCACTTCTATAATGTACGAGTATTCTGTTTTACATATTGAGCAAATGAGTTCAAAATAAACATGTAGCTTTGAAATTCAGTAGGAACTTAATGATAGCGGAACTTTTTCATATTCGAACTCCCACGTTTATTTTAGTTTAGGAAGTATATAGGAGAAAAATAACACGGAAGAGAAAAATACTTGGTTCTTATTTTATTCTTCTATTTGTGATAAAAAAAAAATTCTTCTAATAGTACAATGGTATCAATTAAAAAATATAGTAATTATCAAAACATTATTCCGTCACATGCCAAATCTGGCGATCTGATCTACCCTCCAGGCGGATCTTTTGGTCACGCCGCACCGGTCAAGTCGGGGTTACGACAAAACCTTTGTGACAGAAGTGAGAAGGGTCATCATTAACATTCTTGGGTTTAAATTAATACAAAAACTTGTGTAATTACATTTTGTTTCATAAGACTAGACAAGCGACTGATATTCCCACCATCACGGACCTAAAATTTAGGTCCGTGTCCACCATCTATATACGAGTAATTAGTAATTGTGCTTTACTAATTACATATACCCACATATTAATGGTTTTTTTTACCCACGACGAACGGAACTGAATGGAGGCTGTATATGCGTTTGGGGTTAGCCGTTAGAGGTTGTTTGTTTGTTTATATGTATGTTACCGTTTTTTATGAAAACTACTGGGCCCATTTCATTACGGTTTTTTGCATTCAAAAGGAGCAGTAGCAATATTCAGATAATTATGTTTTATGACGGTATACCACCAGGGGGCGCTGTAGCGTGATAATTGTTAGCTACAATAGGGATTTCATCCTTTTTCTTTTTTAGATCCGACGTGGGTTTTTTCAAAATTTTTAACTTTGTGATTACTTAAGTTGTACTTATATCTAAGCAGTCGGAATACGGCGCTTATTGGTAATTCGTGTTTAATTAGGTATGATTAAAGTTAAAAAGACCTTAAAAGCCAATAAAACAAGTATAAAACAGTCATATTTTTTATTATTTCAGTTATAACTTAAATTCTGTAGAGATCTTTTGACAACAAAGGAATTAATATTGCAAATTGGTTGGTAAAATTTTTAACGTTGTGTTATTATTATTGTGTTGTTATTCTTAGTTTGGGTTGCACTACAATTAATGTATTAAATTAAAACTATTCTTATGATAGTGTATAGCTTAACATAAAACAACTTTCTGGATACAAAAAAAGATTATTCTTTTGTGTTATTTGTAAAAAATGCCATAATTAGTGGAGTTAGTAATTATAATTAATTCCGATACCTTAGTATTTAATGTCCGAAAAATGCATAGATAGCCTACAAATGGGGAAAATACACAGTGACCCAAAAATGTGATAAATAACTAAATCTTAATTATTAGATTTATTCTCGTACGTCTCATATTTTTGTCATTGTATACCTGTAGGTATTGTATGTTATCGATTAAATATGAATTGATGTCAAATTATAATAAACTTTTAATAAATAAATAGACTGATAGGGAAATATCTTTCTTTGTAATCCGTCATCACATAATCAGGTACAATAGGTACCGAAGCTTGACGTCAAAATGCATATTAACTATATGAATAAAGTTTTCAATTGAAACTAAATTAAAATTCCATGATAAATTAATTAGTTAAAAAACCAATTAAGTATATTATTTTTGGGCGACTCTGTATTTATTGATTACTTTTATAATTAAGTTATGACTAGTAAGAAGCTCTTTATAGTAAAAAATAATTAACATATCGACCTGATATTGATTGATCCAATGGTAAAAACTAGCCTAACCTAACCTATCGTAAGCTTAATAAAAACCAATGTTGTGAACTTATTTAGGAGATATAAGTATATAATTAAATATGTTTACGAATATCATGCAGAAGTAAGTTCTTGAGATAATTGTCTTCTTTTGCGAAGCATTCAACGATATCAAAATGGTCCATGTCATCTTTGATTTCTAAATACATGTTCTGCATCAAACAGGTGTTGTGGAGAAGCTCATAAAATTCTCTGGACTGTTTCTTGAAGGTGGGACTGTCGTGTTGGGCAGCCAAGATGTATATACGGACTTTCCTCATTTGTAAATGTGTGAAGCAGTCGAACTGAGGAGACAGGGGTACCGCCCATTCAGGCGGCAACTGTAGCGCGTCATTCACAGACGTGTGAAGCAATTCTCGCAGGTCGAAGACACCGGAGATGAGAAAGGCTCCTTGCAGACGATCGGAGCCACTTGTGTTGTCCAGAAAGTCCGCGTTTGATAAGAGTTTGGACACGAGATGCGCTCCGGCGGAATGGCCACAGAAGTACACCCCTCTGTTGACAGAAATAGTACATGAGTATAGTGACATTGGTAGGGAGTGCCTTTAAGCATCTATCCTTCCTATTCTTTTTCTATTGTTAATCATAATATGCCATTGGCAGGCAATATATTTATTAGGAGTTAAGTTATCCTTTTTTATATCATTTATACGGTGTAAAATGTTTGATAAGGTTTAAATAAACAGACATTTCGTGGTTTTGTTCTATATGGCCTTGACAGTTTGTCTCTGGCATTATGGCTTGAAGAGACGTGAAAATAAACTTTTACTTTCTTTGACATGTTGGTGGTCCCTTAAATGTTGCTATTTCCTATTCACTACAATAATTCATGAAGGAATGTCTTTGAATATTTGCCATGACGTTATTCGGGCTACTCTACGACGAAACTAACATAGGTACAGTCAGCAAAGAAATTAGGTATGCAGGAAATGATTCTAAAACCTTGTGTAACTATTGAGATTACAGATTGTTTGTGCTCTTATCAATGTTAAATGATACCTGTATATGTAAGGTATGATTTAACATTGATAACAACGTAAAAATACATTACAGAAGGTTTTAGAATCATGCCCTGCATACTTAATTCTTTTGTAGACTGTACCTAACCAAATTGTTTGTTAGAAATTGCTGTGTAGCGATCGTCTTTGATGAGATAGAAATTTATTATTTTTCTAATTTTTTTTCTGTCGATGCATGTTTGATAGGGAAATAAATAATATAATTTAATTGTGTGTATTTTATTTTTTCTCATCAGAATTCGTCGTATTCTCCACTTCTCTTTTCTACTTCACATTAAAATATAATAACTCTGAATATTAAGTATATTTATGTAGACGCTGGTGTCATGGATGTTTATGGGCAAAGTTGACAACCTATAGGGTAGCTTGTTCTATTGCCCTTTCCTTACTCTTTATATTATAAGTGCATGCATATTGCTTATTTATATTTCGATTTAGACTTTCAACAATAAAATGGGTACATAATTATGTAGTTACATACCTAGAACTCATCTTTTCAGCATATTCAAACACGAATCTCGCGGCGTTCATGATCTGATCAACAATTTCGGGCAGTGTCACAATCGGGCAAAGATCGTAGCCAACCACCATGGTTTTAATCCGGCTGTGATAAAGTTGCTGGGCAATGTATCGGTAGGCCTCCCGAGACATCTCCTGCCAGAAGCCTCCGTGGATGTATACCATGATTGGTGCGTCTGCAATGAAGAGAGATAATATTTATGATTAATCATCTTAGTTAAGTCATGCATGTTGTAGCTTTTTTTTAGCATGATGAAATAATTACGGTTTAAATTTTGAGTATGATTGGGATTATAGTCAAAGGATTGTAAATTCAAATATTAAAATAGAGTATCTACTATGAGGTCGATAACGGATTTATTATTACTCCTTCCTTAGTCATTTATATTGATTGGAATTTCGAAAGTTAACGTACCGAGTTCTTCCGTAGATTTCGATTTTAAAGGCAAACTAGTTGAGGTAATCGCGGGTTTAAAATACACAAAAAAGGGAGTAGGTACCTACCCGATTGCAGTTTTTTGTGTTTTTGTGTTCGTGATGATAAGATAAGTTGTAAACCAATGTTAAGATATTTATAATATATTAAAATGTTTTCGTTCCATTCCTCGTCATATAAATGATAGTCACACCAGTTGGTACCTATTATCTATTCTGTGGTCACACCCACTTTTATTGCGTCATGTAACTTTATTGTAAATATTTACATAATAATATCTTAATCTTGATAACTGTGTTGTTGGGTATCTTTAAATAATCTTTATGGAGTTAAGTAAGCCGTTTTATTCTATAAGGTTATTTTAATACCTATAAATAAAATTGATAATAAAAATACTACATTCATGAATAACATAACAAAGTGCGATATTCTATCATATCTAGATTATTGATATTATGTTTATCTTCGGGAGACAATCATGTTAAGTGAGATTTCTATTCCATAATATACTTACAGAATAGTTTATCACTGATAACAATGAAAAATAAATTTTAGACAGTATATATTTTTATCTTGGTAGTAGAATTCCACTGTCCATAGTGTCCATCAGATTAATTTTATGGAAATGGCCGGCAAACGAGCTGGCGATCTTATCCATCGATGCCGTGATGGTAGAGAAAAAAAAGATAGAACTGGCTCTAGGGTTCGAACGATACTTTCGATACTGAGTAGGTATCGATACTTTTGATCGCGATACTGGGTACTCGATACTCGTACCTGGTAATTACTCGCAAGTACTCATATGAAACGTCGGTGTCGAGTACTTTTAAAATACTGAGTACTTTTCAGTATTTTCATATGGAAAAAGATCAGCTGCGGCCCGTTTTAGCGCTCGGACTAAACAGAAATTCACTGTCCACGACCTTTTTTTTTTTTAGCTGTGATCGGACTGTGATCCTCGCGAGTACTCGATACTTCAGGACCGATACTTTTTTGGTATCGATACCATACCCGTCGATACCACACGAGTACTCGGTATCGATACCAGAGGCCGATACTTCGAACCCTAACTGGCTCTCAAGCCCACAGCAGGAGCACGACTTTGGTGGTGACTCTACGTCACGAATCCATAAACATCAGACTGTCGTAATCAAGATGAAACTACCATTTTTATACTGTCACAAATCAATGCACCAATGTGCAAAGCTTCATAAATATCGGTTTATTAGAAGAAGTCAAAAATATGGGTCTATCCTTCCACGGTCCTATTTGCAATTGCACCAGTGTATTACTCTATGCAATGCTCATTGAAGTATTATTACTAGCGTATAGAACCGATACCGCGAACACCATGTACCTATGTCCCAATGCATTGGCACCACGTGGTTTCAATCTTCAACGGATTCCTTCGATTTTGAAAGGAGAAGCGGCGCTCAATTTTGAAAATGGAACCTCCTGGGCGGGACACATTTTGTTCGAGATGTCTGTTCTATGACATTATACTTCAATGGCAAAGCTTTTCTTTTTTTTTGTTATCATACTTTATGATAAGTTGCGCATTTGTTGGAAAATTACCGAGAGATGTTAACAAAACATTATGCAACAGCTGGCTACACAAGATAATGAAGTTAAATAGTAAGCGAGATATTTATGAACACGAACAAGTAACTAATAACGCTTGTTTGAAGGTCTAATTGATAATTTCACATTCGGGTGAAATAAATGATAACCACAGACTTTAAAATGTTTAATTTAACTACAAATTGTCAAATCGTCTCAACTTGGAACTAAAATATAGGTTTAAACTTTGACTTTAACTTCAAATTTTTTTTGAAATGAGAGCATAATCTCTTTAAAATGTCAAATGCAATAGACATATCGAAATGCGTATGCGCAGATTGTATCGAAAAACTACAATCGCAAAAGGCTTGTGAAATAATCTAACATTTTACCAAAAAAATAACCGAACATTGTACTTTTGACATGGATAACATTGTCAGATCTCGCTCAAATTTATGTGGGACTACACGACAAGCACCAGCTTTCAATTAAAAAAAGAATTATCGAAATCGGTTGCCGCAATATTGAGTTTTCGTCCATTTATCGCGCACATACTTAATGCAAATTTATGACTTATATGATTTTGACATGGATGCCATTGTCAGATCTCGTTTAAATTTATGTGGGACCACACGATAAACACTAGCTTTCGATTAAAAAAATAATCATCCAAATCGGTTCACCCAGTCCAAAGTTCTGAAGTAACAACCATAAAAAAAATACAGTCGAATTGAGAACCTCCTCCTTTTTTTGAAGTCGGTTAAAAATGTGAATACATTATTAATCAATAGATATTTATATTAATACTTTAATAGAAGTTAAATAAAATTTATTTATTGAACAAAATATTAAATTACAGTGTACTCCAAATACAGACAGGCCAAACACAGATTAATTATTAATATAACTGGTAAGTTATTGTTAATAAGTTATTGATAATAAATAGGTAGGTATGGTATAAAGTCGTACCCTCAGTGGAAAAAAGGCATAGGTAAGATGAAAATTGCAATTTTAAAGGAGTGCAAAAAACTGTTCAAATATCAGTAAGTTAATCAAAGGCAGCTTTTGTCCCTCTTTCTAATCATATTGTCATAATAACTGAAATTCAAAGTAAGTAACACGACTTATGCTTTTTTCCACTGAGGGTGTGAAATAATAAGTTATAATATACCCTTATATACACACACGCACACACACACACACACACACACACACACACACGCATTAAATTAAACAACCGTTCGTCCGTTCGTAGAATATGTAAAAATATTTTTTTTAATATGTAAAATAGCCCTTAATATAACTTAAGTTACTAACTGTGTAATCCATTTTTGGCCTTAGTATATATATTTTAATATTGTTTCTATTGTACCTGTAACGCTGTTGGATTGCCTAATAAACGATTAAATAAATAAATAAATAAATAATTTCTTTAATCTGAGGTTATAATATTTCAACGGTTACCGATGCTACCGATGATGATACCGATGATTCACGAGCAATGCAACAAATGTCAATATAGGCTTTATTTCGATCACGTTGTTTGGTTTCATCGCTCAGTGTGATTGATTAATTAATAGATACGCAATCTCATTGAATATTTAAATATTATCCGGAGCGAAATCACAAATACAATCGTTTTAAATGGTCTCGTTCAGGGTTTAACGACTGTCTATTATAAAAGCGATTACGGAGCGGAAAATTTACGACGTGCGAAAAATCAAAGTGTTCAAAAAGCGATAATACAGATGTCGCTTTTCTTTCTTTAAAAAAACTTAGCGTCATAGACATGGAGGGTTTTTTTAGAGCACAATTCGGTTCGGTAATACTAGAAGATCTGAAGATGGTGATATGATCTTAACATCCTGAAGCAACTTATTTTTGTCGGGAAGTACATAATAAGTATAATATCGTAGCCTATAGCTTTCCTTATGAATACGTGGCTATTATACATAAAGAAAATTAACAAATCCGATTTGCAGTTCCAGAGAAACAAATGAAGAGCTCTTGTGTTTGATTGTTTCCTGATAAACATGGTGAAACTGATACCTATTTATATTACATATTGTCATCTTTTTAAGATCATCAGATAATAATAATTATTAAACTAACTAGCCACTTATTATCATTATTAATCATCATTAACCACTTATTATCCACTTATTATACAGTTTTTGATAAAAAAATGCAAAATCAAGTAAATTAACTAAAGTTGCTTACCGTCTGGCAAATCTGTCCCAAATATGTCCAGTTTCTGCCCCGGGGTGGAACCATACTCGATTTCCAACTTGTGCGGAATGTTGTTCGTCATTTTCTCGCTCGCTGAAACCAATTAAGTTGTGATGACTGATGTGCGTCTTATAAGCAGGAACAAAGTTAGTACAATATATTCTAAACCTCGCCTAGTATACCTAATTCTATTCTAATAATTAAATTTTTTATTACGGATTAAAAAGTATGTGGAAACAAAACGCACAAATAAAACTGGAAAAAATTCTGAAAATCATTGCCCCTAATTTATCTCCAATACATATCTTCCACGCACTGACTAATCGATCAGGTAATTTTTATTACTGATAGGTACCTATTGATAATCCGATTTATTTAAAAAAAACCGTTGGCGGGTAAAACGGTATACCTAAGTATCTACTTATAATAAAATTAATGAATGTTGCTTCATCTCAACTTGTTGATTTATTATCAACAAAAATGTATCTAATATCCAATTAGTCTGAAATATGAAATAGCGTGAATTATTGGCTTGCCAATATGCCACTCTCCAACGCCTTTTAATTAGCTTTTGAGACCTGCGTAATTAAATGGCAATATCCATTAAGCGAAACTCTTCAGACACTCCAAATTCTCTGGGGTATGGAAAACCTCTTAGGGCAAAAGTATGATACGCAATCATACTTACATTTTATAAGATTAATGTTTTCATCCTACGATAAATACGTATTTAATTAATTTATCAGAAATGCACAGTGATCAAGATATGTAAAACACTCTTGATATTTTAAGTCTGTTGGGAAAAAATAGAAAAACCGCTTATTATAAAAAGCATAAGTTGTCTTACGTTGAATTTTAGTTATTAATATGATTAGAAAGAGGGACAAAAATCTGCATATGCTCAGTTTTTTTCAAATTTTTATCATTAATCTTGACAGTTTTGTGAAAGAAATCGTAATGTAAATTCCTTAGACTACTTAAGTACTGATATCATATTTTAACAGTTTTTTTGCTCTCCTGTAAAAATGCAATTTTCATCTTATGCCTTTTTTCGACTGAGCGTGCAATATGCGTTATTGCTTTGTAAGTAGGTAATACCAGATATTCTTTTAACTGGTAACACTGTACTAAACGACTTCCAACGCTATCATCGAGTATTCGAGTTTAACTGAGAATTTTTGTTCTAGATAAAGCAGTCATTATTACTCGTACTATAAATCCAGGTCTTCATGAACTCATTTTGCCTACATTAGCCGATGATGATGATGATTTTTTGTGATTAAAATAAATCTGAACTTTAATGAAAATTAGGTACATACATGTGGTAATATAAATAAAAATAAAAATAAAATAAACCTTATTATGTTTAACCGAAGCGAATATTGATAAAAATTATAAGCATAAATATCATTTGGAAAATAAAAAACGGGTTATTCCCATTTGTCCCCACCTCGTTTGTCACCACTGGTGACAAATGGGAACAAAATCCTTCCCATTTGTCCCACTACATAGACCACCAATAAATTGATACGCCCTCAGTAGTGGCGATGCTAGAGCTGAATATATAGTAATGCTAATGTTTTTTTCGCGAATTATGATGAACAGATGACATATTGATTATTTAATGCTATTTTAACTTGGAAAACATATATTTTTAACCGACTACAAAAAAGGAGGAGGTTATCAATTCGTCGCGTATGTTTTTTTATTTGTATGTTCACCGATTACTCTAAGATGGTACGACCAATTTGGACATTGTCATCCTAAAATAAAGAATTTTTTTAAAGTGAATTTTTTATTACATCGTCTCAAACTTTTTGGTATGTGTGCCGCATGTCGCGTGACGGTCGGTTCTTAACTTATCGGTTCTCAGTAACGAAAGTACTTAGGATGACCTAGCTTTCAACATTTATCTGATTGAGTACGGATGCTACTACATGATACATTCTGAAGGTCTGATGATGACCAGGTATATACTTATCGGTTTTCAGTAACGGAAGTACTTAGGATGACCTAGCTTTCAACATATTTTATCTGATTGAGTACGGGTGCTACTACATGATACATTCTGAAAAACTGATCAACGAGGATGATGCCATTTTAATACCCTAAATCGAATATTTATCCAAATTTTTTTAGTTAAATGTCTACAATACGAAAAAAAGTTTCACTTATACCATGGTTTCATAAAACCACACAATCTTTTTTTATCAAATATTAGTGCCTTAATGTCTATAAGCAATGAAACAAACAAACTTTTTTTCGTATTGTAGACATTTAACTAAAAAATTTTGGATAAATATTCGATTTAGGGTATTAAAATGGCATCATCCTCGTTGATCAGTTTTTCGGACTGACTAGCTGTGTCGTTGTTTATCAAAAGCAAGAAATAGCAACATAAGTATATACCTGGTCATCATCAGACCTTCAGAATGTATCATGTAGTAGCACCCGTACTCAATCAGATAAATGTTGAAAGCTAGGTCATCATAAGTACTTTCGTTACTGAGAACCGATAAGTATATACCTGGTCATCATCAGACCTTCAGAATGTATCATGTAGTAGCACCCGTACTCAATCAGATAAATGTTGAAAGCTAGGTCATCCTAAGTACTTTCGTTACTGAGAACCGATAAGTATATACCTGGTCATCATCAGACCTTCAGAATGTATCATGTAGTAGCACCCGTCCGTACTCAATCAGATATATTGGCCTCGGCTGCTCTGTCGAGCGCCTTTCACTTTACCCCCACTCCGCGGCCGACCGTCACGCGACATGCGACACACAAACCAAATAGTTTGAGACGATGTAATAAAAGTTTCACTTTAAAACATACGCGACATTGATAACCTCCTCCTTTTTTGTAGTCGGTTAAAAATATATGTTTTCCAAGTTAAAATTGCATTAAATAATCAATATATCATCTGTTTATCATAATTCGCGAAAAAAACATTAGCATTACTATTTATATTCAGCTCTAGCATCGCCACTACTGAGGGCGTATCAATTTATTGGTGGTCTATGTAGTGGGACAAATGGGAAGGATTTTGTTCCCATTTGTCACCAGTGGAGACAAATGGGAAGGATTTTATTCCCATTTGTCACCAGTGGTGACAAACGAGGTGGGGACAAATGGGAATAACCCTAAAAAACTAAGGTGCATGTGGTATTTCAACCTGGTTCTTTTTAAAGAGGTCTCATTTTCTCCTTTATCGGCTATTTAGAAAAAGGTATAGGTACCTTCAGTTACGAATTGCACATGATAGTCCAGAACCTCTTGAGCCGTGGAGAACCGCGTGGACCACCTGCTGGGTTCATATTCTCTGTTCAGGTCGATACTCTCCGTTATGACCGCCATCTTGTTAGCTGATGTTGCCTGAAGAAGGGAAAATAAACAAGAAGAATTCATTTAGTGCTTCAGTAGTATTACAGGTGGTTGATGTGCTTTTTTGCATCTCCTTCAGATAATAAAAATATTCGGTGCCGTCGACTTTACTCACCTGAGTTAATTCACCCAGGTGTCTTAAGTCTACTTTTAGTGTAGGTACCTACTTTATTCACCTATGCACCCAGGTGATTTAAATCTACTGGCCGCAGGTGAATTGATAAGTAGGTAGACTTAATTCACCTAACATTTTAGTCAATGCAATTAGGGATGTTGGAATGCTATTCCGATTCGATTTTGTATAACAATCGATTTTATTTATGAAGAAGTTTTAATCGATTTAATTCGGGGAAGAACCTGAATTATACTAAATCCTATCAACTACTAAGATATTATCATGTCTTACGATATGACTACCGTACTATTTATGGTCTAAGAGCCGTTGAAGAACGACCTTCACCGATCGGATAACTCGATGGGACATATTTTTTATCAAATATAATTTATAAACAAATATGCCTATGATAACTTGCCTGTCGAAAAGTATTCATAGCTATTTTTAATTTAATTAATTTTAATCAATTTTTTTTCGTCACCTTCACTCTTGTGATAACCGAATGAGCTTTATCTCAATTGATAGTTTTTAACACAGAGAATATGCCTAGGTAGGCTTGCCTACTTATTTCTGTTCATTAGACCAAACATTCATCAGACCAAACTTGGAGAATACGTAGGTTGGATGTTGGTACACATTTGGAAAAAAAATGGTGTTTTTACCACGAAAGGAAATCATTATACAGGATGTTTCAATTTTTTAAATATATTTTTTTTCAATATAGGGAGTACTTAGAGAGCTCTTGATTTTTTGTATTATTACTTTAACCTACCACAATATTTGTGCAAAATTTGATTTGCGTCAGTTACATAGATTTGGAGAAAAAAAAATCGTTTTCGGTTTAATTGATTGCCGTAGCCCCCTGAGGGGTAGTGGGGGGCTGAAATTTTGTACATGATGTTATCTCTATATAAAGAATCATTTGGATATAGTTTCGACCCCCAAGCTTTGGGGGCACTTTTCCCAAGGCTATCCGGCTATACCCTATATAGCTTGGCAATACTATTTCATGAACATTTTTTTGTAGGCAAGCCTATATGATTGGTTTTGTAATTAAAATATCTACCTATGATAATAATTTCGATTGGTTAACAGATCGGTGCAGTTTCCCATATTTTCTCACCTGTTCACATCTACTTGCCAGGTAGCATTGAACAGAAATAAGTAGGCAAGCCTACCTAGGCATATTCTCTGTGTTAAAAACTATCAATTGAGATAAAGCTCATTCGGTTATCACAAGAGTGAAGGTGACGAAAAAAAATTGATTAAAATTAATTAAATTAAAAATAGCTATGAATACTTTTCGACAGGCAAGTTATCATAGGCATATTTGTTTATAAATTATATTTAATAAAAAATATGTCCCATCGAGTTATCAGATCGATGAAGGTCGTTCTTCCACGTCTCCTCTACTACTACATACCTATTGAAAAAATATGAAATGACTTTATCATGTATCAGATTCAGATATTATATGTATTTATAATTATACAGGTGTAATTGCATACCTACAGGTTACCTTGTGACTGTAAATATTGTGTCAATAACACAGGCCATAATCTATTCTTGAAATCATTAATATCATGTTATACCACTTATGAGAGAATTATCCTCGCATGAATGAACATTACGTCGCACAGTGATTCGAATGGAACAAGCTAGCTGGACAAAAGTCATTTTGAATTTCCCGGAATTGTATACCTGAGCCCCTAACCAATACCCCAACTAACACAAATCCGAGAATTATTTTGCACTAATGTCAACCACTAATTAGGTAATTAGGGCAGTATAAAAAGAAAGGGTGAAAAAATTACAAATCAGTTGCATTTTTGCGATTACCGAAGTAACATTAATGTCAGTGAGTTTTAAGTTTTTTGAATAATATTAGTGATGGATCTTCAAGTTAAAGGTATGTACTTTTTATTTATAATTAATATATAAATATACTTAACCCCAGTTTTTTTATAATACTTCAATTTTAAAAAAATATGTAGTTTTTTGACGGTTTATTGTTTTCATTGGACCAGAAAGTACTTGTACCCTCATGTACCTGGGCTAGAAATTATATATGTCATAGCCATATATGTTAGCTTTCAATTGACGCCCATTTTAGCTTGCACAATCGAGTACAACTTTGTTATTTCATCTGTTTTTCAGAATACGAATTCTCAGTTTCGAAAATCGAGTTTTTTGATGAATGGCAGAAACACATTAATGTCAGTGAGTTTTAAGTTTTTTGAATAATATTAGTGATGGATATTCAAGTTAAAAGTATGTACTTTTTATTTATAATTAATATATAAATATACTTAACCCCAGTTTTTGTATAATACCTCAATTTAAAAAAAATATGTAGTTTTTTGACGGTTTATTGTTTTCATTGGACCAGAAAGTACTTGTACCCTCATGTACCTGGGCTAGAAATTATATATGTCATAGCCATATATGTTAGCTTTCAATTGATGCCCATTTTAGCTTGCACAGTCGAGTACAACTTTGTTATTTCGTCTGTTTTTCAGAATACGAATTCTCAGTTTCGAAAATCGAGTTTTTTGATGAATGGCAGAAACATCCGAAAGAGAACCGTAATAATAGACTATATGATTTTCTATTACTGAAAAATTATTTTGGAAATATTACGAATGAATCTGCGAGGGAAATTAAAATGAAAATTTCAAAAATATCAACAATTTTAGTACAAAAATGGCAATAGTCATTAGTTAAGTATTTTATGACTGTTGTTAATCTTTTTCTATTGTTATTTTTTAAGTATCTCAATTATACAAAATATTTATTATTAATTTTTGTTTTCTTGGAACCCGTGATCCTACCTTCCATTTTTTTATATATCTTGCACTTAAATTGTCATAAACCATCATAAGAAAGCCATACCAAGCAATCAAACCCAATAAATAATTTTGTCTAGCTAGCTTTTTCTATTGGAACTACTGTGGCGAACGTCGGTTTTTTGAGAATCTTGAACTAGTTGCAGATATTACAGGTTTAGATGTGAATTTAATTAAGAAGTTTGGCATTATTCTTCGAACATTGGCTTTTCAATTCGAAAAATGACCTTGATTAAGCATTCAAGGTCATGGTTAAGGTCGGTTTTTGCGTAAAATTTTCTGCCCTTTCCGAATCTGGAATAAAAAATAGGGGTCACCATTTGAAAAAATTAAGTTGACCTTGATTTGACCTTCAAAACCACAGTCGAGGTCAAATTCAAGGTCATCATCGGTTAGTCGAGTACAATTAGTACAACTTTTGTATAAAACATTTTCCTCCAAAATGCATTCCTGAGGAGTTATTCAGGGGTTTCCATACTTTTGGACCACCCTGTATATATTTTGCACTTAAACTGTCATAAAACATCATCAGAAAGCCGTACCAAGCAAAAAAACCCAATAAATAATTTTGTCTAGCTAGCTTGTTCTATTCGAACCACTGTGCGTCGGCCTAATTCGTTAAGTCCATTTTTGCCAGTGAAAGAATAACGTTAGTATATCAGTTCATTGATTTTTGCCCAAAATGACTTTTTGATGCAAACAAAAAGTTTAGACGATTATCTACCGTATGGTAAAGAAATAACGACTGTAGGTATCATCTGTAAAAATCGAGTAGGTAAATCCACCACCAAAAACTTGCTATTTTAGATGCAATCAATTTTAACAATAAAAACCACCTATAGAGGCAGTTCTAATGGCGCTTACATAAATACCAGCGCTCTATTTGCTAGCATCAATGAACTAATAAACTAATATCGTTCACTGGCTAGCTTTACAGGGTATAAAATAACAAATAAAAAACTAAATTTGTTTTAAATAAAGATGCCGCCAAGTATTCGTCAATGTCAATCAATTTATTCATTTAAAAAAAGAGTAAAAGAACACTATTTTTCTCTTTGCTAATACTCGTAAATCCTGTCATGGTTACTATTCTTTCTTCTATAAATCTATGTATAGTTTGTCCATATATTTAATAATGTATATATTTATAAAATGTGTATGTATTAGTGTATGCATAGTTTGTATGTATGTATGTATGTATGTATATATGTATGTATGTATTCATGGTATTTTTAATATGTATCTTATATACTATTTATAAACAAGTGCACGCTAAATTAATTTTATACCACTTTTCCATTCCTAGGTGTGCTGGAAGAGATTTCTTTTAGAAATAAGCATTGCCTATGTACAAAATTACTTTTATGACCTTTTGTAACCACTGTTATACGTGTGCATAAACTGTTAAATAAAAATAATAAATAAATAAATAAATGGTTTCTGTTTAGTGGATTTATTGCAAAAAAATGCTTGAATAAATTCTAAAAATAAAAACGTAACCCTTCTTGGCAATCGGGTAAAAATAGAGCAAATAATTGACAGTATTTACAAATAGCAAATGGGTATTATGGTAGGGATGATGATGTTTCATATATCAGAATAGGATGTAACAAGACTATTATTATCATCAGTACCTGATCAGTAACAACGCCATCATATGTTATGAATTACTAAACAATAAAAAAAGAAAGATTGATTTTACTCCTCATAAATTTTTCATACCGCGGACTTAAATAAGAAAATCGATTCCAAAGGAGTTAAACTCCAAAATTTTTATTCTAAATTTAATTTCCGTTGGAAGCTTGGAACTAAAAGTGGAAATATGACTTGCAGTTGCAGTTGCACGTACTCAAAAGGATAGGACAATAAAAGGATGGATGAATAGCATCACGATATTGTAGGAAAGCATAGGAGTAAAAGTAGGTAGTGTATCATACGTGTATATGCCGTAATGGATAAAACTATACATATCTAAAAATTAAATTAACGAAGAAAATTGACAATTAAATTATAGATATCTAACCTGTTTAAAATCCAATTTAGGCTTTGATTTTATTTTGTCAACACATACATTAATAAGTTTACACAACACATGCATTTTGGCAAACAAAACTTACACTACGGTAATGTTTTATTTGACTTGATATAAAGTTTTAATTAGACTTAATTAATGCACTTATATCAGTTAAAATAGATTGAAACCGATAACAAATGAAATATTGCTAATTATGAGTTAAATTATGTTTCTAATGGGTCGAGTTCAAAACTTGATAATGCTACGTCGATAGTGAGCTACGCTTATACAACATGTAAGTAATTTAAATGTATTTTTCGAGTCATGTAGCACATTTGGTAGGGTTGACAGGTTTAACACGTTTCGCGATAACATAAAAAAAGTAATAGCCAGTCATATTTTAATATCCATGTCCGATTTTATTAATTGTGCGATATGCGACGGGCATGCATAATATTCCTTAATTATGATAAACTTTAAATAATATAATTTAGATATCCAAAAAAACTATATAAAGGCAATGCAATGGTTTTCCAAAAGTTTGGTTTACGTCAGTTAATGAGTTCTTGCAGTAACCAGCGAAACTGTAATTTAACTGATCTATAATAAAGTCGAAAACGATAATATAATTATTTCTTTATTATATTTTTACTAATATAGTTATCTAACATAAATCATATTCGATATTTTTTTTAATTTCGCGGTAATTCTGACACAGTCAAAACTAGTTTCATAGTTTCAAAACGCGTTCTACTACTTAGCTGAAAGCAGGTTTTCATTTTTAACTGCAACATAAATGTTGATAAATGTATGCATAAGATTGCGATTAACGTCAAGGGTCTACCGTGTATTAAGATTTAAGAACTTGGTTGGCCCATCTAGTGTTATATTATTTTAAACCATTTTGAATTTCGTGGCCATTAGAAAAATTGAGATTAAATAAATAGGTCCTACATAACATGTCATTGGACTGACATAGTGGCTAATTCAATACTTCAATACACTTCAATACTTCGATATCCCGATAGTCCATCTGGCACCGCTAAATAGACTCCAGCACAGCCCAGGTCGATCACCATAGAACTGAAGGCTTTCACATAGGCCACACATAGCGGCAGGTTATACTATTCGGTTATCTATACTAATAATAAAGAGGAAAGATTTGATTGTTTGCATTGAATAGTCTCCGAAACTACTGAACCGATTTGAAAAATTCTTACACTGTTGGAAAGCTACACTATCCCCGAGTAACATAGGCTATATTACATTTTCAAAAAAATTAGGGATCCTTAATAAAACTACAATAATGTAACCCAAGCTGTAAGAAATAAAGAAAACCGAAGCAAAGCGAGGGCGGTTACTCGTACTAAATATATTTGAAATAATATTATCTTGTAACTGTAAAGAAAATAAAACGAAGAAATATGACTTGTAGCATACCATACATCAAGTCCATCGTTTTTCGAGCCTGTATTGGTTGATGAACGAGAATTCAACATTATGGTCCTGGAAGTCCTTAAGATAAATATGGCTGATCATGTGACAGTTGTGTCCGTGACACTGCAACGTATTTGAAACGCTACAAAAAATGTTAAAATATACGCGATGAACGCGTTGGTTAAATCAATGTGTACCTAACAATTGCAAAAACCTAGGATTTTTGTCCATTTTTTTTTGCGGCCCTCGACACCTTAGCTATCACGTGTTTGTGGCCCTTATGAAAAAAAGGTTGAGTACCACTGCCTTAGTAGGTATATTGCGTTTTTTTGTGAAATATGCGTAATAAGATACATTGTTGTAACGCAATATCGACATTGCAAAATTCACAAAATGCTTATGGATGTCTTGAATTTTATTACACTGTCATATCATAAAGTGTACGAAATTTAGCTGACTGTATCTTTGAATCTTATTTTACTTAGGTAACTATTTATATCTTAAGAGATATTTAGCTTGGTACAAAATATACTTAGTTAAGGATTTTAAATTAAATATTGTTCTATTACTATTACTATTCTTCTAATTTACAAGTGAATTTCTGAATCGCCTATCGTGCTAAAAGTTTTAAACCAACTTCATTAAAGCTACAACTAAAAATCACGACACAAAGCAACTTAAAATTGCGGCACAATCTCGACTTACAATAAAAAAGATATCTGACTCTTTAGTTACATACAGTGCATATAAATAGAAGATCTGATAAAAATAATTCTGTGCCTCCTGTGATAAGTGATTTAAGTATAGTTGTAGGTACCCTTTTTGTGATTTTGACATAGAAAATAAGAAAAAAATACGATTTTTTTAGTCTAACTCACGTTCTTCTATCTGCTATAGTTTTGGAGATAATTTTGTGCAAACTGATATAACTGCACAGGTTTTTGCAAAAAAAAACCGTGAATTTAACTAAAGTTGTAACCCCTATAAATAATTGCTCTACAGATAGTTTTTTGTGCTTCGTGCTATAACTGCGATTATATTAATTTTCACATTTTATTTTTCAATATATTTATCGTAAATATTGATTTGTTTAGAGTTATATCACTATAAACCAATACTGATTAGGGTACAATTCTATATTAGAATCATATAATCTAATCAGTTTAATATCAGTTTACATAAAGACAATTTATAGATGCAACGTAATTTAACTCTACTTGTATCATTTATCACGTAATATTAGCACACATTTGAAATAAAAAAGGTACAACTCACAGGTTTTTGATGAATTACTTTAATATTATAATATTTACTACAAAAAAAACTAAATGTACGGTGACAGTAAAAGTTTTTATCTACAAAAGAATACTGATGTTACACCTAGCCCACTTAGTTTATGAATTAGAATTTTTTTGAACTTGTTTTCGTCCTCCTTTAAAATGTCGATTTTTCACTTGTATCACTTATCACAGGAGGCACATAGTGACATAATTGTACCTACATTTTCACTATCCGGGAAAATTACTTCATGTTGGTAAGCAAACATAACTTATTGAACCTATTTTAGCCGTACTGGGAAGGCTTATATAACTCCAATTTCCACACCGGATGGGTATCGTAAGAGGCGACTAAACCCGGCCTGCTGGTGATAGGGCCCCTCAGAGGAATAAAATTATACTAGTAATAAGTATTGGTTTTAATAGTTCATTATTACCATTATTATTTTTCCTTTGGGTTCGTCTGGATAGCTACCACTCTATTTCTTGAGAGTCAATTCTTTCTTTTTCTTCTCTCTTTCATGGCCGGCAACGCATCAGTGATGTCTTTGGTGTTGCTGTTGCCCATGGGCGACGATAGTCACTTACCATCTGGTGGATCGTTTTCCGTCTATTTCTCGTTACGTCCTTGCTAGGCTACGTCCTTGTTTACGAAGAATAAACAGGCTATTTTCGAAAAGATTTGATTTAAATGCTTAAAAGTTTCGGTTTAACAATTTAATTCGGGCCCAGGCATTAAAGGAAAAAATATAGAATTGCAAGAGCGGGTTCCTTGCAGTAAAAAAACTAATAGATACTTATTATACTTGCCTTTTTGCGTTCACAATCTGATTGGTAGGAAATAAATAACTTGAACTCAAGGTCTTATAACAATCGGAATCAAGTCAGTCAGACAAAAATACCAGTTTGCTATGATCAATATACGAGCATCAAGCGTTCAAACTGCTTAACTTTTCATCGTGAAGAATGGAATGGATGAATTGAAGCGTATCAGCTCTACGTAGTTGGCGTCAATATTGAAATGATTTTAAAGTTTAAAACAAAATATTTGAAATACTTGAAAGGACACTTCCTTCTCTCGTTTTTCTCATATTTCTCGACCTTCTTATTTTGCTGTTAGGTACTGATATTCATGGGTGATACTGATCAATTACTATCAGATGAAGGCATCTGGCTTTGATACTGCGACCTTTTATTTTTAATTTCAGAAGGAAGGAGGGAGAAAAGCAAGTTAGTAAGGGGGGTTAAAATTCCTGCTATGATAAGTATATGAACTGGGTCCTTCAAGAAGAAGCACCATTAGCTATCGCCTCGTCCATTGTTCCATTGTCCAGGAGAGGTTGAAATACTCGTAAATAAATAACGCTACACACACTCATAGCCCCACACTAGGATTCTGTGTCGTGGGTGCCATAGACAACACACAAAAACAGGGCCCCAAGTCTGCTATTACAATAGTGTCAGAATAGTCTATCATTGATTTCATAATTGTTGATTTTGACAAGTTTGGTAATCTACTAATATAATGGCGTCATTATGACTTTCCAATGGTCAGCCACTGACACTCCATTGAAAGAAATGGCGTCTATGGGTAATCTCGTACATAATGACAAATGCATGACGGACCTATGCAGTAATCTGCTAAAATTTTGACAGTTCCTTTGATCAGTGACATACCATTAGAACGTCATTGTGCAGCCATTGCTTGGTCTCACACCCAGACTGAGAACAGAAATCGAGACTCATTATTCAAATTTCCGGCTCGCTGCGAATCAAACCCAGGAGGACCCTTGGCACGGGGCGATTCGGCATGGTTAACATTACGCGACGTGGCGCATGGGTCGGATAAATCTATATTTACCTAATACAATTTTAATATTAGATACAAGTTTTCTTATTAATGGTAAATAAATGGATATTTCTAAAATCACACATAAGGCAATCCCTTGCAATCGGGTGCCGCATGCGATATGGTGTATTATACAATTATTAAAGGAATTATCAAAAAGGTAGTACCAATATACGTAGATCCAAAAAGATACCTTATATAGGACCTTTACCTCTAATTCTAATCTACCCGTCTACTTCTAATTCTAATCGAAATTATTTTTAACCTCAGATTAAAGAAATTTCTTTAATCTGAGTTTTTAACCGACTTCAATAAAAGGAGGAGGTTCTCAATTCGACTGTATTTTTTTTATGTTTGTTACCTCAGAACTTTGGACTGGGTGAACCGATTTGGATGATTTTTGTTTTCATCGAAAGCTCGTGCTTGTCGTGTGGTCCCACATAAATTTGAGCGAGATCTGACAATGGTATCCATGTCAAAAGTACAGTGTACTTCATTTGGAGTCGGTTATTTTTTTGTTAAAATGTTAGATTATTTTAAATAAAATCTGTTTTATTCATTTCCATATATTATAGTATCCAAACTGTCCATTAGCACTGATTTTGCGTTGACTCCTAATAATACATAAGTCATAGCAGTAGTAGTAGAAAATGGAATACCTTTTAATAAAAAGAGTCAACAAATTAAATTCTGTTTTTATAATATTATCTTCACAGGATGATTAAACAAGGTTATCGGTGTTACCGAAATTAAACAACTGAATTGCTCAAGGCAAGCTCGTTTTAATGTACCTACATAACAAAATAATGAATGCATTGATCATTAATATTATTATAATCTAAAATTTTAACAAAAAAGAACCGACTTCAAATGAAGTACATCCAATAAAAAAAATCATCGAAATTCGGTTGGCGTGATATTGAGTTATTGGTCCATTTATCGCGCACATACTTAATGCTTTAAGACTTATATGCTTTTGACATGGATGCCATTATCAGATCTCGCTTAAATTTATGTGGGACCACACGACAAGCACCAGCTTTCAATTACAAAAAGAATCATCAAAATCGGTTCACCCAGTCCAAAGTTCTGAGGTAACAAACACAAAAAAAATACAGTCGAATTGAGAACCTCCTCCTTTTTAAACGCTTTTATTTAGCTTCACTTCGGAGCATCAACGCATCAAATCTTCAATATTATGATCAAAATGCTACTCTATTTACACGGCAATAAGGTTATTAATCGCTTTTATATTTAGCTTCACTTCGGAGGATCAAATCTTGTAACGTTAATTTGAATGACTTCCCTTTAATGAAAATTGATGAAATTTGGCAGACATGTGTATTTCCGATGACAATACACGAAAATCATATTTTAAACTAATTTTCATTGTTTATTTGTTGTTAAATTAAAAAAAACGATTTTCAGATTTTAGACGCATAATTCTCTATGTTCTATTTTACGTAGAGACTTGAAATTTTCACAACTTGTAGCTAATTTTATAAACTAAACATTGAAATAAAAGCGTTTAAAAAAAAATTTTTTTTGGATTCAACTTATTTTGAAGTCTGTTAAAAACTAAAAACTTACTTCTACGATGTTCTAAAAACAACTTAATTTACCTTAACCTTTTTTCATTTTTAGATTGTTTATTATTATTTTATATACTTATTTTAATTTTCTTCCCGAGTGCAGCTGTGACTGAACGCTTTGTTTGAAAACATACGTTGTTTTCATGACATCTTTGTAATTAACAAACGCTAATTATACTCGTAATAGAGTTATCATTAACATCATTTATCGGCTTAATTTGTTTATTGACATTTATTTTATTTATCTAACACATTTAAGTTCATGAATAGAAAGCAAACAGATACCTATGTTGACTTGAAGAACGAAAGTTTTATTTTAGTTAGTCGTTGTTTGTTAAAAATTGAAACTTGCTTTTGTTCTTTTGGAAATTTTAGTAAGTATCTAGGGTAGAGTAGGGTAACCAGTAAATTAACAATTAAGAGACCGTAACTTAAGATAAATTTTTGTCACATTATGAGTTGGCTTTACATAATTATAATACTTAGTAACTAATAATTAATTTACAATTATTTTAGAAGTTCGATAAGTAGGTATGTTAAAGTTTGTACGAAGAATTTTATAAAAAAAAGAAAAAGGAAAATAAGCTTATCTAGGCTTTTTCATTAAGTAGTCTTTTCTTAGATCATCCTTTCTAATAGAAAAACCGGGCAAGTGCGTGTCAGGCCACGCGCAATGTACCTATATCGACTATTGTTTTCCTTGTAAATTCATAATATTATAACCTATTGGAATTTTTTCTCTTGTCCAACCCCAACATTTTAGCTGGAGAAGGGGGGGACACTTGACTCTAACCAAAATTAACATTTTAAAGCCAAATATTTCGCAAACGAACCCTTAATTTCAAAAATGGTCTTAGGAGATCCATAATATTTTTGAAAGACCTTTTCAACGATACCTGTCACATATCCTTATTTATTGATCTGAGGTAGGTATATCCATGCCAAATTACAGCTTTTTAGCACTAAAGGTACGAACCCTTAATTTAAGAATGGTCTTAGGAGACCCATACTATTTTTGAAAGATCTTTTCAACGATACCTGTCACATATCCTTATTTATTGATCTAAGGTAGGCTTCTTAGCACTAAGGGTCTCGGTGCTTTGCCCTGGACAGACGGACGAACATGACAAAACGATGAGGGTTCCGATTTTACTTCGGAAACCTAAGTCAAAGTCAAAGTCAAAATATTTTATTCATATAGGTATCACTGATACACTTATACTAAGAAATAGCAGCAATATTATTTATAATTAGAAATAGCATATTACTAAGAAATAGCATACTAATTACTAATAGCACGCACCATTCAATCGTTTTTGTAATTATCATTTTTAGTAATGCAATATTCTATGCAACTGGTTAGAAATTTTCGCGAACAATACAATGCCTTTGTTTCATACCGTTGTGTATTTTATCATACGATAAATAATATGTAGGTTTATACTTTATATGAACAATATGTTACAAAGTTGCACATTCCTCAGTTGGACACTGTTAGTCATTGCACAGTGAATGAACTTATTACCAGAGCTATATAATAGATAAGTAGGTAGGTGTATAGTAAATTGTCTTATCTGTGTTTTATGTATGAACTAGCTGTGCTCCGTGGTTCTACCCGCGTTAATTTGTAGAAAAAACTAACCACTAAAATAGGTATATGATATTAAATAGCATATAGCCTTCCTCGATAAATGGACTATCAAGCACAAAAAGAATTTTCCAATTCGAACCAGTAGTTCCTGAGATTAGCGCGTTCAACCAAACAAACTCTTCAGCTTTATAATAATAGTATACCTACTTAGATTAGGACTAAGGTAGGTATAGTATAGGTAGGTAAAGATTAGGTAAATAATGTTAACTGTTAACGTTAAATAATGTTTGCGTTTAAGTTATGAGCATTAAAGTAAAATATTATCATCAACAGTCGATAGATTTAAGCGCTCATCGATATGTAAATTCAAACTGGTTTATTTATTTATATCATATTTAATGTCTGTGTAGTTAGGTAAAAATAGAAACCTACTTTTATATCCAAGTCCATATTAAATGCAAAACCATACATTTTATGTAGCAATTTGCTGCTATTTTACGATAGGTACAATTTTACTAAATTCCAGTATTTAATAAACATTTTGGCAATGCAAGTTTTTTCCAGTTTTTTTGTCGTTTTGCGACATATTTTTTATGGTTTGGTTAATTACGTGGAAAGGAAAGGATATAAATAAGCAAATAAAATAGGCATATAAATGTGACTCTCTCTAAATTGATCCATAAAGTAGGTAGGTACCTAAAATAGCTGTATGCGTCAAACTTTTACAACCATATAGGTAGTCGACATTTGATTAAATATGCACATCCTTGATGATTGTGGTGATAATACGTTATCTTCAATTAAATTCTTATTAACATTCTGTCAATATTTAACACGATATTTTTACAAGTGTGTTTATGTCGCGGTCTGGTCGTAGTTTTGACAATATCACGTACTGACCAACTTCTGTTTGACAAAATCGTAAAAAATATTATGTGTTAATAAAACACTGTTGTTAGCTTATATCGATCTGAAAAGTCACGATTTTATTTGTTACCACTAATTAGTTTCCTTCTTTATACTTGTGTTCAAGAAATTATTAAGTTACAATAAAATTTTACCAAGAGTTGAAAAACGTATCTACTCGTTAACGTGTAATCATGATTGGGCTGTATGGGATGTATCGATATTAACAAAACGTCGATTAATAAAAATACTACACTTTAATTGAGACCTATCGAGCGAAGCACATCACAAGGCTAAATTAAAATTAATGAACATGAGGTTAGAAGGTAATAATAAATAGAAAATATAGGATAGTCGAATTTAGTCGAAGAAATGTGTAGCGAAATTCAAACATTTTAAATCATCTTCAACTATTGAAGGTAAATTCAGTTGTTCTCAATACCTGCACTTTATGTTCCTGTAAAGACAAGAAGAGTTTTAACCTAATTTACTGTGTGTGCAAACTGCAAAATAATGGTATCTCTGTCAGTTGACCTGTTCAGCGGTATAAATAGATTGGTAGAGTTATTTGAACTTGTGCTCCGGTTACCGAATGTGCTTAATTTAAACTGTTTATCACTGAGGAAGAACAATACCTATATACAATACCTATTATTATCATCATTAATCATTGCAATACTAAGTTTCATTCTGTTAATATTACCTATTATATTTTAATATTGTGAAAAAAAATGCTTATAATACGAGTATTTAAGTTTCCTCGTGGCTACCAATTTTTTTTGTTAATTTATATTATATTAAAATATAAGTACCTAAATAAAAATGTACACAGAAAAGTAGTTGTTATTTCAATCAAAAATTTTAATAATTTAATTTTGTAAACGATTTGTTACTGATTTGATTAGTAGGTACCTATGGTGAATAAATAATATAAGAAAAATTGTTAAACCTAACCTAACCACAACCGAGGAGAGAAAGGAGACTATTGCCATACGTAAAGGTGTTACCATATGTATAAAAAAAATAACCCCGGATATCATCATAACTGTGTCTGAGCTTTCCAGACAACAGAGTAGCATGAGCGGGACTATTATTTCCATTTTTTGATGCAGTTACGGCAGAAATAAACCAATTTGCCGTATGAGATACCGTACAGCCATACACGCTCGCGCTGCGAACGCTCAGCGCGATATCAGTTTAGATTGATTCGAGTTCACAAAGTTCTAATTCAAGTAAGTAGTACATTACAAGAGATATTTTAAGTTATCATACCTATTATAATAGAATATATTATCTGATATCAAATGTTTAATATTATTAATGGTCTAACTACAACAGCTAATTTAACTAATTAATAATTATATTCGAAATAAAGGTAAATAAAGATAAATAATAAATAAATGTATTTGGTAAAGATAAATGTAGTTGTTCTAAGATCAAATGTAAAGATGTAATTAATTTCATGTAAGTTTAATAAGGGTTGGTATGTACATACTTCTAATTTTAATTATTAATTAAAATTTCAGTGTCTGAAATGTGAATTCATGAAATAGTGTCAAGAAACACATTAAAGCAATTAAGTGTAAATAAATGAATTGCAACCTTCATAACTGTTGTAACATAAAATTGTGGACATTTTTTGAAATAGTTAATTTTGCGATTTGGCTACGACACCAGTGAATTGAAATTAGTGTAGGTAGATAAAATTTACAATAATCTTAACATTACCCGAGCTTGCTGGTGAATTTCCTAAATTAATTGTTTTCGTGGTAATTTCCTTTTCTTTTTTTCTTAGAATCTTCGAATTCACATACATCGGACTTTTACAGTATCATACAAGTACATTCACAGTATCATACGTACATTCATTGCGACTTGGTAACTTGGTACTGTAGCTTTTGTGTTATAATAAAAAACTAATAAGTAAGTTATAAACAAGACTTACAAGTAAGTAGTTTACACCAACTCAAGGTATGTATGTACATTAGCTTGTTTCGTTTACATACCTACCTGTTTCGCTCAAACTTGTTATGAAGATACATGTTACATATTTAGTATGTAAGTAACTATGTATATTTATAGAATTCTTAATTGATAACCTTATTCAATTTAAAGTCGTAATGTCGTGTAAGCGTTTATCTCTGCAATAAAACGAAGAACAATGACCGTAGAGCCTTTGATAGAGTCGTTAATTATGCTTTATTGACATTGAATTGAATACCTGATCTTGAACCAGTAAATTGTAAATCTATTTAATATAATTTCAACTACTACATTATCGCGTTAATAAAGTACCAACCTAAAGTAGGTAAGCACTTAAGCAGGACATAATTATAAAATGCAACTGTATCTAAGGCAGCTTAGGCTCTCAGCAAGTTGGCAATAAACCTGTAGTCTTTGTACCAAACCAACTAAGATTAATTTTTAATCTATACTAATATTATAAAGAGGAAAGATTTGATTGTTTGCATTGAATAGGCTCCGAAACTACCGAACCGATTTGAAAAATTCTTTCACTGTTGGGAAGCTACACTATCCCCGGGTGACATAGGCTATATTATATATTTTTTTACTATTTTTTCCGAAGCGAAGCGAGGGCGATTTCCTAGTTTTAACTATAAAACAATAAATAAAAAATCAATATTAATAAGCGACTAGCTGATCCGGTAAACGCTCTATATACTTATTATATATATGTATATTGTTAATATAGTGGATTCTCTATAACTCAAATCTCGTTAAGTCGTAATCCTTACTAAATCAAAAATAAATCCCATTCCCTACCATTTTGTTAACTACTTAGGTTTGCTTGTTACACATTCGTATTAAATTACATTAGTTCTTTAGGTCAAACGAGATTTGTTAAAAGTGTACATTTTAGCTGCATAAGATAATCACGATTTAAAGACTCACCTATTCAAAATCGATAGTAGATAAACTTCCAAATAATCAAATGTGTTTCACAGCTGGCAGTTTATTTATGTTTGTGTGCAACGTTTGTTTGTAAACAAAAACGGTCGGCGCACGCGCAGCTCGTTTGTGTGTCTTGTGTGAGCGCAATAACTCGAGTGAGATCAGTCGTGCGCGCGCGCCGCCGGTCCACGCCTCCACGATCTGTTTACGAGGCTCGCCACACGTCCGCGTCGAATAGAGACTTTGCTATTCAACTGACCAGGAGCACGGAAGGTTATCTGATATCTCATTATTTTAGTTTACATAAATAGAGGCCTTCATGGCATAATATTATTGTAATGTGCTTGGATTTTTTGTCATTGTATAGAGATAACATCTTCGCATCCGTATAGGCTGTTCTAAAACGTATCATTTTTTTACATCCTATTCACGTATGTGTATGTACACATGTGTGTACCTACTTATTTTACGTTTTATTATGTTAGTTAACTAGTTATCTAGTTGGTAGAGAAAAGATAAATTAAGAGCATCTAATGACATCACATTTTGCAACACGTTGGTCATGATATTTCGTCTTAGCAACAACCCATAATTGTCCCACTGCTGGGCTCGGGGTCTCCTCTCACAATGTGAGGGGTATAGGCCAATAGTCTACCACGCTGGCCAAGTGCGGATTGGTAGACTTCACATACCTTCGAGAACTTTATGGAGAACTCTCCGGTGTGCAGGTTTCCTCACGATGTTTTCCTTCACCGAAGCAAGTGATAATTAACTTTTAATACGCACATAATATTTGAAAATATTATATATATGATGATATTATTATGATATTTTGTCTTACCACGGATACCCATAAGAAGCCACCGTCATATAACCTAATCCGCTCGTTTGTGGAGTATCAACATATAGACAGAGGGAGAATTTCTTTCATTATAATAATAATTAACGCACAACGGTATCAACGGTGTGTTGAGGAGATAATGCTCACTTTATTTCGTAAAAAAGGCTAAATACAGGAAATGCAACTTTCTCTTTCATACGCCAAAGTTCAAAGCTCCCGAGAAGGCGTACGTGCGTCGCATCACGTTACACAAAAAATTTAATCTCTTCATTTGATGACTTGAGCAGATGCGAAGCGCATGCCCCGTGCCCGTATTAGAAGAAAAAACTAATTTAACCTTGTATTATTTTACCAGTTACGCACTTCTATTACATTACCTTACCCTACCATGGATTGCAAAATACTGGACATACTTAGGTACACGATCAAGTTTACTTGTGAAGTTTTCAGATTGACTTGATGCGGCATCTATTTAGCTTCAGATAGCTGTATAGCCAGATAGCCATACACCGTCAAGTTTACTGGATGCCGCATCAAGTCCGTTGCAAACTTGACAAGTAGACTTGATCGTATGGCCAGCTTTAGTGTTATAATTGCATGCACATACTAAACTTGTATGTTTATTTATAGTAAACATATTGGTAAACATGGACGTAATCAACCTAATTTCAGATCATTTAAGTACACAGCGTAACTGAATCATAACGTGAGCTTTCTTTATAAAGTGCTCTTTGGCCTAATTTTAGATAAAATCCATTCTACTGGACACTCCTAGGCAGAATTGTCTATATTTATATCGAAATTATCGCCACCCTTCAAGTAAATTGTGTAGATAAAGTAACTAGGTAAATATATAATATCTTGAACTGCTGTATAATGTTGATAATGGTACATATATAATGTTGACAATGGTATATTATATTGATAAAGTTACTGGATGTGCTTCTAATGGTCCCTAAATTATGTAGTAACGATCTATCGTTCGATCGCTGTTTTGTAAACTTAAGATTAAAGGATCGTTAGTTGTTTGCTACATACATGATTGCTATGTGCAATAAGTAAATAGATATGCTAAAACATGAAACACTGACAGAATATAGATTGTAATAATAATAATAGTATGCCGTATTGGGGCGGCTTAGAATACTAACCCCAATCCCACGCTGGATGGGTGCCGTAAGAGGCGACTAAATCCGGTCCGCTGGTGGTAGGGTCCTCGAGGAATTATATATTATGTTGATTTTAATTGTTAATTAATACCATTATTACTATTAAGTATTATTTCTCCATGGGGTTCGCCTGGATAGCTTCCTTGAGCATGAGTCAGCCGCCAAATTACTCGTCATGTTCCGGCTGGGGGCTTGAGAGCCAGTTCTTTCTTTCTTTTTCTTCTCTTTCTTGGCCGACAACCCATCAGTGATGCCTTTGTCGTTGCTGATGTCCATGGGCGACGATATCCACTTAGCATCAGGTGGATCGTCAGCTCGTTTTCCAGCTAGTTCCAAAAAAAAAATATAGATAAATTCCTAAGAATGATAAATTACTTATCCTATTTACCATTTTGAGTACCGACGTGAAAAGCTCTGAAGTGAAACTGTTTATTTGTTTACATATATTCCTAAAAACATAACTTTTGAGGCTATTATAATGCCTTAAAACTAGAATTTATTAGGTACGTCTATTAGAAAATTATATTCCGTTTAACACAATTCCAACTCCAACGATTGACATCTCGTTTAATATTTCATTATTGAGCCATTAGTTTCCGTGATTCATTTCAATTTAATTAACGATTTCGTGAGGATTGATGATATTAATTAATTACCTTTTTCCAGTAATAGTCACAAAACTGCCCTTGTATTGTTTACTGACGAGATAATTGTTTTAGTAAGGCAACATAATTGCGATTTCAATGGTATTTTATGTTTCGATATGTCGCTGTCCTTTATTTGAGTCGGACATTTCATAAAACGGCCATTTATTTAAGTACTTAACTCTGGCGCTGCATACAGTCACTCTACTTAAGTTGACAAAATTATTGTAATAATGTCTAAGTGGCAAGGAAAATTTTTATGTTACACTAGTGGTTTTCTGACGTGTGCTACTATGCAAAAAAATTGTATGGAAAAAGTCGAAATCGAAAATGTGCCTAATGCATTGTTTTAGTTGTCTCAAACCATCTTCGCGTTCACCATTATTGTCTTTCAAATGAAAGCATTTTGGGGCATATCGGTTGGATAGTTTCTAAGTCTATAAAGGACATCCATACAAACATTTTTTTTTGTTTTATATGTATAGATAAATAAATATACATAAAAATTTCTACTTTAATGTTGTATTATATAAATAGATGTAAATGTTTCCACTTACAGATTGTAGTACCTATAATAATATTTAGTGGTGGGACGTTCATTTTTAAAGTTTAGACGATCTCTAGTCTTATGAAAAAGGTAATTCAGCAAACAAATCACGATAGATAAATTCATCATACACTGTGTGGTAAAAAAGTAAAACTGATATGAAGTATAATAATTTTATATTACAAAAAAATATTTTTAACAATACATTTTAAACTTAATCGTGTCAAATAAAAATTTATACCTTAAATATGAGAAAACATCATAATAAATACATTACCACAGATACATAACAGTACCCATTGGACATTATATAAACAGTATTTATTATGCTTATGAATTTTCTTAACCTAAAGTACATAAGTGAAGGTACATAATTAAAAAAATAAAACTATTATCCTCCAAGAGTAATTCAGCCTTTAAATGCAGGTACAATATTTTATCATGTAACGTTTAACTGGCCAAAACTACATTTATTCATATGCAATATACAAATATTATAATAAAATAAATTATAGTTCACGGTTCATATTTACTATCTTATTATTAAAATAATACACCTACACTCAAAGATCAAATTAATGTCCTACTGTGTATTGTGCATGTAACTATAAGTACGCAAATCATGAAGAATCAAGTTCTTTAAATAATTATCATCATTGGATAAACACTTCACTATTTCGTAATGGTCCATATCATCTTTAATCTCAAAATGCATATTACCCATGGGGCATATATCAAAAAGGAGGTTATAAAAATCTCTAGACTGACTTTTATATGTTGGACTATCTTCTTCTGCAGCTAAAATATAAAAGCGTGTATTGGTATGTTCTAGGTGTGAATAATAATGATATATTGGCGAGAAGCTAATCTCGTCTTCTCTGCGTAATCCCACTTGATTATTAGCAGTCGTGAGTGAGAAATTTCGTAAATCGTATAACCCTGAAATTAAAAAGATTCCGTACAATTCCTTCATTGTCTCATCGGTGAAGAATTCGTCGTTGGATAGCATGTGTGCAATAAGATGTGCGCCGCTGCCATGACCAGCTAAGTAGATCCCCCTGTAGACAATACAAAACAGGAATAATAATAATTAGATACCTATCGCTGCTAATGCTAATAATGCTGTGCGGTGAGAAGCCGTGAATAAAGATTTTTCTTTCTTTCTTTCTTTCTTTCTATCGTTAATATTATTAAATCTTTATCTATAATAAATATATAAAACACAAAAAATGTACGGATGTCCTTTTTTTATAGACTCTGAAACCATCCAACCCATATGCCTCATTTGAAAATCCGAAGGTGGTTTGAGACTACTAAAACAATGCATTAGGCACTTTCGTTCCATTGATAAAGTCGTTTTTACCTATTTTCCATACAACAATTTGAAGATAATAATGTAAAGATGGCGCATCAACCACAACGTGAACACAAAAAACACTGATGTGTCATTCTCATAAGAATTTTTTTAACGTAGTGGAACACGCCGGGTATCCACTATGTTATACTAGATTGACAGAGAAACGGGAGAATATTCATTGGTATGTCCACATCATAATATATTTTTTTTATGTAACTAGCCGTCAACCAAGCCGACGAGCTACCTAATAGTACCTAGTAAGTGATCATCGTCGCCCATACATATCAGTTACATAAAAGGCATAACCAATGTCCAATGCGTTGCTAACAAAAAAGGAAGTAAAAAAGGAAAAAAGGAAGCGGGGGACCTACATTATTTATAACTAGAAATGGGGCTCAACGTTTGAGTTTATGATTTTATAACTGCTAATAAAATCAAGGTTAATTTTACCTAGAACCCTTCTCCTTCGCGTAGTCTAGTACAAAACAGATAGCATCTATGACTTGATCGCTGATATCCCAAAGTGTCGCGCGCTGGCGCTGATTGTAGCCAACCACGATTGTCTTTACACCGGCCTTGTACAAGGGAACCGCTGGAAACCGTGATATATCCTTCGAATTATCCTTCCAGTGTCCACCAGGAAAGAATACCAGGATCGGGGCGTCTGTAACAAACCTTTTATTTGAGTAACATTATGATCTGCGCAGACGATTACAGTAGGTAATACACGAGGTACTTTTGTCCCCGTCATAATAGGACGTATCGACTTATGCATATGAGAGACTGAAAGTACTGCGTACGCATAAACGTACCTATACGTACTTATACTCCATTTTGTTAGACGAGTCCTATTTGGTAAATAATATTATAGTGCCTTTTTATCATAATTTGTAATCTATATACAGGGTGAATTTTCCAAGTGTGCGTGGAGGGCCAAATCCGAAACTACGAGGAATAGCGAAAAATGCTCAAAGGAGTCTCGGGACCGATTCTGATGAAAACTAAATCTACATCATTACATTTTCGAAAAATCAATATTTTCTAGCCAGGAATCGAACCCGTTGATTTTGAAAAAAAAAACACATTCTGTAATATTACATCATTAGATAGTGTCGCTAATAAAAAATAACAATGGGGACATTTTTAGACCTAACCGTGCTCGTGTCGATGTTCCTTCGAGTTCTAGCTAACAATAAGTATTTTTTATTCATCCATTGCTTATCATTTGTTTGTTACACACGAACGCCCAGGTTTATTTAACATTACGGTTCAGTGTCCGGTCAATCACAATCCTGAATTCGGGGTACCTTACCTTTCCATTTTAGAAAGTTTTCGATAATATTTCTTATATTCATTTACACAATGAAAAATATTAGAAAACCTACGCCGAATCCTACTAATATTAGAAATGTGAAAGTTTGTATGTATGTTTGTTAATCTTTCACGCAAAAACTACGAACGAATTATCATGTTTAGCACACAGGTAGACCATGATCTGGAATACGACATAACGCCCCTTTAGAATTGAAGTGGCTTATCTAAGAATTTTAAGAAAATGACTTTTATACATTAAACGGCATAAAAACATGTCGCACCTTTAGAATTGTAGTGGCCTAATCCAAAATTCGTGTTTTTTTGGTAAACGCCAAAAATGTAATTGAAAATTGGGTATTTTTTATTATTTATTGGGCATAGAGTATTGTTCTTACGTCGTTTAATCATCTTCTTAAAATGCTTAGATAAGCGACTTCAATTCTAAAGTTGCGATGATACTTTATCCCAGAAAACGAGCAAATCGCAACCAGAGCACTAGTATTCCATATTACTGATAACCGATAAGTATCCGGTAGTGTTTGCCGCCTTATCAGACCAGCTGCTATCATCAAATCATCATACATAACATATTCAATAACTGTATCATCGATGTTTGTATCAAGACGTTGGAGAAAAACTTTTATCTTAAGCTATTTATTAACGCAATATTATTTTTTGTAATATAATAAAAACAAAAAAAATCTATATGATTTCCACACGGTTTTTAAACATATTGTAGCAAACGTGGGGAGACAGTTACAATTTATTTTATTTCCATCGTTTCATAAATAAAAAGCATTTTTTCGAGTGTGGGTACTTGATCATAGGTTTCCCGAAGTGAAACGAGAACGGTAACAGATACCTACCTACCTGATAAGTATTACTTGATCATAGGTTTCCCGAAGTGAAACGAGAACGGTAACAGGTACCTGATAAGTATTATCTATCTCGAATTTTATTAAATGTTACAAATTTGATGTCATTTAGATAACAACTAAAGACAATTTTACGAGTGAAATGTATTTTCCGTGACTTTGTTGAAGGCTAGATAAAAGCCGTTTGTACTGGCCCCTCGACACTGCAATCAATATTTAAACGACTCGTGTTCCGGCTTTGGAGAGCCAATTCTTTCTTTTTTTCTCTCTTTCTTAGCCGGCATTAGCATCATGATGCCTTTGGGATAGCTGATGTCCATGGGCGACGATAGCCTCTTTCTTACCATCAGGTGGATCGCCAGCGCGTATGTCGGCTATTTCCATATAAAATATATTTAAGGAAGCGTGTAGTAGTCAGACAGGTATATACATTATTAGTATCCACACTATCCACCATCAGAATTAAACCCGGGTGGTACTAATTTCAGCAACTTCCACCTCATCCAATTAGCATAGCGAGCAGGGAAGATGACTTGGATTGAATGGTCAGCTAGGTGGAAGGATAAGACGTTAAAAACCTTCCTTAAAAAATATGCAATTCAATAACGAAAACTGCTTCCAAATTGGATCAGTAGTTTTTATTACCGAAAATCATGAACACGAATCTAATAGTCTTTTTTTTGAAGTCGATTAAAAATTACAGTGAGTCAATGATTTAGAAATGATACCACTCGATGTCATTCAAAAAGATACATTTGCCTAATAATAAACCGATGACAGTAATATCACACGTTTAAAAAAGATAAAAGT
Source organism: Thymelicus lineola (assembly GCA_963932265.1). Lineage (NCBI taxonomy): Eukaryota > Metazoa > Arthropoda > Insecta > Lepidoptera > Hesperiidae > Thymelicus > Thymelicus lineola. The sequence goes on from OZ010685.1 coordinate 6,279,458, forward strand.
GATAACAATGTGTAGAAATCTATTCCTGCTACTGTTTATTGACAAAGAAAGGCATCTATTTATATTTGATACGGGTACAAACCCCTGTCATGGAAAGTAAACACAATCATGTGTTCTACGAAGTCATTATTTTTGCTACTTACTTAGGTTTTATATTTGTTCTGGATCTGGTTTTGAGGGTGGCTTTGTTGAGAAACTTGTTACGGAGTTTATGGACATTTTATAGTGTCACCTCAGTTAACGAGGCTGAACTAGATTTGTGTCGAGGTTAAAGGTATTAACATACAAGTAAAAATATGCAGGTGATAACTCGGTAGCTATAGGACCGGTTTATAGGAGATTATAAAGTAGATAATAAAGTTAGCTACTATTTAATGTTTATTTATTTATTTAGACTTTATTTATCACAAAATCACGGTACAATTGGGGAGCTTAATGTTCAAATTATCTACCAACTAACTATTAAGTCAAACAGATATGCACGAAGAGCATAATGTTAACTAAAGTAAGCATCTAGATCAAACTTCTCAAGAAAGTTCTTGAAAATGTCAAATACACAGACTAGAAAATCGTGTGTTGTGCCAACATCTTTAACACAATATAACCCAAAAGATAAATTTGCATTATGTAAAAAAATAAAATTAACTTAAGTATAATTTAAATTATAGAAATTAAATAATATTTATGTATTACGTATAAAGCAATTTGAATTTACGTACCATCAGGTAAATCAGTGCCCAAAATATCTAACTTTTGTCCTTTAGAAGATCCATATTGCACCTTAGACCCATATCGCACATTTAACTCATGAGGAATAGAGTTTGTGGCTAATTCACTTTCTGCAATATAAATAATAATATGGTAATACAATCAATCATATAATTAGGTACTTACCTACTAGGTATAATATATAACAGTGACAATAAGGGTTTGATAGAAAGAAAGGTATCCCGTTTGAGAGATAGAAAGAGTACATAATCGACCCCTGTGGTATAAATACATAGGAAAACATATTATTATGGATAATATTAATATTATAAATGCGTAAATATTAGTATTATAAATGCGAAAGGTTTTTTGTGATGGATGTTTGTTACTCATAGCGTTGCCAGGTTTCCCGATTTGCGCGGAACGTACCTACCGATTTACAGAGTTACAGTTTGGGGACGCGTCCCGATTTGCACCTGATCGAGACGCTAAATGTCCCGATAAATCAATAATTATATGAAAAACTATTAAAATACTAAAAAAAAAACTATGCACCACATCACTATGACGAGGCTTATTCTTTACTTTTTGAAGTCTGTTTTTTATTTCACAATTTTTAAAGTTCGTAGAAGAAGAATCGTAACAAAAAATTGGGCTGTTAAGTATTCTAAATTACTATTTTAATAATTACTTGCGTTTGTCCCGATTTGCAGACCTAAATCCCAATTTTTTTACCTTCTGCCCCGATTAAAAACAAATCGGACCTGGCAACACTAGTTACTCTGCCACGCAAAAACTGAATTTTCTTGATTTTTTATAACACGGGATTTAGGTATACATCATTTATTTGGAATAACATACCTATAATGTACTTTCCATTACTTGTTAATAATAATAACAAACATGTTATAATTAATACATAAATAGTGCATACTCGTATTTACCTGTAGTAATAGAATAAATGTATTGCTCCACAACTTCTTCAGGCTTTTCAAATCTTTTCGACCACCACTGAGGCAAGTACTCGATATCGAAATCATCATCACTTCCCTCAGATGCAACGTTTGTACTATCCGCTTCTGGCTCTATGCTCTAAAACATTAATAATGAAGTAAAATTTGAAGTTAAAACCATAAGCATAACAATTATAAAATAAACTATAGGTTATTGAACCTTTTTCGTGGAATTCGAAGTCCAACATAGAGATAGTCTTTCGAGTAATGCCCTGCGTATTTTAATGAATGCCTTCATTCTTCATTATTTTCCCTGAAAACAACTTAAACTGGTCACGTTATGTTCTTACATTTTTCTTCGTGTCAAATAAAGTTTGCTTTTCTCATTTGAATATTTAAGTGACGTGTATTAAAAAACGGGACACGACAGAAATAATTATAATATTATTCAGAGGTTTAAAGTGAACCAACTGAAACGTATCAGTCTTATCTTATGTCAATCGTAAATTCGTATTGCGTTGTTTTTCATGGATCTAAGCTATATAATAATATATTATCTTAATGATAAATGGTTGAGATAGTAAATTCTCTCAAAAAATATTACGTAATAATCAAAATTAAGTGTTAGTATAATTTACAATTACTAGTTGTCCCGGCGAACTTTGTACTGCCTAGCAAATCAATGTCATATTACTTTTAACTTAGCTAAACGGTGTGTGTGAGTGTCTTCCTCTCCCTCTCAGATATACTTATAACTCAAAAACGGCTAAATCGATTTTAATGATCTTTGATTTATAGGATTCGTCTCGACCGGAATAGCAAAATAATTATTAAAATATCGAAAAAACAAGTAACAACTGTCAAAACAAATGACAATAGTCAAAACAAAGGACAACCGTCTAAACAAATGACAATCATCAAAACAAATGGCAATCGTTAAAACAAATGGCAATCGTCAAAATAAATGACAATCGACAACAACCGACGCAACAAATGACAACTGTCACAACAAATAACAATCGACAAAACAAATGACAACTGTCAAAACAAAAGACAATCGTCAGACGTCATATGTTTTGACAGCTGTCATTTGTTCTCATATTCAGTTTTGTTTATTTCTTACGTTCTTTGTTTTTTCAATATTTTTTTAGTTATTCTGTTATTCCGAGCCGAGACGATCAAAATCTGTTCAGCCATTTCTAACTAACACAACTTTGTTTCATAGGTATATGTAGAAGATTTTTAATATGAAATATTACTTCAAAAAGAGCATGTTTGTAAATTAAAGTGTAAAAGAGCAAATTCGCATCGACATTCGACAACGACACTGAGTAAAAAGTAGAGATTTTATCCATATCCGCGAATCTGGATACTGGGCTGAAGACACAAATATTTTTTTTGTACCCGCATTCGTCCGCGAATATTCATTTTTATTTTGTAACCGTCTGGCACATAGACCTAATAAATATCTAAATCTATCACCTCAAGAAAAAATATAGTATAAAAAACTAAAAAAACATTATGTTGTTGCGGCATTTGACCTTTACAAGTCATTGGTCATGTTAAAAGGTCATGTGAGGTTGTGAACTCCCTATTTCTATGGTTGTATTGTAGTATTATCATTGAATGACATGTAGATATAATGTATTTTTAGTTAATCAAATTAATGTTCAGTAAGTTCAATTATGTCGCATTGGTGAATAGAATATCACGATAATTACATTAAAATACTCCATTATAATTAATGCCTAGGCGACTTAGCTCTGTTCGTGCGCGTTTCGCGGGCAATTTTTTTTGTGAAGAACGAGAATACCTGAAAATGAATTTTCCTATGAGACTCTGTGAGATCGATTTTTCATGTCCGTCAACCTTATTGCCATTTTTATCTAAAAATTGGTAGTTTTCTAGAACGTGATTATCTGTTTGTCTGTTTGTCGCTGTGATGAATTTTGATTATTAAACGCTTTTATTTAGCTTCACTTCGGAGCATCAAATCTTGTAACGTTAATTTGAATGACTTCCCTTTAATGAAAATTGATGAAATTTGGCAGACATGTGTATTTCCGATGACAATACACGAAAATCATATTTTAAACTAATTTTCATTGTTTATTTGTTGTTAAATTAAAAAAAAAACGATTTTCAGACTTTAGACGCATAATTCTCTATGTTCTATTTTACGTAGAGACTTGAAATTTTCACAACTTGTAGCTAATTTTATAAACTAAACATTATTGAAATAAAAGCGTTTAAAAAAAAAAATTTTTTTTTTCTAATTTCACTTATTATCATGTCTTTATCTTTACTGGTTGTCTGTATCCCAAATCGAGTGAGGTAAGAATAATCAAAATCGCTCCACACGTTTGGTCTCTACAACGCCACATAGGAACAAACATACATACATAGACTGATAAACACATTACCCTCCCTTGCGTCGCGCAGTCGGATGACAAAACAACTCAATATTCATTGATAAAATATTTTTATTTATTTATTTAAACTTTATTGCATTCATACACTGAATTACAATGGGCGGACTTAATGCCTAGCGGCATTTTCTACCAGTCAACCCTGATGATGATGAAAAATTGTTTGATTTTTGAATTAAATATTAAGTAAAATCTAATCCAACTAACTATGAAAGTGAAAATTTATGAGGGTATATGTTTGTTACTTTTTCATAAAAAACTATAGAACGGATTTTGATGAACTTTAGCACACAGCACAGCATCATGGTCTCGAATATCATAATATATAAGGTAATTTTATTCCCGAAAACCCGCGCGAAGTCGCGGGGGGAGGTCTATTAACTATTATATTAGAAAAAAAAAACATTTAGAAAGAAAAACATTTATTTCGCACAGTTACACATTATAAGATATTTCTATACCTACCAACTGGGCTTTACTGGATATACAGAAATGATCAGAATCTTTAAGGAACGGTCAATGTCATTAGCTTGAAATACTATCGCATACTCTAACATAACCTTGAAAGATGATACTGAAACTTGAGTAAGAAATTGACAACTAATTCAATAATACTGATATCCTTTTTAAGAGTTGAATATAGGCCGTTGACCTTATTTTTTGTGAAGGGAAATAGGAACAATATGTATTTCTCCACTCGCATTAATTTACAAAAATGTCACGATAACAGGGCTTCCTACGCAATGTTTAGGAATAACATATCGATTAAATGAAAAAATATCTATATTTTTTGACACAGTTATCCGCATAAATAAGCTGAAGGCTCCTTCGGTATTGTACCGTATAATATGCTGAAGGCAAATAAAAATCTTCCGATTAATAGTTTACGAGAAAAATGGTAGTAAATAACAGAAATATAGGTGCATATTATTTTAATATTTAAAGTAGTATTTTATTTATAAAGCAAAGAGGACATTATTTTTTTTGTAATTCCTTACTCAATGTAGGGCTAAACGGTTTTCGATATACCTATGCGGAATTTACATACAAGACTTGGGTTCAAGTTGTATAAATATCCGATAATGTAGGATTTACATTATACGACAAGGAATTCGCTGATCGAACCCAAACTCACCTAACTTTTTACAGCGTTGCTTTACGATGATGAACAAATATCTTGACGCCGACTTTCATTATAGAAGTCATCCTGGTATGGCTTCTTCTCACATAGAATGGGTTTAAGACCTCAATTTTGATTGGAATAATTCTTCGCGCAATTGTGAAAACTTTATAGAAAAGTTTTGTTGGTTATCTAGATTATATGACAATGTCCTTACTATGTAGGTAATACGTCATTAACAATAAGTAAAAATAAATTCAAGTGCAAATAATTAAAAAAATTAAAATTGCGCAAATGATTCAGATTCCTTTTCTCTATTCGGGAGATCATGGATCAAACAAGCCCACTACTAATTATTTAGAAAAAATCCCTAACAACAACATAACAAATAAATTAGGTTTGGTCCGGTATACAGAAATGTGCGAAACTCTGCACAACTACATACTTCTAATAATATGACTAATTTAGTAATACCAATATCCTATTTAATGTAAAGACTATCAAGACTGTGGCTGGATAGGTGTAATATTGAAAACGGCTTTCACAAACTAATCAAAAGATTCTGCAAACCATCGCTACCGGTTCCCATGTTCCTCTCTCGGATCATACGAGGTTAAGTAACGGTTTTAAAAAGCGGATTGACATATTTTACACACTTTTAAAAACATTATGGCGAAACAGGTATGCAGATTTTGTAACGTTTAATTCACTCTTCGAAAGATACTTTAAGGCCGACTTGATCATAATTTAAAGTGCGTGGAACGTACACACATTTATCACGAGATAAAATAAATCTAAACATACTTTAATTACATAAATAAAATTATAAAATCTGCCTTATTTTATAACAGCAATAATGATAAGGAGCCTATGATTCTTAGACATGGCAAACTATTTTACATGAAATGTTTTTGGTGGAATTTTATCATTTTCTTTCGTAGGATAGTTATTTTTTATTGTCCTGATGGTATTCCTTGCACATCAGCTATTCCTTTGTCCTTTGACCCTTTTATTATTGGATGGGTGTTGAAGGGTACCTATTTTTTGTTTGTTTGTTTGTTTTGCTAATTCTAGCTTAAATGACAAATTTCAGTTTTCATTTTTTATTTTATTTATAGACCTGGCTGGATCCCGCTTTAAGGGGGTTTGAGGGTGAAAGTCAAATTTCAAAGAAGGTGATTTAAAAAAAATCTGCTGGTTTAGAAATTCTAGCCTGTGTTCCAAATTTCAGCTTTATAGCACATCGAGAAGTACGCAAGAGGTTTTACTATATGAGTACGTAAATCAATGGCAAAATCAGCGCATTTGGGTACTAATATAACCTAAGGAAGGAAAAGCTATACAAATTAAACATATTGTGTTGGACGAGTCTGCTGACTACATTATATTTTGAAAATTTGAGCTCTCTGGCATCTAGGCCGAAGTTATGTGGACTAAAAATGCGACGAAGCACTTAGACAACGGATATGGAATGGATAGTGCCGCTCGTTTTTTGCAGGGACAAGTTTGTGCCCCTACGAGTACATTTAAGAAGAAAATTGTCTTACCTATTTTCCAACAGACTATTATTTTATAAGTAAGTAACAATAGTGGTAATTTTATCTTGGTTATAGCGTAATCAACAACACAAAAACATTTGAAAATAACTGGGAAAATACTTTAAAATTTGAAAATAAATACGCGCTGTTGCGCGTGCGCCTCACAGATACGTGAATACTGTTGTCAATGCGAGCTCGTGTTCAACCCACACGCTACTGATTAAACTTGTTTCCAACCACTTATTATCCAATAAAGGTATCGCCCATGTGTTTTTACTACTACTCGACCAAGCCAACCGCAACCTGTGAGTTTTATCTATGAAGCCAACTAGACGATTATCAAACGTTATCGAAATGCATAATGTAAATATTGTAAATACCCAAAGCAAAATGCTATGAAATCTGAACTATTGAATTATATACAGGGTGAATTTTCCAAATGGGCGTGGATGGCCAAATTCGAAACTATGAGGAATAGCGAGAAGTTGTCAAAGAAATCTCGGGGCCGATTTTGATAAAAACTAAAACCGCATAATTTTGCAGAATATTGAAAAATTAATATTTCTGGCCAGGAATTGAGTCCGTAAGTTTATGTCGTAAGTCGTATGTCATTATTTCCCAGAATCTGATTCTTGTCAGCAACGCTATCGAATGGTGTAATACAGGATGCGTTTTTTTTAATTAACGGTTTCGATTTCTGGCCACAAATATTGATTTTTTGTATGTCACTACTTCCCAGAATTTGATCCTTGTTAGCGAAACTATCGAATGGTGTAATAATACAGGATGCAATTTTTTTCAAAATCAACGGAATCGATTCCTAGCTCTAGGAATATGGATTTTTCAAAAATGTAATGATGCAGTTTTAGTTTTCATTAAAATCGGTTCCGAGACTCCTTAGAGCATTTTTCGCTATTCCTCGTAGTTTCGTATTTGGCCATCCAAGCCCATTTGAAAAATTCATCCTGTATAATACTATCAGGAACTCTACGAGACCTTTTGCTCCCTTGCTAGTAGAGATGCGCCGGATACGGGTAAATTTTTTTTTATGGAAATAGCCGACAAACGAGCTGACGATCCACCTGATGGTAAACGGCTATCGTCACACATGGACATCAGCAACACCAAAGACATCACTGATGCGATGCCGGCTAAAAAAGAGAGAAGAAAAGGAAAGAATAATTCAATCGAATAATAATATTCCGCCGTATGTTTGGTCTACAATCTACCAAACCAAACCAACCAATTATTCAGTTGAACAGATCATAACAATTCATATCATTTCTGTTCAATTCATGGAAGAGGTTCATAAAGGTAACTTAACACAAATAAGTTGTTTTATAATTTTTATATGATGATATTATATAATTCTAGTACTTAATAATAACTATGTACAACTTTAATATAAGTTAATTATTCCAAAATTTAAAAGAACTTTTAGCCAAATACAAACTTAAAAGAACCGAATGAATGTTTCAGTTTGGCACATACTTTTAAATAGAAAGAAAGAAAGAAACATTTATTTCGTTATGGAAAATAACATGGTACAAGGATTATAACAAAGGTGTAAGAAGTACTACATAACTATGTAACCTTACTAAATTATTGTGTGACATAATACATATATTTAGTGGGTAGTTGGGTACCATGTAACCTGACAAAAACGGACTACCCTCAGCATGTGCCATGGAGCGGCTAGGAACCACGGCTGCTGGTTGTAGTCCCCTTTTTCGCGTAATTCCACATGTGGTGTCTACCTTATTAATATTGTATATTAATATTATTTTAATAGCAGAACAATCCAATGTTGAATATAATTTACAACTTTATTATTTACAAATTTTATGTGTTTATGAATATACTTATTAGGGATATGATATTATAAATGTATATTATATTAGTACTATTATTTATAATTATTATCTTTGGTTAAAGCTCTGTGAGCTATAATTAATAAAATAACAAATTTAAATTGGTATTAGGCATATTACAAACATATTTGATCAAAATTGAATATGAGAATGAAAGAGCCCCTTTTTGATTCATGCATAAAAGCCAAATTATGTCAAGCAGATTAAAATAGTGTAAGTACAGCGATGGGCGTCTTTGTACATTAGCTGGAATCAAATATAGTGTGTGTTCTGATTCAATAAATAATTACTATAGTGTTGAATGTGCATCAAACGTGTGTAGCAAGCCTTAGATAAGAATGTTATAAAATTTATTTTTCAAGGAATGATCCAATATAACTACCACTTAAGTTCCTCATTGATGTATATGGCTCACAGTTGTTCTATTTATGATAAGCAAAGTTATCATTTATAGAGGTAATAATATGACATATCTACCATATTTTTAATCAATTTAATTTCAATTTAAATAATGAGGAGTGTTAGCTTTTCTTACCTCCATCTGAGGTTCTAAGGTCTCACTAATTGGCTCAATCCTGGATTGGACCGCTTCAGATACAGTCTCTGGTAGTTTTTGACCTAAGTTGGTTTCTTCAGCCAAATTATCATGCATAGGGCCACCAGATTTGGTATTAATTGTATCTATAGGCTTTTCGGTCATTATGATGGTAGCTGATTGACTGACTTGCGGTATACTGATTTCATTATCTATTGGACTTGACTTGGGTTCCTCGGCTACAGGCACATTTTGATCAGGACCTGGAAACATTTCTCATAATAATATACGACTTAAAAACTTAAAAGATTGATGTATAATGTCACATTGAAATAATATGTTTATGTACAAAATATATAATTGTTAAGCCGTTAAATTACAATAGTATATTTTATAAACACGGAATAAATAAGATGTTTTATTTGTTTACCTGATGTTTCTTCACGTTTCAACAGGTTGTGGTATTTTTGAGAAGCCCGGAGATGTGCTATCCGTTTCTCTACTTTTTGTATCTTTTTCCGACACTTTTCGATTTTTTCTTCACTCAATTTTCGTCTACCCATCATTCGACATGCATTTTCACTTTAAAATAAAAGTTTTTGATAAATTGTGGGTAGTAAAATTATAATTCATTTGAAAACATTTGTCCCTCATTCGAATTTCGAATTGACATTTACCACACGTCCATAGAAAACAAAATTGACACTGACAGTGACAGCCGTGACAGTTGGCAGTATTATACAGACAGACAACGGCAAAATCATAGATATAGAGTACTATATCTATGGGCAAAATATTGATGGATGAAGATAAAACTAAACAGATAACCGGTATATTTTCCGTTAAGAGGTATGTAATTATTATCGGTCATTGTTCGGTAACTGTCAGTTCAGTTTATTAATTCATTGGGTAAATGGGCTTCATGGATTTTTTTTCATGTCACCAGCCAATCGGTACAGCTGATGATAAGTGACCACTGGCAACCGTCGCCTATGGACATACCCACCAGTGGAGACTTCTTGGTGGGGATTTCAAGATAATTAATCGTCATAAATACCTAAGGCTTAACCGATGAGTTATCGTTTTCTCGACTAACAATAAGAAAGAATATTTATGTACCTATGTACTTTGTAGAGAGAAAGAAAGAACAGACTCCCAACTCCCACCCCCCCCCCCCCCAAGCCCCCAGGACAAGCCTCAAGGACTCGTTTGTCGTTTGAGTTGACTTGAACAAAAAAGAATTTACAGAAAGATGATATACCAATAATAAGGAACTTCGTTCCAATAATGATGACATAAGTCCTTGTGCAGCATGCGTGCACCAAGCGGGGCAGCTTCTGTCGTCTCATACCACACCCTAGTATTCCGGCGTGGGATTGGGGTTAGTATTCTAAGCCACCCCAATGAAACTAATAAATAAATAAGATAACTCACGATGTTAGCTTCAGCGAATTTAGCGATAATTGTATGTAATATTTTAGATGTGTACAGGATTTCAACTAGTGTCACCTGTAGTACAATACACCAAGGATATTTCAACTGGTTTTAATTCTCCTTTCATTGTGGGAGACCAACCAAACCACAAAGCTATTATCTACTGTTTATAAAAAATGAAATAAGTTATGAATATCTACCAAAAATATTATTTACTAAAAATCAGCACTGACTTCTGGATTAACCAACTTAAAAAAAGGAGGAGGGACTCAATTCGACTGTATTTAGCCGTATTGGGGCGGCTTACAATATTAACCCCAATCCCACACCGGATGGGTGTCGTAAGAGGCGAATAAATCTAGCCCGCAGGTGGTAGGGCCCTCGGAGGGATTTATATTCGTAATATTGATTTTAACACATTCATCATCTCCATAAATATTGAAAGTAACACTCGATACCGGCTCCATTTTCTATGGAATCGCTAGGCGGGTAGCCAGCACTGTTCAAGAGATAAGGTGTAGGTACCCGCCAGGCGGGCACGGTGGCACTCGGTGGCATTACATTTAGCCAAATATCATTAGTAACTGGTGCTCAAACACCCCTGGCAAAGTTTTAGAACAAAATATCACTTAGCAAATATTGTAAATAACGTAATACCCGCCATGCGGGTAGCAGGCATCTAACGAACATCTTTAGAAACCCGCCAGGCGGGTAACCGGCATTAAATGTGTTAATTGTTACTTAATACCATTATTACTATTATTATTTCTCCATGGGGTTCATCTGGATAGCTCGAGCATGAGTCAGCCGCCAAACGACTCATCGTGTTCCGGCCGTGTTCTTTTTTGTCCGGCAACGCATCAGTGATACCTTTGGTGTTTTTGATTTCATGGGCGGCGATAGCCACTTACCATCAAGTGAATTGTCAGCTTGTTTGCCAGCTATTTCCATAAAAAAATATGTAAGTATGTTACCTCATAAATTTTTACTGGGTGTAGACAGATTTTGATGACTATTTTTATAGCGAGATGTGACGAGTATTTGAGTTATATATTATCCCTCGTTAGTATAAATAATTTTTAAGTCGTTTATTTTGTTCGTGTTCTTAATGAAGTGGAAATTCTTTTTGCAAATAAATAATAAAATTTACATTTGTTGTTCGTTTATGGTGTCTTCTATAAAAACACATGTTGTAAATAAAACTACCAATCAGTCTGGACCTATTCATGTAACTTTATTAACTTCAAATAAAAAAAGATACATTTTTGCAATAATAATGCTGGCCGTGCTGTAATCGACTACATAGTAAAACTTCAACATTCCCGTTCGATAAATCGTAACTCTTATTCTAATAAGGCTACCCTTAAATTCTACTATTTCCACTCGTTCACGCAACGTGGCCGATATATGCACTTACATTTCATAATTATTGCTTGTTTCATTTCATAAAGCTTCGATTATACAAATTATATGTAAACTGTTATGACTGAGTTATTATGTAAGGTTTGACTGACCGAGAAGCTCACAGTTTCTTCACTTGACTCAAACAGATGTACAAAATCATTGATGTATTTAATTCATAGTTGAATTTTCTGTGCGTTGTATAATTTACGTATCCCATACCCATGACATGAGGGGAATCTCTAGTTAAGTTGAAATATGGAAGTTCGGGTAGTTATATCAACTATAAAACATACTGAATAGACCGGCAGATAATAGAGCCCTCATACACAATACTATTGTATATTTATAGATATAAAACACTTCGTCATCTCTGGTGGTGATTCTTTAAAGTGTAAAAGTTCTTTAAATTGCCATACTATTTTGCCATCATATTAACGGCATTTTATCTTCATATTCCTATATATTTTTTGTCATACCATACCAACTAATGGCCATACCCGAGTCATAACTATACTATTTAGTACTTATACCCATGTCATTTAACTGCCATGAACATACATAATGTGTTGCCATTTGTATATCACATCAAACCCAACGAAAGCACTGTGCACTAGATTTAAGATTTATCTTTTCAGTGCATAAAAAGCATCTATTAACATTCGACCTGCCGTTAAACTCATATAATGCTCACTTTATAGTTTATTCCTTAACCTCGAATATTTACATATTCGAAGTTGGTGGACAGCATACCCATTTGAGAAAGACTAGCAAAAACTATAAAGCTTCTCGGTAGCCTAACCTACAGTAAATTTGAGTACTTCTTGTAACTAATAATTTTATTAAAAGAACCAATAATTAAAAATATTAAAAATAATACTTGAAATGTATAAAAATAAATATTTATAAGGGCATGACTTCTCAATCATTATTTACATTTTTATCTCTTCAATAATATAGTGATTATTGTCCTAAGAGATTAAATTTTTCTCCGATAAGAGATTTTAATGATTTAGAAACAAACCATTAAAAAATAATTAAAGTTACTAATACACTAATCCTCTAAATAACCGGATACACCCAAAACCCATTCCACAAATAACTATAAAATATTGATTTACAAGTAACTTAATTAATAAAAGGAATGAGTATACACATTGGAACATATATTAGCCAAAACAAACATTGCAATTTGTGAAACAACAGTACTTAAGATATAATATTCTTATGATATGCTAATGATATGATAAAAAATCTACACTGGGACCAGCCAGTTGACGAGGCCCTGTTCCATAAAAACAAGAAAACGATTACATTATCATATTGATCGTTGTCCAGCATCGATGGAAAACTAAAATAAGGTGACAAAAAGATATTGTCTGTGTTAACATGACATAAATGGTGAACGCACATATCGCACCCTCAGTGGAAAAAAGGTTGAGGGATGAAAATTGCAATTTTACAGGAGAGCAAAAAAACTGTTATAATCAGTAAGTAGTAAAAAAAATTACGTTACTTTTTCTAGCACAAAACCGTCAAGATTAATGATAAAAATTTGAAAAAAAATTGAGCATATGCAGCTTTACAATCTTATTAATAACTAAAGTTTAAAGTAACACGACTTACCCTTTTTTTCACTGAGGGTGCGATATATCCGCACCGTACGCGCCGAACGCGTCGCATTTGTATGAAATCATAATGAGAGCCTCATGCGGATGACATATGCGGCCGCATCTGTGCCATATGTATGTGCGACCATAAAATACACCATAACAAATGAGAAGTTGAACCGAAACTATTTGGCGCCAAATAATGCCGATATATTTTGTTAAAGATCAAGCAGATAATACTGTTGAGAAATACCTAGCAATAAGTCAAATACCGATTACCCGAATTATTTTAACCGGAGTCATGAGATCATTTTTTGTTATGTATTCGTTTCTTTTCTTTTCGTTTTCTGTATGTATTGCGTTCAAACAAAATACGTAATAATATAAAATATATACACAAAAAGCGCAACGGCGATAATATTTATGATACACGGACAACTTTACATATCTATTAGCAATTCACATAACATTTTAAAATTGTGCGTATGCGTATGTAATATTACATTTGGACTGATATTAATTTATGACACAGGACCTCGACTTCCTATAATAACCAATATGTGTATATATAATAATATTTTCTAACATGCAATTTATTTTAAATCTTACCTATATCACTACCAGTATCTCATTAAGGCATAACTGAAGTATAATATTGTCAGGTCTATCAGGAAGCATGGTATCTTAAATATTAATAATTGATGATTTTTCATTGACATAAAGGTGTACTTCTTAGTAAGCTTATTACCGTAAAGTATATATAATTTACTGCAACACACCACATTTAAGTTATAGTTATTGTTTATTAAATCCCACCTGGTAAGTGGGAAAGAGCTTTCCTTGACGGTTAAGATATAATAACTAATTACTACTGATCATTCTAACTTTAAAGCAATTTAAACGCTTATTGTATTGCATTTTATAAAAATACACGAAACTGAATTTGTATTGTATAATATTGTATTGTGTTGCAGTATATTATACACTATGACTACATCGCTATATAATATTATATTACGATCTGCCAGTAATATTACAATGTTACTTGCCTGCTCTGCTTCTAAAAGCATTATAATTCATATATTTTTAAGTCTATAGTAACATAAAGGCTTTAAATAAAATTTACTGAAATACAAATTTAATTGAACAAATTAATAGAACTTACGAATCTTTCCTCACGTAGACATATTTTAATTCCGTTATTATCAAAAGGAACAATTTCAGATTTATAGGCATTTGACAAAAATAAAATTTTTGATTTACTCTTTTAATCTTGAACCTTTTAAACCATTTTTATATGACAATGGCGACATGTAATACATAATGCCAGTCTGGTGTAAAAAAAAACTGCTTCTCAGAGTCACTTTCACAGAATTTCGCACCTTCTATTTAGGTGTTAATAATAAAATCGTATAATTAACTTCTAACAACTCACAATCAAGTGCACTTAATATTCTCACTACAAGTTTAGTTCCATATGTTATAATAGTTTTTGCATTCTTTTGCATTGCTTTAATCCTAATTACAACAGCTCCTCCCATGTAAAATAGGTTTAGATTTACTGTCAACTAATTAATATTATTTTCCAGATCCTAATGAGATTACTTTATTAATAATATTGCGAATAGACTAACGTATACGTCACTAGTTGCTAAAAATTCCATCACGATATGATCGAGCAGTTTCTTCATATGAATACGATCAGTATATAAGCAATATATAATATATCAATATATAAGCTAAAGTAAATCCCTAGGCGACCTAAGATCGATTTTTACTTCGTTATTTAAAAGGAACTATGCTGATGTTGCGCCATAACAGACTAGAAACGATAAATTATAGCAAAGATAAATTAAACAATTTTTTTTTATTTGAAGCATAAAGACTATAGTATGCTGTTTAAACTTTTGCCCATGTGGAATCTAGATGAAATGTTAATGTATTAAAAATCTCTTTTTCTAACTTTTCTTCAATTTTTCAAACTTTACAAACAAGTTTAGCTATTGCTATTTTTAGTTTTAAAGACCGAGAGTCAAAATTTTATTAATCTAGAATATTGTGAGCTATTAATTTTAAAATACATATACCTATTATATATAGCCGACAACAAAATTGCATCAGCATTTTGCTGTGACAAGTCCTTACAATAAATATGCAAGGATATTGTGTTGTACGTGAATATTGTAAGGGCTAAGCTCCAGATAAACATTTATCACTGCTAGTCTGTCTGGGCAAACCCTAAGCCGCATAATTAATGTATTATAAGGGGTCAAAACATCTGGCATATAGAACTTTTAATCTCATGGACGGAGATTATAATTACGTTTGTATTATTCCCCTTCAAATATGAACATTGACATTATTGAGCCTGTTACATGAAATACTTTTAGTATTAGCATAATAATGCAAGAGAGCTACAAATATAATGACTATTAATAAATAATGCACTTCGCATACTGGTGTTAATATTATTATGTCGTTATCATAACTCTTCTAACTTCGGAGCCGTTTCAATGTTTCAATATTTTATAAAAATGTTTTGCTTTAATGAATCACATTAAAACTTTTAACATAATATTACGACATTTAAACTTTATGTAAACATACGTTTTTTTAAGTATACATAGTAAATATGTATCTTATAAGCACATTAGTTTGAATACATTCTGTATGATTTTCTTTTGTAACACAAGGTTTTGATAATACCACTTATAACCTCAAAAATGTGTGAATAAATACAATACAGTATGTAATGTATGTATCACAAAAACAACAGCAAAACATTTCTATAAAATAACTCTACATTATATACAGTATTCAACAGCCTATCTATGTATAGCGCTAATCACTTCAATCGATATATCGTTAATATTGTAATAGTTCATAAATAATTCATTTAATTGTGTATATTCAATTGGTGTATATGACTATGTATTAGCTAGCACGCAGTGTAAAGCTAAACGGTGTAATGCCGTTTGTATATAGAAACTAAAGCTATTTTCAGTAAGGTACTGGCTATTTCATTAGTAGTTGCAAATTATATGCACCGATATAGGACCCTACCAGTTCGACATTTATTGTTGAACTAGGAAATCACCCTCGATTCGCTTCGGGAAAAATGGTAATTTTTTTTTACCATAGCCTAGATGTCACCCGGGGATAGTGTAGCTTCCCAACAGTGAAAGAATTATTCAAATCGGTTCGGTAGTTTCGGAGCCTATTCAATGCAAACAAACAAATCTTTCCTCTTTATAATACTAGTACAGCTTTGTATAGATAAATAAATAAATAAATGCTAACACACTCATACCCCCGTAGTAGGTTTATACCTGTGTCGCGGGTCGCATGGACGATACATATAACACATCACAATAACGCGAGTACAAATATTTATCTGTCATATAAATATCTGTCCCAGCTAGGAATAGAACCCGGGACCCCTCGCTTCGCAGGCAGGGTTTCTACCAAATAGGCTACAGGGTCATCAAGTTGTTGACAAGGAATAGAAAAGAGTCTCACACTTGACCATTACTATATTATTTTATGAAACGCTTGAAAAATAATTCGATAGTAACCAGTTTTTATTTTGGGTACGTATATGTTTCGGATACGTTACGAAACTTGAAGCTACTCCCGATATGAAGGCATGTAGTATTTAAATAACATGTCGAGCTGGTGCGGTCAAATACTATATTAACTATTACAATAATTAAAGTGACGCCGAAACGCGCTTCTATTCTACATTATCATACGTATAACAATCATGACTACAATGGAAGCATCAACAATTCGTCAATTCCGTGAGTGCTAAATTATTAAGTATTTGCCTAGGCTTATAATAAAGACGCGTTAAGGGTTAGAGGCGAAAATTGCTTGAATACGTTCACTATCTTACCTTCGTTTGCTTATGCGCCTCTAATACAAGTTCGAGCAATTTTTACCTCTATCGTAACTAATGGTCCATCTTTTACGTTTTGATATAAAGACACACCCACAGTGCTTTACACAACCTGAGCTCACTAACAACTATGTCGTATTCGTTCACTATCATTGTTCGATCACCGACTTCGAAGTCAAAATGAAAGCGTACCTAAGCTATAATATGTCATAACATGTCGTGGAAGAATTAGGTGACAAACTGGTAAATCAGTCTTTGAATGCATGAATCCGAAAAAATAAACAACCAAACACTATAACAACCTATCGATCTATAAATTAGTAAATAAACGAATAATCTAATAAATATAAAAAAACATCAAATGCTTACTAATGTACTACTTATGATGAGTTTTTGAAATTTTTCTTAAATTAAATACGTAAATAATGAGTCTAGAAAATAAATCCTTCGCTTCGTTTTAATAGTATGTACTAATGCAAGTAGGCTGGCTTTCGTGGTATGAGATTCATTTTCAGATGTGGCGACGATGGAAAAACCTGAAATATATAATGAAAATTTTAGAATTATAATGAAGATTTTAGAGTACTTATATAAGATAATTAAAAAAAAATCATGAACATTGACTATAATTATATTATGATAGTTAAATTGCAGATGAGTTTTAAGAACTGTATTTAAGTAATTATTTACAGTTGACCTCGTATAGTACCTACAATGTATGTATAATTAAGACGACGAAAAAACGTAAACACGGAATTGTATGAAGACTTTTGACTCCAACAACGCCAAAATAAAGGTGTATAGATTGTACAATTCATTACAAGGTTGACCTCTTTTATCTGCTCATTTGAGTCCAGTTAAATTTTAATTATTTTTAAATATAAATGATAACTTACCTATAAATGTAATAGTTCCATCTCGTAGATAAAACATTATTGCATTCGTCTACGAGTATTATTTAGTTTCACAGATAATATCACTGAGTAAGAGAGTATTGCTCAAGAGGATAGAAATCCTTGCTAGTCATGTGCGAAGCATTGTGTGCCATGCGATATCCCCACAGATTCATGGCTTCCTTACAAGTCAACTGAAAATAAAAGGTACGGATTATTTTAGGTAGTTCAATGAATTGTTGTTTTTAAGGGGTCTTCGAGTCAAAGAATCCAGCAAAAAAGTTGATAAATCCGCCTATGTAAACTGCAGCGATCTTTCATAGGGCTTGGTATACATTTCTATAATAAAATCCCAAAATTAATACGTGACTTGCCAATAGAAACTTTCAAAAAACGTGTAAAGACACAATTTGCTAGGCAAGGGATATTATAGTGTAGACGAGTATTTAAATGACCAAGACGCATGGAAATGACCAGCTCTGCAACCAGTTCCGCTCAGAATAGTAAATACTTTTGTATTATTATCTTTCTTTGTAATATTTTTTTAAAAGATGTGCTGAGGAGTTTCTTTAGGCTTTTCTTCTCCTCCACGACAAAGTACCTTCCGAAAAGCCAAAAAATGACGTGCATAAGTGTATCAGTAATACCAATGAATAAAATATTTTGACTTTGATATAAAATTGAGCTTTGAGCAATATCTTACAATATTATTTCACCCATCAATACCTTTGCTTTCTGTGAGGCCTTAAAAGATATAACCGTTTTCATTCAGATTATTAGTGAATTAATATTCTTCATATCAGACGGTGATTTCTTTTCTAGCACTTCGCAAATAAATGTCAATGGATGTTAAATGTGAAAGTTTGTAAAAATGTTTGTCGGTTGTAAGGATTGAGATGAAACTTGGCACACGGGTGGTCCATATAAGAAGTCGAGGATAAGAAAATAGGGTAGATTTTATCTCGGTTCTATTTTCCCCTGGGATGAATCAAAATATTGGGACGTTTGTGATTTTATTTTGTGAAACTACTATTGCGCGCCAAACTTACCCCCTTATTCATAAAAACAAGCAAAATTATAGAAGGCTTATAAAATGTTTTGCTTCTTTCACTTTTATAAAAACGATAAAGATAAAACATATTATAACAGTGCAATAGCTAACAAAAGTTTAATAAGCGTTAAATAAGTAACAAACCTGTATTTCTTCCACAAAGTTGAAGTTGAGCACGTTCCTCCATCTAAAAGGCACTTCTCGGGAGACCCGGAAGGTGGAGCTGACGCCGGCCACCTCTACGTTGGTGTGCGAGTGCAGGAACTCGTCGATAGATGGCGTCACGCTTAGACCTAGGAACTTCAGCAGTTTGTGCGTTGTGCTGTTTGCATTTAATGCGAGTTCTTCGTAACGTAGCACCCTGGGAATAATATGCAGCATATTTTATTGGACGATCCTGCAGCTTAGAGGCTCTACCTGCCAAACGAGCTGAACTGTAGATTGTGTCATATAATCGTTCAGGCGGGCTGATTTGACAATTGACTAAGCACATAGTGAAAAATACTGATAACTGTTGGGGAAGAAAAATCTTCGAATGTAAATCAGTAAAGGGAGTACAGAACGCCGCCACCAATTGGACTGACGACCTTAAGGAGACACCACTGAATTCAGAAGGCCAGTCAGAATAGCGCTTATTAGAGGAGGCCCATGTCCAACAGTGGACCTCCAAAGGCTGATGGATGGATAGATGATTCGTTCAGGGAATCTTAGAGGAGTTTTTGATCATTTATTATTTACACCCATAAGGACTCTTTGTAGCAATACAGTCGCGAAAAACTACGTCCGTCTAAGGTCGCTTGTGTCGCGTCGCGATGCAGTAGTGATGCAGACGTGATTTAGCGAATCAAGCTGCTGCACTGCATCGCTGCAAAAGCCACAATAGCTGATCCCCCTTAAGAGGTTACTGACCCGATGCAGTATTCAGTAGACGAAACAATCTTCATAAAATTAATAAAAAAAAAAATGTCAATAGTAGAAAATAAATGCAACGTTATTCTTCGACAATGAAATTAAAACTATCAACCCATGATGGGTTTCATTGGTTTTAGACCCATACTGGCGAATTACAATGGTGATTTTATTATATCAGGTTAACATCTAAAACATGTAAGTAGAGCTTGAAACTGAAACAGGTATTTTCTGCCAAGAAACGACCAGATAAGTGTTCGCGTGTCTTGGATGTTTCTATTTCATTTGCATGTCTACTACTCGTAGTTATCTTAATCTGTCGAGCGTTTAATTACTTACTTAATTTCATATAATATCATGGTAAGTATTAATTAATGAGTCTTGCTAGGAAAGAGCTCAAACCGTTATTATTTATATTCAGGCCAACACTTAATATAACTGAATGAACCCAGTACTTTGTGTAAACTGTAAAGCATGTATCTGGAACACTTTATAATAACAGGCGTTAGGCGTTCCAGTTTCGCATTCAAATAGTTTAACCTTGGGCTTTGAAAGTGTTCTGGTTTGGTATGATATAATTAGTTCAATGATAAACTTATCATGTATGTATACGTTAACCAATGTGCAAAAAATCAACCTTACACGAATTTTCGGGAAACGGATATTTTAGGAAATGCTTTTTAGTTGAATCTGTTGGTTAAAGATGGCTTAATTATTGATAATGTTTGTTCCCAGTCCCGAATTTGATTCTCAAATTCTCCAGAAACAAAGACCTCGAAGTATCATTTGAACCTAAATAATTTAACTATATTTTTATATACCAAAAACAAACCACATATCATCAGTAAAATTTATTTTTTTAATTCAACATATCGACTGATCCTTGGGTAAGATAAAACACATATAAAACACCTAAAACTGAAATGGTTTCAAACCATTCTCTCAGGATATTGCTATGCAGAGCCCAGAAATCTCTTCGTAATTGAAGAGGCTCACAAAACTGCGCCAGTGCTATTTGGCTGTGAGCTTTTTGGCCAAAACCTGTTGAAAGTTCTATGCCTCGTAAAAACCCCAACGCAATCCAATGAACCACGCGCTCATGAAAACACGTAATTATAACTACAGGACACCTTCTAATTTTAGAACGCACCGACAGTTATTACCCAGAACAATACCATCAACCACAGTTTTCGGCCCATAAGTTCAAGATAAACTAAAAATACTCACATTAAACGATTAGGGTATTCCTCCATCAAGCGAGCAGCGGCTACATAATCACTGATCATGTCTGCACACAAGAGTTCTGGCTTCCAGCAGTCAGGGGATGGGGGGCAGAAGTTACGGTGCTGTCGAGATTGCATCACTCCGCGTGGATCTCGAATTAAAAGCACCACTTTCACATTAAGCCTGGAAGGTTTTCATAAATTATAAAACTGAGAGACATTAATGATAGTAGGAATAACGTCCTATACGTTATTCCTGTTATGTAATACTATTCCTAAGTTAAGCAACAGTGGGCGCAGTCAGTAGTTGGATGGGTAACCACTAGTGGCAAAAAATTCTTGAGCGTTTCTGTGCTTCGGAGGGCACGTAAAACCGTCGGTCCCGATTGTTGTCATATGAAAACAGTCGTTAAGCCATGTCGGAGGCCCTCGGGCGGTTTGAAAACTTCCGACACTCAGGTTGGCTACTAACCCCTCCATCAATCCGCAGTGGAGCAGCGTGGTGGAGTATGCACTAGGCCACCTCAAGAGGAGAGATCCGTGCTCTGTAGTGGGCCATTAATAGGTTGAAGCCAAATATTATATTGTATATTATATATGGAATGGAGTGTTCTGTGTTGTGGGGCCAAAGATCCTGAGATCCTGGGTTGTACAACACAACTGGGGTGGCCTTGTTCTGATGGCCTAGGCACGCCACTGGTATGGAAGCCCATAAAATGCAATAAAAAAAATACATACAATGCCATAAAAGGAATATAGTAAATTAAAAATACCTACTATTAAACACCTCTTAAATATTATAATATAGTAGCAGTAATAGAGCAGTGACTTCAAAACTTTAAAACTTGGTCTCCAGTCCTCAAAGTTATGAATATATTTAAAACTGGTCATTACTAGCTCGCTCCGCTGAACATAACCAAGGTTATTTAGATATTATCATTTAATTACATACTTTACTTATGTAGGTATTTATATTCCTCTTGAAAAACTATAACTTAATAATTTGTTCTAGGGCAACTTGTGCTAACAGCTATACAGTATCTGTTATCAGCTATACAGAACTTTAGTAATTTTGTATTAGTAACGAAATGTATTTTTGGAGGCTAAAACTTTTTAACCAAATTATTTAATAAAATCAGTCCACAATGATGAAAATAAATCAATAATGAATGATTTAAAATCATACTTATGACAGCTATTCCAATGGCCACTGTGACCAGGTTTGATCAATTGTGTCCATTTCGGAGTAAGATCTGGTGGCCAAGACATACTTTACTATACAACAATTTCAACATCCATAACTCAGAGAAAATGAAATTTGTACTGAACCTGCATAATGAAGTTAATAAAATACTTACTTCAAAGAATAAAAAATATATAAAAAATTCTTTGTAAACTATAATAAAAAAAAAGCAAAGCAACAACCCATAATTGTCCCACTGCTGGGCTCGGGGTCTCCTCTCACAATGTGAGGGGTATAGGCCATAGTCTACCACGCTGGCCAAGTGCGGATTTGTAGACTTCACACACCTTTGAGAACATTATGGAGAACTCTCAGGTGTGCAGGTTTCCTCACGATGTTTTCCTTCACCGAAGCAAGTGATAATTAACTTGTAATATGCACATAATATATGAAAATTAGAGGTACGTGCCAAGATTTGAACCCGGGCCCCCGCGTTCGGGAGACCAACGTCTAACCACTAGGCTATCACTGCTTCTCAGCCTTTTGGCTAAGATCAAAGTGTAGTAAACTATAATAAGCTATTACATATTTTACAAAGACAAAACTCTAGGAAATATGGGGAAAGTTAAATTATGTGTGACGAATGAACACATTTTTGAATATTTAACACTGAAAATTTTAAGTCAGTTTAAGAATATGGTTATAATTATGTCAGAAGCTTGGTTTGAGCAGTTTATTGATAAATTTATTTAGTCACTTATTATTTGAAATAGCAAATTGATTTTTCTGTTATGTGTTAATATAAATAGGCTGCTAATTTACAATATCACTCTACTGAATAAAATATAAGTATTAGGAACTTTGATTTGATTCAAAGAAAAGCTGGATCCATTAAAAGATAAATAAAAGGAGTTCTTAATGGTCCACCAATGTTGACTGTTTCTCATCTAATAATGATAACAACTAGGTACAGATTGTGTACTTCAAATATGAATGTGTCCCTACCATATACATATAATTTTATTGTACAACCTTTAATTTATTTATTTATTTATTTATTTATTTATTTATTTACTATAATTAAAACGGTAACAACCAATTACATTAATTATACCTAAACTTAATATACCAATCTTACATAATATACAAACTTAATATACAAATCTTAATATACCAATTACATTAATTATAAACAACACACTTATACTTCTCGCTCACTAAACTTCAAGCATACAGACAATATTACCGACCATTCATCCGCAAACAAATCGCACTCAGGGTATGCATCCAGAAGAGCGTTGAACGCGGTGAGAACGTGGGGAATAGGCGAGTTGGCTCTCGCGACGGTACGCGCCAAGGGTGCGGCAAACAGTTTATGTTTTCGACTCCTACGATAATTATCTGGCGTAAAGAAATATAAGTGTGTATAAGCGTAAGTGGAAATACTTATTTCTTTTTATTTAATTGATGGAAATGTTTAATATAAAATATTTCCTAGATATTGACACTCAAATATTATAGCAATATCAAATATTATAGTACTTAAATTAAATTTTCAGAATTTAGCTCTGATATTCTTATGCTTATTGCCCTCGGAGCTTAGCTGTAGTTTATACAATCATAAAATTAAAATAATACTCTCTAAATACTCACTCCTTATCCTGCAACAAGTCCTGGATGAGACGTAATCTTAGTCGCACTACCTTTATACTCTGGAAGGGGAACAGTTTACAAAACTTTGAAGTGAACTCTGCATCAAAACACAGGTCTTTCTTATATTTACAATGGTCCCACAGTCTTGTGTTGTGACTAAATTGGTGCAAATGCCCTTTACCATACTCAAAATAATCTTCCATGCCCTCATAGTTACATTTCATCATCTTTTTAATAGTCAGTAAAGCTTCATCTGCATGTGGAGGGCCTCTGATTTGTATAATCTCATACTTTAATAGAGGTTCATAATGATAGAAATTACCTGGCATCGCATTTAGCACCTCACCGAGGAATGTCGTTCCAGATCGCCATGTTGAGATGATCAGGCTTCTCAATGGCTTCCCTCCCGACTCAAGGAGCAAGTCTTCAAGCTGATGAACACCAGAATAACTGAAGTTATAGTTTGATAAATCAAACTTTATTTTAGACCTCGTTTTCTCTAATATTTTCTCGATGTCTGGCGAGCCATCGTAAGTATTCGTCGGTATGGGCTGCAATAAATTCTCGTCACCATCTTCCACCTTTAAAAAATTCCTGATATTCCTGCGGCTTTCTGGAGACGGACGGTAGCTTGTGTTATCTGTATATCGACTTCCAGCAAGAATAAGAAGAACACTCAGACCGAAAGCGATACATATTGAGTAAAAGTTAACTCGCCGCAACATTACTAATTAAAAACCAGGATAAAACGAACACGACAAAACCACAACGGTACAGATAAATAACACAACACTAATAGCTACTATAAAAACGCAATGGCTCTCATTTTTTAAGTTTTAAATTGCATTCGAATCATGATTCCTGACTTCGCGTTTCCGCGGAAACACCGCATTGCACCTTCACCATTTTCATTTTTTTCAACGATTGACGTGAATGACGTGACGTATTACAGTTGTCAAAATACTTTTTTAAACTTTGTCACAGACAGGAAAACGACAGGCGCAGGCCACACCAAAACGAACAATGTCACTTTAATTGAGCTTTGTGTAGTTAAAGTTTTATAGGTCGCAAATTAATTGAAGCGGACAGTTATTTAAGCAAATAAACGTGTATTATACTGAAAGTGTTATCAGTGAATGCGGTAGAGCATTCTAGTCTCAGCTATTTTCATACTTTGCGAGGAGGGGCAAGAGTAAGTAGATAGGCAGACGAAGTATTTAGAGGATGTATACAAAGTCTTATAATTAATATTTAAATGTAAATAAAACTCAACCGTAAATTATTCCATTAAAATAATTACGTACCTAACTTAATAAATATTAAATAGGTATCCATTTTAATGCAAGGTAGTTAACCCGCCCTAGATTCGCTTATCTACTTAGATTTGCTATTCTCATTTTTAGGGTTCCGTAGCTGAATGGCAAAACACGGAACCCATAAAGATTCGTCATGTCTGTCCGTGTATGTCACAAACAACCACTTTAAGACTACACAGTTGAAACTTGGTAGGTAGACGTATTCTGTTCCGATTTTAATAAAAAAGTAAAAAACCTTTTATTTCTTTAATCTGAGGTGAAAAATAAGAGGGCTCCCCATGCATAGAACTAAAACTAGATTTCTTTTTCATCAAAGCTTTATATACGTGTGGCATGTCTTTTAGCCGTATTGGGGCGGGTTAGAATACTAACCCCAATCCAACGCCGGATGGGTGTCGTAAGAGGCAACTAAATCCGGCCCGCTGGTGGTAGGGCCCTCGAAGGTATTATATAGTTTTCCGGTGACATATACATGAAATACGAGTATGCCTAGACTAGTGACCATGGCCGTATGGGGCACGTATAGGCACGTATTTGCTTGAATAAGGATATTACAATCTTTGAATGTAAACTAAAGATCTTCAACATAAAAATGGCAAGAACAATTTTAAACAAATAAAAATATTTATAATTATAGAAAACACTAGGAGATAATATACTTATTATATTCTACCTTGCAGTACGCCACACGCGTGAGTTTACTAGTCTAGCATGTTTCGGACGCAGAGCATACTAAAGATTATATGGCTAAGAAGGAAACAAGGAAATAAGACGGCTTGGAGTGTAAAAAGGTCATAATACTTGCCCTGATTGACTTCTCTAATGCCTTTAATTTAGTCGGCCACGACATCTTCGCCATGCTCAATTATCTAAATTTTTCTTCTGATGCGGTGAAATGACGGTCTTCTTACCTCAGCGGTCGTCAACAAGCTGTCAAACATAAGCATGCGATATCTGACTGGCATAAAATCCTAATTGGCGTACCGCAAGGAGGAATTTTATCCCCTCTTCTGTTCTCCATTTTCATAAATTTTCTGACTTATTACCTTAGCTGTTCTTAACATCTGTACGCCGACGACCTTCAAACCTACTCCCAAGTTGATGCTGATTCTATTGATTCTGCTATTCGTTCTGGATTGATTTTGCTGCTACCATTAACGAGAATCTAGCTAATATAAACAATTGGACAAGTAAATTTGAAGTTAAAGTAAACCCTGACGAATGCCAAGCGATTCTGATCTGCGGCACCTCTTATATTTGATGGTACAACTATTAAGTTTATGAAAAGTTTGGGATTCTATAGTTAATAGTGATTCTTCTCTTAATTGATCAACTCCAATGATCGGACACAATGATCTGTCGATATGTCATCGGGAAATGCTCTGAATCGACTAACTTAAGAAACATCCTTCCACACAAGGTTAAAGTTACTCCGGTGGACCTCTTGGATAAGCTAGATCGTCTAGTCAGTAACAGAACTGTATCCGCTTTATCTTTTGTCTTCGCAAATTCGACAATGTCTCTTTTGATCTAAATACTGACGACTTAAACGTGACAAACTCGTACGTGGCTATTTAGAAAAAAATTTTTTGTTTAAATAGGTACTTGCTCAAACGCGTCAGATTATCCAGGCGATTCAGTATGATGTCGTAATCCTGCACTGCGTTTCATCTTATTCTAATTCTTCTTTACCTTATTCCGGATCGTGGTTTATCTCATTGCTAAATTTCATGAAAGAGAAACAAACATCCAAACAATCTTTCGCATTTGCTTGCTCGGCCTATGAAAATCGGTTGATTATAATTTTTCCATTATTCTTGTATTGTTGCTTTAAAATAAAATGATACAATCAACCGCTTTTGAGAATTTTAAGTTTACCTATTTTGGAATAACGACTAGTAGGTAAACCTAGCGAATTTGCATAGGACGTAAATAAAATGCGAAGAAAAATATCGTCGACCTATGATTAGTATACGGCAAATTTCCCGTGACTCTACCGTGGCTCTACGGTAAAAATTAATTTACTGCAGCTCTACAATTTAATAGTACCTAAATAGTGCAAATTTTCCACTTGGACATTGCGCAGAGAGGTATATTTGGCATGGCAGTTTGCCCAGCATATTTCGGTAGGTAAAGTTTGCTTTTCATGAGGTTTTTTCCTCGTAGTAAAATCCTTACTTAAACTATGTAGTTTCCATTAACGAGAACCAAGAACAGGAAAAAGGTAGTGTTAAAATACCTACAATAATAAGAGAAGCAGTGATAGCCTAGTGGTTAGAACGCTGGTCTCCCGAACACGGGGGCCCGGGTTCAAATCCTGGCACGCACCTCTAATTTTCAAATATTATGTGCGTATTACAAGTTAATTATCACTTGCTTCGGTGAAGGAAAACATCGTGAGGAAACCTGCACACCTGAGAGTTCTCCATAATGTTCTCAAAGGTGTGTGAAGTCTACCAATCCGCACTTGGCCAGCGTGGTAGACTATGGCCTGTACCCCTCACATTGTGAGAGGAGACCCCGAGCCCAGCAGTGGGACAATTATGGGTTGTTGCTTTGCTTTGCTTGCTTTGCAATAAGAGAAAGGGATAAATCGGTATCAATAAAAAAAATCAATCAAGAAATCAATTTTAATAGTTCCATCCAATGTATTGTATTTTGTCAAAGATAAAATCGCACCCTTAGTGGAAAAAAGCATAAGTCGTGTTACTTTGAATTTTAGTTATTAATATGATTGAAAAGAAGGACTGTAGCTGCATATACTCAATTTTTTTCAAATTTTTATCATTTGTCTTGACGGCTTTGTGCAAGAAATCGTAAATTCCTTTGACTGCTTACTGATATTTTAACATTTTTTTTGCTCTCCTGTGAATTGCAATTTTCATCTTATGCCCTTTTTCCACTGAGGGTACGAAACATGTTGAGTTTAGACCTTATAGCCCACAAAAGACATTTTTCCGATAGTCTCTCCCATAAAGAACCACAAGCCCACTTCAGTGCACACGAGAAGAAGTAGCCAAGCTTGTCTCACGGTCAAATACTTGTAGCAGCCAGAGTTTACGAACTCTTTCACCAAGGCCAAGTCGGCCTGAAGCTTCTGTAAAGAATGCATTTATTAAAGGCAAACCTTCACAGCTTTATACAATATTATCTTTTGTTTGCGGTTTCATGAAAGTTGCGTCATAATATGAATGACCCGGATTACCAGATTTGTAAGTAGTACTTACAGATTGATCTTATATCTACAAATACTAATAATGCAAAATTATACCAGTGGAATGTCTAATTATATGAACATTTTTTTTTTATTGATACCAATTATTTATTTTCTAATAGACTGAAAGTTACATACTATACATATATCTATATACACAAAGGGAATAAATTAATATAAATCTAAATAAACTTACATGTAGATCTTATAACTAAATTATTATTATATAAAAAAAGTATATTTACAAGAAATAAATGTCACCCAAAATTCCCAAATTAGGCATTGTACCCAGAACGCTGGCAGCATTGCCCCGCTGTATTGCCAAACTAATTCTTTGGGCAAAGTAGCTGCCAGCCTTCAGGTCTCCAGAAGTGCGGACTAGTCGTTTCGACATGTCTTTCATGAAACACTTCATGTCTGCCGACCACGTACCCAAAGTTTCCATTGCAAGCGCCGCAAACTCATAGTCTTCTGTAACAGAAGAGTATTTGCGACGCTTTAGAAACTGAGCGCGATCGGCTGCGGCCCCAGCTTTATTGCAAGTGTCATGCACATAAGATGGAGCCAAAGTGTCAACACATGTTACATCCCACAC
Organism: Thymelicus lineola; assembly: GCA_963932265.1. Taxonomy (NCBI): domain Eukaryota; kingdom Metazoa; phylum Arthropoda; class Insecta; order Lepidoptera; family Hesperiidae; genus Thymelicus; species Thymelicus lineola. The sequence goes on from OZ010685.1 coordinate 6,308,992, forward strand.
TAAGGTGCGACCTAATCTCCATGGCACAAGAGTTGCACCGTCGGGTCTCTTACCATCGTCTCTGCACATACCACATGGTTCTAACGTGGCAGGTACAGACACCGTGACAAGAGCCCTACGGATCAAATCATTAATTGTGCCATGGCGATACAATCGGCCAGCACTCTTAGCGCAGGATAGACCATGTCGACCCAACCGATCCACACTTTGGCCGCAAATGCAATTGTGAGGTTCACAGACTTTGGCACCGAGCCTGAGACATATGGAGATGCGTAGGGTTGAAGCATCTAAAATAGTGCCAAGATTATGTGAAGGCAGAGCGTGCAACCAGTAACTTGAATTCTCATCAGAAACCGCTAACAGTCTCGCCCTGTCCGTGTTGTCCACTGTCTGATCAAGGAGAGAGGCAAACGTCGACTTGATTCCGGGCATGTCCCAAAATTTTTGTTTTGAACTGTCGACGGGGATAGTTTCCAACGGAAACATGGCCCTCCAAGCACTCAAAGCCTGACTCAAGCCAGTCACCCGAACATCAACTTGGTTTAAATTTAAAATATCGCTGATGAGCGTGATCGAACTGTGAGTCGAGGCTAAAAAGCCGGAAGAGCCACACTTGCAGTGGAACGAATACCCAACCCACCTAATTTAATAGGTAGGCATGCCTGTCTCCAAGAATTAGGTTCGAAATTTAAATTTAAAATTTTGGAAACAGTTTGTTTTAAGGCTGTGTCGATAAGTTCTGTAACCAAAGGGAATTTCCAAACAGGACAACAACGAAGAAGATACATAAATTTTGGGGTGAATAAGCAAAGCCGAAGGAAATATATTGCCATATCGACGGTGGAAAGGCATAATGTATTAACCGCCATTTTAGGCGATATCGAGTTATATACATCGTTGGAATCGGGAGAATTTTCTCTTTCGAATGGTCCTAGTTTCAGCTCGATCTGAAGACTTTTATGGTCGTTAATACACCAGTGTTTTTGAAGTTTTTCATATTTTTTTGTGTTTTAACTCCACAGTAAATAGTAGATTTTGTCATTAAAACACATCTCAACTAAAAAATTTACCTTATGTTACTTTGCCTTGCTTGACTTTAACTAAATTTAAATGTTAAAACAATTTACCAAATTATAATATTATCATTTTTGTAATTGATACATTATACCCAACTTGATTTTTCTTCATCAATAGAATTAAAACATTTTACTCCGATTTTAAATGTTAGTCATTGTAAGTTAATACATTTTACTGTATTCTAAAATGCTATTGTTTCCAAGATAATACATTTTACCTATCCAAAATAAGGTAACATTATGCGTTGAGTCGTTTTACTGTTCTTTCTAGAACCTATTTTAATACAATAAAACAAATTTACTTGTTTTTTTCACAAATAACATGTGCATTTAAACTGACTGTACTAGTTTCATTTTTGGCATTAAACTACTTTACAATTTTTTATTGCATATAAAAATTTATGGTTAAACCATACAAATTAAAGCAAATTGCGAGTAAGTCAGATGGTAATATTTAAGTACGGGCTGATGCGCAGGCGCTTCAATCACCCTTCTTGTGTCGGAGAGGATGGTTACGCGCACTTCGTGCCGCTGTCAAACCTCACGATTCACCATTATTTAAGTATTTTAGATAAGTTATTGTTTAGCGCCAGGGCTCAAAAGTGTTCGCCAAGGATCTATCTACTGAGCAAGGTCAGCTTACGAGGTTGAAGACCGAGTTCGGCACTGAAGTACGAAACTGAGTGATACTACGGATGGTTGTATGCCTCCTCTCAAGCTCCATCTCCTCGCGAGGAGAGCGACAAGCGAGCTAAACTGACCCAACACTACACAGAGGATATCCCGGACGTTAGCCTGTATGAGTTTAGAGAGGCTCTCAAATAACTTAAGAACAATAAGACACCGGGAGATGACGGAATCACAACCGAGCGTCTAAGAGCTGAAGGAAACACCCTTCTAGTGGCGCTCCAAAAACTATTCGATTCCGTCATCAACACTGGAACTACCCTGGAAGTGTGGGGCAGAAGTGTGGTGACGCTAAAGCCCTTTTGAAGAACTACAGGCCCATTGCGCTTCTGAGCCACGTTTATAAGCTGTTTCCGAGGCTGCTCACAAATCGCATTGCACGCAGGCTTGATGACTTTCAGCCTCCCGAACAAGCAGGATTCCGAAAAGGCTACAGTACTATAGACCCCATACACACACTGCGGCAGATTATACAGAAGACCGAGGTAAACAGCCGCTATGTGTTGCCTATGTGGACTATGAGAAAGCCTTTGATTCTATCGAGACCTGGACAGTACTAAATTCTCCCCAGCAGTGCCGGATCGAGTACCGGTATATAGAAGTATTGAAGTCCCGTGGGTGTTTGACGACCCGGGTGGCGCAATGGTCACCATGCCGGATCGCCGCGCCAAGGGTTCTGGGTTCGATTCCCAGCGAGGCGGAAATTTGAATGATGAGTTTGAATTTCTGTTCTCGGTCTGGGTGTGAATGTCCTTGTCTTGTGTGTTGTCCATGGCACCCACGACACAGGGAATCCTAGTGTGGGGCTATGAGTGTGAATCGTTATTTATTTTATGCTTTGAGCAGGCAAACGAGCAGACGGGTCACCTGATGGTAAGTGATCACCGCCGCCCATGGACATTAGCAACACCAGGGGCGTCACCAACGCGTTGCCGGCTAAGAAGATGACGATAGGCCCGCTTCTTGAAGGACCCTATGTCATAGCTTAGAGGGAACACAGATGCAGGTAGTTTGTTCCACAGTTTACAAGTGCGAGGTAGAAAATGACGTGAGAACCGGACTGTGGACGAACGCCAGGTATCCAGATAGTGTTGATGAAACCTGGTACGCTGTGTGCGGTGACGAAAATGAACTGCAGGTAGTAAGTCAAACAGTTCTTCAGAACATTCCCCATTATACAGACGGTAGAATACGCAGAGAGAACCTACATCTCTCCTCAACTAGACCTCCTCAACGCGTTATTGGAACGAAGTTCCTTATCGCGCGTTGTGAAAGGGGGCTAGACGGAAAATTACGACACTTTTTGATTCTTATGAATGACGACACTTTTTTTGAAGTGATTCAGAGAGTTTTACAGAGATGGCGCTGTACAACAAAACAATATTTAAATCGAAAGGAACTTCGTTCCATCCGGGTGTCCCTTGACATCCCTAATTTTTTATTTATTTATTTTATCAATGGCGAATACATCACACACCTGCGATATGCCGATGATATAGTCATCCAGGCAGGCTCCCTGGAAGAACTTTTTATAATGCTCGGGGACTTGAACAGCGCCTCACAACGGATGGGTCTTAAGATGAACATGGACAAGACGAAGGTTATGTCGAATGTCCATGTCACACCCGTACCGGTTGTTATTGACGGCGCTGCTCTCGAAGTTGTAGACGAATACAATTACCTGGGACAAGTGATCCAGATGGGTAAGTCCAACTTTGAGAAAGAAGTCACTCGTAGAATCCAACCCGGGCTGCGTTCGGGAAACTGCGTCATATCTTATCGTCCAAAACACTACCTCAGTGCCTGAAGTCGAAGGTGTTCGAGCAGTGTGTGTTGCCAGTGATGATATACGGATCCGAGACGTGGTGCTTTACTATTGGCCTAATCCACAACTCAGAGTAGCGCAGCGGGCTATGGAAAGGGCTATGCTCGGTATTTCTCTAGGTGATCGCATCAGAAATAAGATCCGTAGACGAACAAGAGTAACCGACATAGCTCAAAGAATAAGCCGGCTGAAGTGGCAATGGGCTGGCCACATAGTGCTAAGGACCGATAATCGTTGGGGAAGAAAGGTCTTCGAATGGTGCCCACATCTCGGAAAAAGGAGCATAGGACGCCTCCCGACCAGGTGGACTGACGACCTGATGAAGACATCGGGCATTCGCTGGATTCAGAAGGCTCAGGACCGGTCAGAGTGGTGCAAGTCAGGGGACTTTGATTTTCTGTCCTTACCATTATAACCTTTTAATCAGTAACTTTTTGATAAATATAAAAAAAAGCAAAAAGCAAAGCAACAACCCATAATTGTCCCACTGCTGGGCTCGGGGTCTCCTCTCACAATGTGAGGGGTACAGGCCATAGTCTACCACGCTGGCCAAGTGCGGATTGGTAGACTTCACACACCTTTGAGAACATTATGGAGAACTCTCAGGTGTGCAGGTTTCCTCACGATGTTTTCCTTCACCGAAGCAAGTGATAATTAACTTGTAATACGCACATAATAATTGAAAATTAGAGGTGCGTGCCAGGATTTGAACCCGGGCCCCCGCGTTCGGGAGACCAACGTTCTAACCACTAGGCTATCACTGCTTTGATAAATATAATTTTAGTAAAACATTTACCTTCATTTTTAATTTTTTTTTTGTTTCTTAGTGACAAGGGGATGTCATATCCCCAAAACTGTTCACCGCTGCGTTGGAAGACGTGTTCAAGCAGATGGAGTGGAAACGACGGGGCATTAACATCAATGGCGAATACATCACACACCTGCGATATGCCGATGATATAGTAATCCTGGCGGGTTCCTTGGAAGAACTTGATACAATGCTCGGGGACATGAACAGCGCCTCACAACGGATGGGTCTTAAGATGAACATGGACGAACATAGACGAAAATCATGTCGAATGTCCATGTCACACCCGTACCTGTTGTTGTTGATGGCGCTGCTCTCGAAGTTGTAGACGAATACAATTACCTGGGACAAGTGATTCAGATGGGTAAGTCCAACTTCGAGAAAGAAGTCACTCGTAGAATCCAACTCGGATGGGCTGCGTTCGGGAAACTGCGTCATGTCTTGTCGTCCAAAACACTACCTCAGTACCTGAAGTCGAAGGCGTTCGAGCATTGTGTGTTGCCGGTGATGACATACGGATCCGGGACGTGGTGCTTTACTATTGGCCTAATCCACAAGCTCAGAGTAGCGCAGCGGGCTATGGAGAGGGCTATGCTCGGTATTTCACTACGTGATCGCATCAGAAATGAGAAGATCCGTAGACGAACAAGGGTAACCGACATAGCTCAAAGAATTAGCTGGCTGAAGTGGCAATGGGCTGGCCACATAGTGCGAAGGACCGATAACAGTTGGGGAAGAAAGGTCCTCGAATGGCACGGTGCCATTCGGTGCCATTGGCACCCACGTCTCGGAAAAAGGAGCATAGGACGCTCCCCGACCAGGTGGACTGACGACCTGAAGAAGACAGCTGGCATCTGCTGGATTCAGAAGGCTCAGGACAGGTCAGAGTGGTGCAAGTTAGGGGAGGCCTATGTCCAGCAGTGGACCTTTAAAGGCTGATGGATGGATTGGATGGATGATTTTAATTTTTTTACAATTTTCAGGATTTTATTAAGTTGTGGAAAGTTTAGTTTGTGGCCTAAATTATATTTAAATGTATGGTTAAACCACTTGGCCCTCTTTGTTCGAATACAATGATGTCTGTAGAACTGTTTTTCCAGGTTTGCATAGATATGAAGAAGTTACATAAAAGCGTTTACCTCTCTCTGGTCATGATTGGATGTGTTTTTAAGTCATTTTACTCGATAGAAATATCACATTTATTTGGATATAAAACAATTTACTGGAAAATATTTATATTATATTTTGGATATAAAACACTTTGCTTAAAATTTTTTGGATATTATATTTGGATATAAACTGATTTTACCTATCTGAGATTTTTTGGTATTTTGTATAAACTCCATAAATTAATACAAATATTAGACATACGTTATTTTTTATTACATGTATGCATTTGTAATAAATTTTATTACTATTCACTTAAATTTCATAGAGATATCTTCAATACTGTAAAAGTTATGAATTTTCTAAAACTTTAATCGTCTCTCCTGGTCATTTTACTAAATGGCGGATAATACATTTTGCCTTTCCATCGTCGATATGTGGTTTTATTTCAAAAAGACGATCAGAAAATTGATTAAACAAATCTAATTTTGAATTTACCATATGTGTAACTGCATCCTCGAAAATGGGAGCACCTAATAGATTTAAATTCATTTTAGATTTAATGGATATTTCAGGAGTTATTGTATTAAATTTATGAATAATTTCGGTATGTTGTATATCTGTGATGTCCTCTGAAATATACAATTCACATTTTTTGTCATTAATTTGAAGTCCTATTGTATTAAATTGGTCGATGACAGTTTTGAAATCATTAAAAACTGAGGATACAGTTCCACCTAAAGTACCATCATCAAGGTACCAAACGTTAAATTTTGAATTTAATTGAGTAATAACCGGATTAATAGCCAAACTGAAAAGAACAGGTCCAAGAGGGTCACCTTGTTGACATCCCACGGCGGAGTCGATTTCATTATTACCAAACATTAATTTTGAAGGAGTGCCATAACATTGCCAGACATAATCGAAAATTTCAGGAACTTCTTTTTGAACATTTTAGTATATTTAGATTTAAATAACTTGTCTGTCTTGGCTGTCTGTCTTTTAACATCACATAACACGACAAATGCTGCATTTGACACATTTAGTTTAGAAGAAACTTCGTGCATTATTTTATTATTCTGGTAAAGTGGATTAAGATAAAGTTCTCGATGAATTAAGTTAAATAAATATATAACACTAAATAAATTTGATATAAGTACGTGTTACTAAAATTATTAATTAAGTTACCTACTAATTGTCATAAATCAGATAATTTATTCACAAAACGTTACGACACCGAACAATCTAGTCAATTACACCTAAAGAACCAAAGAGAATTTAACTAGGTAAAATTTAACTTTCAAAACACTTTCCTACAAACAATCATGATATGTGTAACAATGACATGCATATATATGTAATGTACCTATAAATAAGTTGCAACGTAATCATCCCTACTTACACATACCTTCATTTCATTAGAACTTGGCGGGGCCATTTCCAAGGTGTAATAACCCTTGAGAGTGCGGATTTTATGCGCTACTTGCGATTGCGTGGCCTGTCTGGCTTTTTCTGTAATCAAAACGTGGTACAATTAACATAGTATTAACTAGCATTAAGTAAGTGGAGCCTGGGAACGTGGTACTACAGCCCACTATCGTCCATTTCAAATGTGTTCCACGTTATTTTATAGGTATTAGCTTTTGCCCGCAGCTTCGCGGATTTTACAAACCCGCGGGAACCCTGAACTTTTCCGGGATAAAAAGTAGTATTTATGTTAATCCAGGGTACTTAGAGTTGACGTGAGCCGAACCCGGTACTTTTCCCATACATACATACAAAAATACAAAGGTTCTTCTGATAAGTTGATTTGCTCATACCTACATACATAGGGTGCGTTGGGGTATGTTCGGACGGTTTTTAGTTGTATTTGGAAGATGTTGGCAAACTTTATTTTGTGAGAAAGTTACAATAGTTAGCACAATGAATTATAGTGAAAATTCATTGTTAATAAATAAGCTATAGACAGAATGTGTTTAATGTTGTTATAAATGAAGCACCTACTATTTATCGGGTGTTTAAAATATGAATAAAATTTTAAATCCTTGGGAAAAATCGGACGTTCATGGGTAAAGATCGGACTACCTTCTAAAATCGCCATTGTGCCTTAAAACACAGATTTCATAGAACGAAAATATCTGTTCTTATATGTCCTACAAGATTTTCTTTGGAAATTTTTATATATTGTAAAAAAAAGTAGTATTATAACAAAAGTATTTTTTTTGTTTTGGACGTTCGACCTTACCCCACTAGACCAAATCTCAAATTTTCATGGCTCTCAAACTTCCGTGTTCCTGATCCTGATAAGTTTTTCTTTCAGTCAAAATTATTTATCTATTAGCATATTTAAGATTGGATAGGTTACACTTTTATGTGTTGGATCAATAAATAAAACCTTACAATTGTTCAGCTAATCAAAGATTTATTAAACTTCTTATTTATGCTATTCTCCGCTTTTTATTCGTTCTACTGCCGATATTAAATCCTCCTGCGAATATGATGTTGCCCGCAGTGATTTTCTCTCGTACTGACGCGGCATTATGACCCTACAAAGAAAATGCTTAGTTAAAGATAGATAATTATACACATTACATTTTATGTTCGGACCGTAAAAGGCATCTTAAAAATCTATTAACAATAATATTTTAAGAAAACATAATTAAAGGTAATAAAATACAAATGAATTCACGTAATAAAATAAAACAAAGCACTAACTTCATGAGAAATTTTGTTTATCAACAAGATCAGCTACATAGCGATAGATTGCAACACCATGAAACATCGGGTGTTAAAGTTCGGATTAAAATAAAGTTTTACAACCTCATGCATTTTCACTTCAGTTTCAGAATTTTCAGATCCGATTATTTTTAGTCCGAACTTCACCTATTAATATCTGCTTGGGGAAAGTCCGGAACTCAGCCTATAATCACATTTAGCTTATTTTAAACAGATATATTAAAAGACACCACGTATCCTGATAACTCAAAAATTTATTATTTGAAAAAATAGTTAATACTCACCAAAAAAGCGGTGCCGTCGACTTTATTCACCTGAGTTAATTCACCCAGGTGTTTTAAGTCTACTTTTAGTGTACTTTATTCACCTATGCACCCAGGTGATTTAAATCTACTGATCGAGGTGAATTAAGTATACTAAATCGGTAGACCTAAATTCACCTAGGTGATTAAGGCAAGCTATACACGAGCCTACTGCCGAGGTGTAAACTGAATTTACCTTATTAAAAAAATATTTTAGTGTAAAATCGAATCTTTCTAAAATGATATTTTATTTTAAAGTGGAACTTTTATTACATCGTCTCAAACTTTTTGGTATGTGTGTCGCATGTCGCGTGACGGTCGGTTCTTAACTTATCGGTTCTCAGTAACGAAAGTACTTAGGGTGACCTAGCTTTCAACATTTATCTGATTGAGTACGGGTGCTACTACATGATACATTCTGAAGGTCTGATGATGACCAGGTATATACTTATCGGTTCTCAGTAACGGAAGTACTTAGGATGACCTAGCTTTCAACATTTATCTGATTGAGTACGGGTGCTACTACATGATACATTCTGAAGGTCTGATGATGACCAGGTCTATACTTACTTATGTTGCTATTTCTTGCTTTTGATAAACAACGACACAGCTAGTCAGTCCGAAAAACTGATCAACGAGGATGATGCCATTTTAACACCCTAAATCGAATATTTATCCAAAAATTTTTAGTTAAATGTCTACAATACGAAAAAAGTTTCACTTATACCGCGGTTTCATAAAACTACACAATCTTTTTTTTATTTTTAGTTCTTTACATATTCGGAACTGATGAAGATCTTCGGAGATCTTTGGAATGGAGCCTGTGATTGCTACGATCGTAAATTATAAAAAATAAAAAATTATATAACTGTATTTTAGGTATACAATTATAAAATATATCTTTAATTTAAAATAACTGTTTATTACCAGCTTTTATCATTTACAGGATATAATTCAAGTCTACAACAGAAGCTTTAAAAAAATGTGTGTCTGTCAATCTATCAGTCTGTCAGTCTGACAATCCGTCTGTCTGTTAACCGTCTCTCCGGGATAATGTATGTGAACGGCTAAACCGATTTTAATGGGACTTTCACTCGAATATACAGAAAGGTATAAGTTATGGGCTTCTTTCTATTCCAAAATTTCCACGGGACCGGTAAGTACCGGTCCCTCAAGCGTAAGTACGCGAGAATAATTCCCACGCGGACTAATTCAAAGACAGATTTTTAATTCATTTAATAGTAATGTTATCGGGATTTGTAAATAATGGTCTTTTTGGGTCCAATAACTTTTATTATATCATAATTAGGCATAATAATGAATTATAATACGATCGCGTAGAGAGATACCGAGCACAGATTGTTCCATAGCCATAGAAATAGATGTATGTTTTTGACGCGATTTTCCCAAAATCTACTTATCCGATTTTCATTATTTAAAGTCATATTTTTCGGATGTGATGAAAATCTTCGAAGAATGGAACCAGCGCTTGTTACGATATTCAATTGTAGATATAGTTTGTTGGATGAATGTGAAGACATCTAAAATTTTATTAAACTCTTATAAATACGAAAGCTAAAAGTCTTGTTAGGCGGGGGCATAATCATGAAAATATGAAATTTAGAATTATATACGAATAATTTCGTAGGTAAGTTAAGCGCATAATAATAAAACATATTCGATTACGTTCCCCTTCTAGTTGTAATCTTATAAAACTATAAGTTTAGTATTAGATAATTATAATTATTCTCAAATACCAAAAACAAATTAGTTCAACTAGTTGCATAGTTAAATCAAGTCAACAAATATTGCGTGTAGTCTACCTATACTCTTTGCAATTTGGCATTTCACTTTTGACACTTTTGCATGCCTATGATACTCGATAATTATTGACAAGCAAACATAAACAAAAAAATGCGTTACTTGATAGAACTTTCATTTTCTTGTCACTAGTGAAGCGATGTGTCTTAGCTCTGACATTTATCAATATCGTTATTATCGAGTTAATGGCTTACATATCGAACATAATTCAGATTGATTTTTCCATGAGAAATTGAAAAATAAAAATGTGGCAAGTTATAACACAAGTGTAACTAATAAAACAAGTAGTATACTGTAATTTTACTTTTAATATTATAAATTATTGGATTCTTCACATGTACTAAAATCATCATTCGCAGTAGATATGTATATTTTTTTTATTAAATCTATGAATTTATGAAATAATTTTGAATTTGAAATGGAAAAAATGAAAAGTATTTGCATTTATTATTTAAATACATTTTATAAACTATTTTGCATATCTCTGGTATTATTATTTATTGTATGTATATAATAAATGTACGTAAGTAATAAATTATTATTATATGTTATCTAATAAATCAACGAATAGCGTTATATTAAATCGATTAAAACTTCTTCGTAAATAAAATCGATTGCTACACAAAATCGAATCGGAATATCATTCCAACATCCCTAATTGCATTGACTAAAATGATAGGTGAATTAAGTCTACTTATACCAATTCACCTCGATCAGTAGATTTAAATCACCTGGGTGCATAGGTGAATAAAGTACACTAAAAGTAGACTTAAAACACCTGGGTGAATTAACTCAGGTGAATAAAGTCGACGGCACCAAAAAAGCCAGCAAAATGTTGTTTGGGGTAAATCCGGATTTCGTAAATTATCCTAAAAGTCGACACTTTCTGTTTCTCGTGCATAACTCACACCTGATGCGTCGGAACGACCAACACGAACTGGGACGTGGGGCAATACGAAAAGGCGTCTCAGGCTTTGTTGCCAGATTATAAAAATAACTACTAATTCGGAATATATTTAACAAAAACGGTCTTCCCCCATATACGATCTTACCCCAACGCACCTACCTACTTAACCCTCGCTTAACCTAATTCTGTATTGATAGGTAGGTATGAGAAAATAACATCACTTTGTCAAATACCTACCTTGCAAAATTTCTTTCATTTTGCGCTTATTCACATTTGGAAAATATGTTTCGGTAATTTCAGTCCATAGAGGAGATCTCATACCTGAAATAATAAATGGAATATACTACATTTATAGCTATTCTGCCTAAAGATATGAACGGAATTCTGAGCCACTAGGAGTTTGCAAAACTAAATAAATATTTTAATCTAATTAAAACGTCTTACGAGTTGCAACGTTTGTTAAATGTTTAGCCATTCTGAACAAATTATTTTTTACAATTTGGGCGTTTGTGACCATCGTATGATGCAGCAAAATGCGCAAACGTGCACAGAGCACTTAAACACTACGTTTTTTTTATCACTGACACATTTTTTAAGTCAGTATTTACATTTGTTTATTGTTTGGTAAGTTCTGATAATATGTGGCCAGGTGTGTTATTCTATTCATATAACTAATGCCGCAAGAGGTGTTTATGTACTTTGTGGCTAGAGCTTTATAACGTTTTATTTATTTATTTATTAAATCTTTATTGTAACACCCTAAATATAGGCTTACAAAGGGCGGACTTATTGCCTACTGGCATTTTCTACCAGTCAACCCAGGGTGATGGTGAGAACATGGTGGCAGGTGATAATAAATTGATTAGTAAAAATTTTGTTCAATTCTGCAGTAATTTCAAATTAGTAAGTACCTAATTCAAAAAATTGGTAACCTGTCATAAGGCATTATAAACATAAACAAATATGAATACTATACATAAATAAATTATAAATTAAATAAAAATAGTATACATAATATAATATTATATGTAATATACCTACATATATATATAATAGGTACCTACATAACAAATTAACATTGTTATAAAGCTATATTATGTGACAGATGATTTTAAGTAATAATCCCGGAGGAATCTCATGCGAATTTGAAAGGGGCTTTTCTTATTTCCACTGGCATATGATACGGCAGGACGTTCCAGAGTAGTGTAGTAACGGTAAAGGAGTGGTAATAGAAACAGGTACTGATTGATGGAATATCCATTCTAAGATTTTCAGTAGATCGCAGTACTCTATCGTAAGTTGTGCAGTGGTAATAAACTGTTTTTGAGATAATTTGGTTGGTTTGTGGACGTTTTGTGGTGTACCAGAATCTCATTGCATTTTGACCAGCAGAAAAATACGTTTTTAATATGGCAATGAAAATTTAAAAAATATAACAATTGTCAAGTAAAAAAAAAAGAATTATAATCCACAGAGTACTTACACAACGTTTTTCCACTGGACCAAAACTGATTATACTGTAAATGTCAAATTTTCATTTACAGATTCAAATTAGTACATAACAACAGTTTATGGTGGTATTTTAAATAATTTAATTCTTTTTTTACCTCTTTCCCTACTTCCCTGATATTTCCTTTTCCAAATTACGATCGAAAATTTTATACCTAATTCTGTTTCCCGTGTTTTACTTGTCTTTGGCTGAGCGTATTTACGCCAATGCTATGTATGGAAGAAAAAAAAAAGTTTATGGTATTTTGAAAATAAGAGAGTTCCATTTTTTATATTTTTACAAACTACAAACTACATTTTTTTATAAAAAAAAATATTTGCAGAGTGCTGATGGAGTCGAAAGTACTCGAATAACGACATTGCCTGGGCAAAAGAAGCACAGGTCGGGCGACCAGGTGGACTAATGACATGAGGAAGAAAGCAGGAAACCGCAGTATTTAAAGAACCCAAGAGCCCAAGACTGATCGGAGTAACACCAATTACGGAAAGGAATATATCCTGCTGTGGACTTTGAAGTCTGATTTTGATTATGTGGACATTATACTATAAAAAATTTTGGTATGAGGTCTTAAAAATACGAAGAAACACTTCAAAAAAAGTAGGAAGTGCCGCTCGTCTTGGCAGGGCTACTCGTGTAGGTGTAGATAGTTTTAAGTATACTTTCGAACCACAACAAATAAATCACAAAGAAGATGTAAAATTAATAAAAATTTAAATATAAACGATGTTTTTATTTTCAAAACCTGAATTTTGTCCAAATGTTCAGGGTCTCTTAAAGTCTTTGTTCGGCCACGCCGAATAATAATGGCAACCCTAAATAAATCTAAATCATAATATTCCATTAAATCGTTACTCAATTTCTTTATTTTGTACATAACAAATGAGTTACATGGCAAATTGACGAATAAGTTAAGCAAGAATACGTAATTTTGTCGCCTTAACACCATTTTAGACACTTACTCGGCTCTTCGAGTTTAGTGTTTATTTAATTTTTTTACTTTTTCTTTTCTTCAGGTTTTCCAGTTTTAGCTTCAGCTTGTTTATCTTGCGCTTTTACTTCAGCTTTCTTTTCAACCTTTTCCACTTTCTTTTCAGCCTTTTCTGCTTTCTCTTTTGCTTGTTTTGCCTCTAGTGCCTTTTTGATAGCTTCTTCTTTAAGCTTAAGCTCCTCTTTCCTCTTAGCTTCAGCTACAGCTCTATCGTGAGCGGCTTTTATAGCTGCCTCCTTCGCTTTTATTTGGCGTTCTTTTTCGGCCTCTATTTCACGTATTCTTCCTTCTAAACCCGCAATAAACTGATCAGCAAATTTTGAAACTGTATTTTCTAAGTTCTTACCTCCTGGCCCATGGAAGAAACTTTGTGTATTAGGAGGTATCATTTCCACTTTTGCATAGCGCCATGCCATTGCACATCCGGGCCTTAAAGCTTTGCTAACAGCTAAAAGGTGAGGGAAAATTTTTGGTTACATAAAAATTGCTTAAATCGACGACTAATTTTGATTTCTTTTGACAAACTAAGAATTTCCTTTCTGGTCAATTTTCTTTTTTACTTTTTCTAGCTCTTTCTCAAGATATTTTACTTCTTGGGGTAATTGCTGGTCTCTTAGTTTTGTTATTTTTGAGACCAACATTTCAGCTATTTGATTCAATGCGGCTTCCGCTTTTGTTACGAGTGGATTGCTTACTAGTGGTTTTGCTGGAGTGTTTATTATGAAACCCTTTGTCGCTGACCATATATTACTGAAGACTGGTCTGATCGCTCTCAGAGAAACTGCAAAAAGCAAAACAAAATCATATGAAGTTAATAAAAAGCTACAAAAATACTGTTTAGCAAGCAAAAGTTATATCGTTATTTAGCATTTTGTTTTGCTACAGTTTCTTTGAGATATTTTGGTAGCATTACGTACCTAGCGCCAGATCTAAAGCTATTCTTGTAGCTCTAGCCATTTTAATGCATTTAAACTAATTTGGGAGTTACGAAATTTACTAAAATTCACTTTGACAATGTTAATATATACATTATGACGTTTTATACGTCACGTAATCATTTTATTTTATACTAAAACAAATTGATCTTTTTTCGAATGGACAGTTGCTGTTGGCCCTGGCGACCTTACAGATTCAGGGTCGGAGAGGAGAGCATTATTCTTATTGCGTTAATAAAACCATTTTGGGATATTGAATTAAGGTAAATTTTTTCATTTACACATTTTCATTATAGTTAATTTAAAAAAGGAGTGAAATGAAAAAATCAACCTCATTTACGAATCGCGATGTCTTTATTTGTTCACCAGTCTAGAAGTCCGTTCCTCATTAAATTTTGCTGTATGATATCTTTGAGTCCAAGAAAGTTTTTTTATTGTTGGTATCTAAATCTTTACCTAAAGGAGGCAGTAATGACTCAATCCTATATCATAATTTATATTGTATTTTATAACTAGTGGATACCCGGCGTGTGCTACTACGCGAAGAATTTCTGTATGGGTAAAGTAGAATATCGACTTCATGAATGCATTGTTTAGTCTAAAACTATCGTCACATTATTGTCTTTCATATGAAACCAGTTTGGGGCACATTGTTTGGATGGTTTCAAAGTCTTTAACGTACATTGCCACAATTGCCACATTAACGTAGATCGTAGGTTTATCGCTCGGGTGGAAATAGCGAAAACGAATTTTCCCAGGTATGATGTATGTATGTAAGATCAATTTTCCTCCCCGTAAACCCTTTTACTGCTTTATTCAAAACCGTTACATCCATACCTATATAGATATACATATAAATATTCTTCATTTAAACGTTCGATAGCGAACTTTCATGTGGTGCGGCGAACAAAATAGCGTTTTTCCACTGGTGCAGAAGACTTAACTTGGTGTATTTCTATCGTAGGAAAGAGATTTATATACCATTGCAAAACAACTGAATGAGAACAGAACTGAATGTGGGCTTATTTGACCACACTACTCTCTGTAAAAAGGTCTTCTATGAGTCAATATAACCTCATGACGCACCAGCAAAAAATACACTAAAAATCCTCACGCAGCAAACGTGTAAAAACTGGTATGGTGACTATTCTGCTAAAACAGTGACTTCAAAAAAGAATAATAATTTAATTACATCTTGCCGTAAAAAGTTGCACTGTCACTTCTAGATTGGCAAGATTAAGAATCGAACTATCGTAATAAATCGTTTTAATAAGATGTTCTGTGGGTAATAATGAAACAGCGCCTCTAGAAAACACTCTTTTCTCTTAATGTTTACACCACATGCAACATTCAAGATGTATGGGAATTGCATTAGGTCACGTTCCCCCACTTAAAATTATCCGAACAAAAATAATGATCCTAAAGCAACCTTAAAATTACCCGTTTCATGTGACTTTTTAATTTTTTCGTATTAATCAGTTATCTAATATAGTACATTTGATTGTTGTCTAAGCAAAGTCTAAGTGCGCTATATGATCCATACGTTTTGAAGGTGGCCGACACGGTCACAGAAGACAAAATATGCAGAAGACACAATAGACAATAGTACATAATTGACACGGTGTAAAGGTGAACGCTCAAAAAAGAGTTTCGTCTAATCGTGCTGGCTGAACAGACTGAAAATCATGCGTTAAAAAATGTAAGCCATACACGATCAAGTATACTTGTAAAGTTTACAGCGGACTTGATGCATCCAGTAAACTTGACGGTGTATGGCCACGATATGGCTATCTGGATATACATATAGCTAGCTCATGCAAACTTGATGCCGCATCAAGTCAAAATCCAATCTTAACAAGTATACTTAATCATATATGGCCAGCTTTAGGCAGGTTTTTTGATATATTTAATTATAAATGGATTAATGGAGTAGTAGGATTAACTCTTAGGGAATTATATCGGTACAAAAGTTTATTTTAAAACTTAAAAACATAAGGTAGTGCAAGGTCTATTTCATGGACCCTATAATTATAAACTTATTTTAACAAGACAAGAATGATAATTTCGGCTCTTTCGTACCAAAAGATTTAAAATGTAGAGTACGAGATTGATGTAAGTACAGCAAAATCTAGATAAACTAATCAAAAAAACTTTAGCGGTAAAACTTCAGTGTATTTTATGGTACAGATTGAAATTAATTTTATTGGGTACCTTTACACTCGCAAAGACCATTGCACCTAACAGATATTTATAACTATTTTTATCGCTATATACGTTAGTAAAAGTAGAGCAAGGCTATACGGGTCGCATGATAAGTAGATTAGTTACAAATAATAAATAATAGGTAATGTAGGACTATGAGTAAAACTAGGAATGACGTCATAATGTTCAGTAAAAAAAGTAAAGTATTCAAACCTCAGTCAAACAATGACGCTGATGATTATTTATATGTAAATACTAAAACACACTAATGAAAAAAGGCGGAACGATCTTTGCTCAATATTTTATACTAGTGAATTATCAACGCACTGTATGGAGATTATATCACTGTATAAGTTTATAGATTTAATTGGCTTCATGGAAATAACCGACAAACGAGCTGATGATCCACCTGTGCCACTTGCCATGGACATCAGTGATACCAAAGGCATCTGGCATCACGATCGTTGCCAAGAAAGAGAACAGAAAAAAGTACTGGCTCCCAAGCCCCAGGCGGAACACGACGAATAGTTTAACGACTCAAGCAAAGAGTGGTAGCTAGCCGGACAGGCTTCACGGAAAGATAATAGATAAAAGAAAGATAGGTAGTAATACCAGTAATAATATAAAAGACTTATTAGCTGCAGGAAATCCAGTCAATATCGCTTCTTCTTAATTCATCCCTCTTCTTCCGTTAGAGTCCGCTACTGAAAGGTATTTCTGTGGTATTTGCTGAAGTTATGACGCATGTTGACTATAGAAGTGTAAAAACTATTGTGCTTGTACCAACATTGATACTACGATAAGATTAAGACACAACTCGTAAGTGGCGCAAACAAGAACATCACGCAAAATAAACTCAGTCGCTTTGCGTTATTTTATTACATAACTACAACAACTCACTCATACCACACGAAATGTTTACCGACAAACAACAACCATATCTGACAACCATCTAGCAGGTTGTCTCGTAAAATTAGATTTATCTCATAACTACATTATTAAAGACGGGAGTAAATTACTATTGCTGTTACACTGATACTAAAGGTTTATTAAATAATTATCTATCTTTATTCACAGTTTTTAGAACTTTGATCAAAAATACCAACGCGAGAAAGAAAGAATTTTGTATACAGTACCTGATTATTTGATGTTGATGTTGATTTGTCAGTTTGATGGGCACTGATGGTGGCAATACACGATCAAGTGTACTTGTCAAGTTTGCAGTTTGACTTGACGGGGCATCCAGTGTGCATGAGATAGCTATATGGTCAGATAGCTATACCGTCGCCATACACTGCGTCGTCAAGTTTACTGGATGCCGCGTCAAGTCCGCTGCAAACTTGACAAATATATTATACTTGATCGTGTAAGGCCTCCATACACTCGCTTAATATAGCGTTACATACTAGTTACATACTAGTTTTACATACTATTGAAAAGTATCTTCTGTTTCTTAGTCACAAGATACAAGAGTTATCTCATCATAGCTAACAAGCTCTAATTGTTCTGTCACAATATACCGTCACACTTTCGCTTCCAAACTCGCTAACTGAAGAACTACATTTTGTCTCCCAAAGTTACAACACTTACAACATGGGTTACACATTTCAGACAAAGTTCATTAGCGAGTTTAGTTTTATTTGAAACATTGAAATGATCATGTTAATGTGTTAAAACAGGTGTGAATGTGGCAATGCCGGTTTATTTTGTAAACAATGGAGACATAGCTATGTTTGAAGGTTAAACCACTATGAAGCAACAACCCATAATTGTCCCACTGCTGGGCTCAGGGTCTCCTCTCACAATGTGAGGGGTACAGGCTATAGTCTACCACGCTGATCAAGTGCGAATTGATTGATTGATTGAACTGCACATACCTTTGATAACTTTATGGAGAACTCTCCGGTGTGCAAGTTCCCTCACTATGAAATTTTTTTTTCATGCCAAAGAAGTATAACTTTTCACGCGCGTACAAAAGTACACTTTTATGTTTTTTTTTTATCACAGACTGTTGCAAAGTAGACTAATATAAATCGGTTCAAAGTTTGGTAAAAAGATTTTCATACAGCGGAGGATAAAAATAATGGTCCCTAAAGACTTCACTGATCCCACCCTGGAGATCTTCACAATTTCAGCATGCTTAAGAAATCGCAAGTAAATGATCATATTAATATCAGCCAAATATTTCTCAACTGTGGGGTTTTTTAATCAACCATGCGAATAGACCTGAAAAACTAGAGCCCAAATGAATAGACGCACATTCCTCTTATCAACATCATTGTGAATAAAAAGTGATCTCTTTATCAAACATGTTTTAAGTCCACGTGGGCGATTTGTGGTGAAAGCGAGTCCGACATAAGCGTGAAGATCCGTTTCTAATAAATTATGCTAGTTTTATGTTCGAAGCAGAACATTGTGTGATCCATTTACCATCATATTATTATGTTTATTGTGTTAGCTGTCATTAGGGTCACCTTTGGCCATTACTCCATGGTCTTCATGTACTTAATACCATATTCACGTCATTAGATTCTACATTTATAATAATAATAAAACTGTAATCGCGAAAAGACTGTACATTATCAAAATTATAATCATTACGTTTTGTGTGCGATGAGGAAAAATAATTGTTTTGAGAATTTTTGTTACATTATGACAGTTTAATCTAATGCGGAAACTTAAGGAAAATGAGTAATGGATAAAATGTTGATTGGGAATTCCGTTAAAATTTTAATACATAATAATTACTAGGTTACATTATATAATTTATACATGTTTTATTTCTATTAGGACATCTGATAATAATTATTAATAACCTATGATTGTTTTGAGTACCTACAGGTACGATTTGCATTATGTCAGGAAACGTAGGCGGGTGGATTAGATAAGAATAGTTTAAATAGTTAGGTAATATAGGTTGTATGAATCTAATAAATCTAATAAATGAAAAACACAATATAAAAATTGTTGTCGGACAATTAACATAAGAACTAATGAATCAAAATGATTTAAAAAGATTTTAGTAAAAGCACGCTAACTATATCATTACTACGGTAAAAGTGTCTCTAATAAAATCAAGGATCACATAAAATTATAATTGAATCAAGGTATAATTAACGACTAAGCGAAATCTAATGAAGGTACCTACTACTTAGTTCAATTATATTTCGTAAGCTATAATTTAGTTTTTAAGGCACTAATGTTCTCGTAACAAGAGCTAAATATAATACATAGTTCATACTTCATAGACAGGAGCTTGCGTTGCGGTGTTGCCCAGTAGATAATCCTAATGATTAAAATCAAATAGCTACGACAGATGCCGTTCACTATTTCATAACATTTTAGACTGCACTATTCCTCATAAATCGTCCGAGATTTGGTTCGCTATGATTTTATTTGTTTCACAACTTGTAATTATGATGGTCTATTCTGCTTAGTGCACAGTTTGAAGTTGAACTACTGGTACAACTAAACGAAAAAATTAATCGGTCAAGTTCCAACTGAACTAAGAGGAAAAACATTACGCCCGTATACTAGAGCTCGGAGTAGTTAAGTATGAAGAAAAGGAATTAAAAGTTATATGAAAATCTCATGGCCTTTTAAAAGGAAAGGAAGGAGACGTATTACACGTAAATAGACCATCCTTCAGAAACTAAAATTATTTTAATAGTAATGTTTCCGGGGAATGGCGGTATGTGCTAATCGTTGTTTGAAAACATCGTGAGGAAACCTGCACACCTGAGAGTTCTCCATAAAGTTCTCAAAGGTGTGTGAAGTCTACCAATCCGCACTTGGCCACCGTAGTAGACTGCACCCCTCACATTGTGAGCGGAGACCCCGAGTCCAGCAGTGGGACAATTATGGGTTGTTGCTTTGCTTTTGCTTTGCTTTTGCTAATCCTTCTTTTAGGCTTTTTAGAGTACCTAATGTATGAATGCAATAGAAAAAAACCGGCCAAGTGCATGTGAGGCCACGCGCAATGTAAGGTTCCGAAGGTATAAGTTTATCGACTATTTATCGACTATTCGACATTAACTACGTAAGTTAACCTAGTATATAGTAGAGATAATTTTCCTTGTAAATTCATCATATAGGTAATTAATAAATTCAACATATAAATATTTTTGTGAGGTTTTTCACTTGTCCATCTCTAACCGCTTAGCCGGCAGCAGGTCCCCCCTTCTCTTGGCTCTAAACAAAATTGGCACTTTAAAGCTGAATATTTCGAAAACTGACCCCTGAATTGAAAAAACGTTTTAGCACACGGACATGACGAAAGTAGACGGGTTCCGATTTTTCTTCTGAACCCTAAAAACACTAAAAGCCAATTCACAATAAAATTATAACAGAATTAACCAACAATCTGTATTTTTTGGTAATAGGTTATATCTTCTAATGAAATTAAAAATGAAATGATTGTTTGCAATGTTAACGTAATTGTACGAGTTTCAAAACAATTTCAAGAAACGAAGCTAAAGATCACAAGATAATATAAATGACATTTCTATCATTGCAATTTCACATATTTCTTCTTTTAATAAATAATAGTTTAAAAAACTAAAAAACACGCTTTTATAGATAATCCAACAAAAAAAAAATATAGAAAATAAATTTGAATTAAGAATCGTGTACCTAATTGTAATAAAAGCGTGGGATGCATGGTGTCAATGAGTAGAAGGATTATTATTTTCATAATATCTTAAAAAGCACCTCATGCTTTTATTACAATTACACAATTTTTAATTCAAATTAATTTTCTATATTTTTTTTGTTGGATTATCTATAAAAGCGTGTTTTTTAGTTTTTTAAACTATTATTTATTTTTAATTTTTAAGTTTGATTTTTTTAAGTCTACGAAGTTTGAAAGAAATCAGACCATTTAAAGCTAATTAAAGCGTGTAATTAGGTTTTTCTTTTTTTCTTTCTTTCTTTTTTCTTTAAATATTGAATTGTCATCTGTCCTCGATAAGTTTACGAAGTTTGAAGGAAATCTAACCGTTTAAAAGCTAATTAAAGCGTGTAATTAGGTTTTTCTTTTTTTCTTTAAATATTGAATTGTCATCGATCCTCGATAAGTCTGTACTATAATGACAGGCCGCACAGGAAATGGCAAACTTTTCTAGCTGGTCGTAGTAATTACCGACAAAGTGGTCGCGTGCGTGCACTTCACTTCTAGTGTTATTATTCTGTTCACTTCTCTGTCTGAGAGCATTTCCTTCCCAAGTTCCCCGAATGTTTTTGTGGCGACCCCATTTACTGGTTCGTTGCCATCGGCGTCTAACTGAACAGTTTTTTACCGAGTCAAGTTATCTGTACTACACCTTCTCAATATGACATAGCGGGCGCCACGGTAGAAAAAAATCTATGTACTAGATACGAGTGTGGGCGGTTAACGACATTTTTTGCTCACATGCACGATTAGTTTCGGTGTCTGAGCTACTCTGGACATAAAAGTATCATTTTTTCAATGATGAGTTGCAAGTACTCAGTGCAACAATGCCGGAACAAATATTGCGATTGGTTGGAAAAACGCTGCAATTTAATTTGGCACCGATCCACCTGCTATCGACTGACATAATTCTGTATTTCTGAGACACCGCCAGTAATGACATAGCGGGATCTTTTATTTAATTTAACTGTTTTTTGATGTTTTATTTAACTGTTAATTTAACGCGAAGAAACGACTTACATACGTATAAATGCTATAAAAGTAGTATGTATGCCTACTTATTCTGGTTTAATGTGTTAATTAACTCAGGTACATACTCGCACTTACGAATACTAAATTCTAGGCCATTTCATTACAGTCAATACATTACAATCAATTTACTTATCTCTACATAGGTACTGCAATATAAAAATATCAGCTCGAATTTATAATATTTTTAAGGTTCTTAATTAATTAGCCCCTAATTCGAGGACAGGAATGAATTGATAAGGTGCGTAAAAACAAAAAAAAAATTGTTAGGTATCGACCTATTTTTCATGTAGTAGAGTATTTCATTTATTCTACTACAATAAAACGAACGATTTATATATTTCAGTGTATTTTAAGGAAACCTGGGGCGAAGTCACGATCGATAAACAAACACATTATTAATTCTGCGCGTGCGAGGCCCTCGATTACCAAAACGTGATCAGCTATGCGGAAATCTGGGAGTCAATGTAGAAGTCGATGTCCGACCAAATAAACAAAATACCGATGTCATAAAGAAAATGATCCTTGAAGCAGTAATTAGCACTTGCAGAACATTTAATTTAGCCATTTAACATTATTTGAGTGGAGTTATTAAACAAAATTTTGCGACCAAGCAAAAAAAAATTAGCAACCAAATTTTGCGGTAAAACAATTTAGGTACCTAGGTAAATAACCGGGAACAGGGAAATTGAAATCCGCATTATAATGGTAATACTACCAGGATTCTCGAAACCTCAACGTCGGAACAAGTAACCTAGGGGGGTAATCTAGCTGAAAACAAACCAACTAGGTACTGTGCATGTGCATCGCTGAGGTTTAAATATTTTTGTAGAGCCAAGTTATAGATCTCTCAGATAGCTGATATCCTTGCCTCGTTGTACAACAGGAAAGGTTACAGTGTGAAGGATAATTGTCAACGCTAGTTTATTTGTTACTCTTTAAAAGTGCAGTAAAATACGTCTATATTTTCTCAATTTCTCAAAAATATCATAATTCATGTACGTACGCAAATTATTCCCATTACGCTATCGTTTGGCAGCATGCAGTCTTCGTTCAACTAGATAGAAAGGAAAACTCTTAAGTATACAGGTTCTTACACACTATACCTTTAGCGACAACGATTGGACTATTAAGTATATGAACCTTCAAAAAGTCCATATAATAAAAAGTCTTAGCGATATTTCAAGTCTGGAATGCGTCATACTACCGTATCAGTTTGAAACCCGTTAGCACAGGTAAACACATTGAAGTCCGTGTATCACTAACTGGACTCACTGAAAATCAGGGCCGTAGCCAACACTATGGCATTAATATGCTGAGTGAGCTCCATTTTCTGAGCTACTGGACACATGCGATTACGGAACAATGTATTACTTATTTTTGTTTTTGTTATTTTTTTTTGTTTCTTTTCTTTTGTTTTTATTTTTTGTCGTGTGTGTAATGGCCACTGAAATAAACGTTTTCTATTCTATTCTATTCTATTCTACGAGTATATTGCGATACATCTGTTAGGTACTTATAGATCAGATATAATAAGAAATGCTCTAATAGCTTCCAGTGCAGACAGAGACACGCACGCCGGACTTCAGAAGACCGCGTCTAATCGATCTAAATCGAATTGTTGCAAATTGTGACTTGGGTCAGCAGGTCAACAATCTTACCATGACCTCGATAGAATCGACGTAGGCTTAAAGTAGAGCAGGTAAAGTACATCTGTGTTCTCATACGAAGCATGAATAGGTGAATAAAGTATTCTGAAAATAGGCTTAAAACAATAGGCTTAAAACAAACAATTCAACCCAGGTGGGGTTGAATTGTCATCATTCAAAGACATTTTCAACTTTCTTCAAAAAAGAGGAGGTTTATCAACTCCATCATTAATCAGCCAATTTGGGAAATTCTGTTTTTATTTGAAAGCTCATTCAGTTCTGATGATAGAATCCGTAAGGAATTATGTGACCGCATCTTTGAAGACAGTAATTTTTTTTAATAAAATAGTATTGCATCCGGTTCATATTAAATCTTCGGAAATATGACCACGTCTCCGAATTTCGCACAAAACCCAAGTGGCTCCCTATCCGCCTTCGAAGGGATAATCATGTTCTTGCTTCTCTTTACTCCGTGCTGTTCAATCCTATCGCATCTTACTACTTAAAGTCACTTTTTCTTCTTTTATGACATTCTGTATTCATTCATTAAGCAGTCGTACACCACTACTTCCTCTTTATTAAATTGTGCTCTTCCCTAAGGTTGTCTAGAAGAAATCGCTTCTTTAGTGATAAGGCAGTCTGTTGTACCTACTTACGATTCTATCTAAGTATAAACCCAAGTTATTACTGTATATTGGTGTACCTATAGTAAAGAGTTTTGTTGTTGTTGTTGTATTTGTCGATTACATTTTTAGTTGCATTAGACACAGATTGGTCTAGGGTTATTCAAGTGAGTAACACATGTGTTATCGCTGCTACACTACAGGGCTGAAACAGGGAAATACCGGATAAAACGGTAAATCTACCTGCTTCTTAACTGTTTCCAGCACTGCAAACGAAACGAAAGAATATACGAGGGACGAAAAACGTCTGGTTGGGTATCACAGAGCTATCTCAAAAAGGAATGCCGTAATGCCATAACGTCGCCCACTGTTAGCTGAGTACACCGCTAGCAGGCGAAGTAGGATTAAGGATGGGGAGAAGCACTTACGCTCTTCAGCAGGGCATGTGGAGATTAGTCTCAATGCTCAACTTAATCAGTAAGGGTGACAAGTATGAGCAAATGCTAGAGGGTTCTATAAAAGGGGTACTACCGGAATACTACTACTCCCTACTTGTCGGTCCTTACAGCCGTCTGCAGGTATATCTTGAACCGTAAAATTTCTTGAAATTTTAGAGTATTCTTGTCTTGTACATATTCGACGTTTTTTCTTGTGAGTCCTACATGGTCTTAGTCGATATTTCATAGAATAGGCGAAAATATCTTTTAAATGTACCATGCGTCTTTGCGGCGCTACCCAGGAATAGATACTGCTCGTTACTATCGACCTTGAATAACTTAAAACGTGTTACTTTTTATTACACAATCTTAAGACTAAGGTAAGTACTGTAGATGCTATTGTAATCGTTATTTTTAAACTGCTTTGGCAGAAGAAAAATCTCATTGAATAATCGTGGTCGTGACATGAAAGACCTAGGTGCTCATCACGCATCATCGTTATCAAAGAACTTCTATCCGAAATGATCTCATCTTTCTGTGAACATGGGAAGTATGTAATGGAGTTAAACATGAGCCCAATGAAAAAAATATTCAAGGCTCTGCATTCGTCATCGTAGTTATCATTAATGATGCGCGAAACTTGGAGGCAGTAGCACAGATAAACGATGTAAGAATTTATGGCAACGCTTTTTATTAAAATTCGTAGCGTCATATATCATTTAGGTAGAATTACCTCATGCAACAATGTTAAATACGAATGGTGTGTTTAATTTTTGCCCGACTGCCAAGGAAGGGTTATATTTTTCGTGCGTATCTTGTATGTATGTATCTTCCAAACCGCTGGACCAATTTAATATTAGGTATCGTGTGAAATTAGAAAAAAAACAAATATAGTGGCAGTGAGATGCCATTTTTGAAGTATCAAAAAATAAAATATAATTTTAAAAGGGCTATACCTATAATGTTTTTTTGCAGTCGGGTTTTTGAATTTATACTAGTTAACTAAATGCTTAAAAATTATCTTTTTTTTTCTGGCCGTTGAAGAGATTTCTGGTATGGAGCCATTCTTTATCATGGTCGTTTGGTTATGATGAAGTTTAGAACGAGCTATCATAATTGAATGCGGACAAAAATTCCAATTTTACTTCGGACTTCGGAACCCTAAAAAGGTGGGTAAATAATTTTGAAAAAAATAATATTGGACGTCTGACCTGCTACGAAATAATTACATAGGTAGATAATGGAAATTATCTCAAATGCTACCGCTACCCAGAAATTATACTTCGGAAGATCTACCAGACATCTGCAGTGACTGTTCGCCAAGGTACGAGTATAGCTGCTTAGATCGAATGTACCCTATGAACTTATGTACCTATATCATCTTCTAATCAATCAAGTTTTTCTACAAGTTATAAATCATACATTACATTACACACACTCACGCACACAAACACGCGTACTACAGAGAAATAAACGAGGACACACCATTGAACCATTATACACACAGGAAAATTGATGTTGATGTGAAAATTAGGTTAAAACAGTAAAACACGATTATTATTTAATTACTTTTACTTATTTTAACTAGAAACACATTTATTAAAAAAAAATATTTTTTGGTATATGTTATAAATTTTTTTACAAATGTATTCTTGAATGTTATCTAAAACACTATCAAATATCAAATACATGCATAACTGCATAAGTCCAACAACCAACTCTCAGCTACGCCCGTTTTGGTTATTGCGCTGATCTGGACTTGTACTCTGGGTATGTGGTACTCGCTTTCAACTAGTGCTATTACTTGCAATCAAAATATTACCTATAGCTAGAAGTGCTGATTGTCATAAAGAAGAACATCCACTATGTCTATCTCGTCATCTACTATGGCTGCTTCTTATCCGACACAGCGATTAGGAGACTTGCACTAGTCTTAGTAGACGTTTGATTTTCCTCATTAGTGTTTGAACTGTACGACAACTACATATCGACGCTTGTAAGGAAAAATTTACTAAGCTACATTGAGCTAACTTTACAGGAGAGCAGTTTAAAGTTGGAATTTTTAGAAAAAAATCATATATTTTTTTGTAATCCTCCTACCGACGTTATTCTTACTATTTTGAAATCCTTATTTTATCATCTTTATTGTGGCATATACAACAAGTTTTCTAAAAATTCAACTTTAAATAAACTGCTCTCCTGTAAAGTTAGTTCAATGTCGCTTAGTCAATTTTTCCTTCATTCTGATCACCGGTATGTAAATTGTACTTATTTGCGGTATGAACAAATTCAAATGCTTCAAACATTATCTTCTACACCTAATTCTGACTCTGAATAAGGTAAATTTCTAAAACTTTGTAGGTACTTGTTTCTTTATTTCAATGGTTGATATTTTTACGAGCACTCATAAGTCATAAGTATACTGAGGACTTTGACACTAATCAAACAACAAGCAAGCGCATGAAAATATTTAGCGGTAATGCACGGTAATGTAAACAAATATTTGAGTGTTCAAGTACCATCATTCAACACGTTCTTTATATTGGGTCATTTTGACGACACTGGTCTTAGTAGGTATACGTATAACTTATTGTATTTTGAAATATAATTCAGATAACGTGTTCATATTTCAACAGTTTCTAAGTATAAAACTAAAAAATATTAAAAGTAAAATGTCGTGTTAAAACAAGGCGTAATTTTAAAAGTAAGTGTGACCGCTTACAAAATCGTTAATTTGACTACTCCGGTCTTTCTATAGTTAATTAATCAGTTAAAACGTTTTACGTAGTTATAGTTAATTATGCAAAAATGGTCGTTGTTAAGAATCTTAGCAACAGAGTCACGTTATCTGAGTCATTATTCAGATAAATCTCGTTTGATTTTCCTTAAAGTTGGTAAGATTCCAACGATACTTCACGATTAAAATTGTGCAGTTTATTCAATGATATTTAAAAAATATACATACGTCAATGCCCTTACAAATTAACCAAAAAATCTGTTCTGAAAAGAGCTACAACACACACACATTTATCTTTTGTTTCACTACACCAATCACACAGTACAATAATACACGAAGGCATTTTAACGTTGTATGTCAAATCTCAAGCACTTCTGACAACAAAAGCGTGCATATCGTCTTGTATTGACAGAGCGATTACGAGCAAACAGAGGTCAATTGACCTCTCTTACGATCTACATTTTCTGCGCGCTAGTGACATATCTACCTCTTTTTTACTTATAATATCATTGAGTTTATTAGCTCACCCCGTATTTGTTTGCTGAAGTAATGAATTATATGTATAATGAAATCCTAAACTGTACGGGGAGCTCTGAAACGTAAAATTCCAAGGAATTTACTAATACGTTTTTTTAACCTGACCTATTCTATGACTTGGTATTCTCGGAAGTCAGATCCACCCAGGGTTACTGCTAGACAACCTGATGGTAAGTGGTATCCAGCTGGCTTGACGGAAGTTAGCTGCGTTGCTGGTTGGCTTCAGTTATGATGCAGCCAAGCCTATGGACCGCTATTGGGTTAAATATCGCCAGAAGCATCAGTTCATGTTACGAACTATACTATTAAACCACAGCAAATAGCATGATTTCCTCTTCATTTTCTTTACATGACTAATGCTTACTTAATGTGAATTACACAAATCAAACCAAATTGAACCTCGAGCTTGAACACATCAATATCATGGTTCTTGGGTAACACGGTCAGAGGTAATTTACTCAAACGACCTCATCGCAGCTTTTAACATAATCATGTATCCTTAGTTGCAAATAAAGCGTTTGTTCTACTATCGACTATTCTTATTACTTACTAGGAAATCGCCCTCGCTGCGCTTCGGGAAAATATATAACTATATAATATAGCCTATGTCACCCGGGGATAGTGTGGCTTCCCAACAGTGAAAGAATTTTTCAAATCGGCTCGGTAGTTTCAGAGCGTATTCAATGCAAACAATCAAATCTTTCCTCTTTATAATATTAGTATAGATTAGTAAATAGCTGACTGAAAATAGCTGTAAGAATATAATAAATAAACGCGGATATGTAAATACCTACTGCCGCACAGATTTTTGTGTAGTAGGTCGCCTTGCTAAACATACGAATAAAAAAGCAAAGCAAAGCAACAACCCATAATTGTCCCACTGCTGGGCTCGGGGTCTCCTCTCACAATGTGAGGAGTACAGGCCATAGTCTACCACGCTGGCCAAGTGCGGATTGGTAGACTTCACACACCTTTGAGAACATTATGGAGAACTCTCAGGTGTGCAGGTTTCCTCACGATGTTTTCCTTCACCGAAGCAAGTGATAATTAACTTGTAATACGCACATAATATTTGATAATTAATTAGAGGTGCGTGCCAGGATTTGAACCCGGGCCCCCGCGTTCGGGAGACCAACGTTCTAACCACTAGGCTATCACTGCTATACATACGAATAGACGGACAGATAATTACGAGTAGCTAGTACTATTATGAGTTATTATGACTGATCAAGTTACATTAATCCTTCGATTACTAACAAATAAGAAAGCTTTTTACTAATGATATAAATAAGCATAATTATGAATTTTCAATAACCTTACGTTTGAATGCGAATTTGATTTGCGAATGTCCAATTAATAGAGTAAGTATACTAATTACAAGAAAAACTATGTTCCAGTCCAGGTAGAGCCAGTCGCCACAAACTTATTCTTCCTATGATCTGTCTATGAGTATAAAACAAAGACGCTATTAATAGAAAAATCTCCATTTTAATACGGCCAACGAAGCAAGCGTGTAGGAACTATCTATATTCGTATTTAGTATAGTCGCTATTTATATCCGTCTGTTGTAGCACTCGGCTCCTCAACGATGCTATAAGTTCCGATCTAGGTTTTTCATCATTTATACAATCTATTATGTCAGCTTCATAAGTGTATTTAATAGCTTTATAATGCAAGAACTTATTTCTTTTTCTTTTCTCTTTCTTGACAGGTAATATATCAGTGATGCATTTGCCTTTTTACAAAAAAAAATTAAGAATTCAATTTGTGATCCATCCAAGCTTGAGCCTAATAACCTTTCCTATGTTCGGCTAGACAACAGAGCTATGGCACCAGCCAGGTATCTCCGGTTAGGAGACACTTGGCCATGCATCATCCACTTTTATCTGGATGGTACTCGTGCATGGTGGTAAGTTGCTGGCTAGATACTATATTTCTAGCGAAATAATTTTGACGTGTTTCAGTCGCAATGTTAAAGTCAGCAGCAAATGGGTTACATTTCCTGGATATATTGGTGTCACAATTATTTATTTGTTATTTAAAGAATTCAAAGTATAAAAATAATATATTTACTCGTTCACAGTAGCGCAAGTGACAATTGTCTATCTAGCTGACGCAAAAGTACAAGCAAAAAATCCGTGCTAAGTACTAAGTACATCCACCATTCAAGAATTCTTAAGGCAATTCTGGCGTCAAGTGACGTCATCTGTTGTTGATAAAAACAAGCGAGAAGCCATTGAAGTATTATTAATAGCGTATAGAACCGACACCGCGAACACTATGTATGTTCCAATGCATTGGCGCCATGTGGCTTCAATCTTCAATGGATTCGTTCCATTTTGAAAGGAGAACGGGGGCTCAATTTTGAAAATCGAACCTCCCGGGCGGGACACACATTTTGTTCGAGATGTCTGTTCTATGACATTATACGAGTACTTCAATGCGAGAAGCGCAATACTTTTATAGGGTTCCTTTGCATAGGAATATGGTGTTTGTTTGTTGTACATTCGTACGGAAAGTGTCGCATAACATAAACCAGGGTAATCAGATTTCCAATCATACGTTTATGAATAAATAAAACCTTTGAAAATCATTTG
Organism: Thymelicus lineola; assembly: GCA_963932265.1. Taxonomy (NCBI): domain Eukaryota; kingdom Metazoa; phylum Arthropoda; class Insecta; order Lepidoptera; family Hesperiidae; genus Thymelicus; species Thymelicus lineola. The sequence goes on from OZ010685.1 coordinate 6,340,174, forward strand.
AAAATCAACTAATTTCACGCATAAAAATCGCATCGGTTAGGACGTTCACATAGTAAGCATCCATGAGCGATATATTGTGATCATTTACCATCAGACGGCACGTCTCATCATATAACAGCTACGTATGACGTACTTTTACGTCTCAATGCTTTTTAACCGACTTTAGTCTTCAGATCTCGGTTACCTCGAAACTTTGCCATTTAAGTTGCAGCAATTCAATTCCATCCTACATTATTTCATAATTATCAGAGAGAGTGGCGTCATTGCATCATTAATTGAGGTAGAACCTTAATGGATGAGAATAATAAAGTAGTGGTCTATCAATGATATTATAAGAAAAAAAGAGGTAGATATGTCACTAGCGCGCCGAAGAATCGTAAGAACGGTCAATTGACCTCTGCCTGCTCGTAGTCGCTCTGTTATTACAAGACAATGCAGTTTGTTATTGTAGAGTGATTGGTGTAGTGAAACAAAAGATAAACGTGTGTGTGTTGTAGCTCTTTTCGGAACAGATTTTTTGGTTGATTTGTAAGGGCATGACGTATATTTTTTTAAACATCATTGTGGTCATCTATGGGTCTATACAATTGATATTCTCAAAGGTGTGTGAACAACTACCCGACCAAGGGCCAAGGGCACCAAGGGCTGAAGCCGTCAACACTGCCGAAAGAATTGTAACCTTAGAAAAAGTTCTCTGGGCAATCAACAACTTCTCACCTTTTAAAACAGCAGGCCTAGACGGCATCTTTCCGGGACTACTCCAGTGGTGCAAAAACACCATAGCACCACACTTGGTACAAATATTCAGGGCCTGCCTACTGTATGGTTATGTCCCGAAAAAATGGAGAGAAGTAAAAGTGGTGTGGGCACCTCCGTCCCACATACTATGTATATGTAGTATATTATATATCTCACACATACACAGACACACACACACTTAGTTATTATATTATGTTTATCATATACACCACGCATACATACTACATACATACACACGGGCACATACACAAACACTGATACCATCCACGGGTTCGAACCTGGCGCGCTCTGGTGTCCTACGTCACACCGTGACGTCACACCAGTCGCCGGTGCCTCGCCCCCCGCGCCTCGTCTCACGGGCAGCGCGCACGCACCGGCAGTCCTCTCGCGGCATCGACAGTCAGCCTTCCACACGTTCCGCGCCAACCCGCGTCGCCCGATCGCTCGACTACCTCGCGCTTACCTAGTGCTTTCGCTGTGCCCTAAGTGCTATTTTACGTTCCGTATTAAGACTGCTTGTGCCTGTACCTTGTATCTATTCTATCGCTCTCTCTCCTTCTTTGTTTATGGATGTTTCTTGTGTGCGTTAACTGTGTAGTTTGAACTGTATTCTTCCGTATTGTGCTATAGTGTAATAAACGATTAACTATAACTTGGAGTTAACCTTATTGCTCGCGCACCGCCTTCTACACTACCGACACGCGATACATAACCCATAACTGGTGACCCTTTATCGAACACAGTGAATATGAGTGATAGTGACTATAGTAATAATAGTAGTGACGATGAACATTTCGAGTCGTGCACTGACTCGCTATTATGCGCCGCCCGGACGCATCACGGCCACGCCCTGGCAGCCATGCGGCGCGCACGCGCCCGCCGCGCACCTACTTGCCGCGCAATGGCGCAGCATATGCTTTGCGGCGCGACATGCGCTGCAGCACCACCAGCAGCAACAACAGCAACAGCAGCAACCAGCACCAGCGCAGCCTTCAGAGTGCCACCATTTGATTCGGAGGACCCGGAGCTCTGGTTTGCACTTCTGGAGGCTCAGTTCGTGTTCCATAACATTTACTCGGACTCTCAAAGGTACAACCACGTAATTACTAACCTTACGATGGACCAAGCGAGTACCGTGAGGGATTTAATTATCAGCCCTCCGGCCGATTACAAATATGAGCGCATCAGGGCTGAACTCATCAGCCGACTCACTGCCTCTCATGCACGGAGGATCGAGGCAGTCCTCACCAATGAGGCTATCGGACAACGGACACCGTCACAATTCTTGCGGCACCTGCAGGACCTGGCGGGACCTTCCGTCCCCACGCAACTCATCCGCACCATCTGGTGCAGCCGTCTGCCGCATGCCGTGCGGGCAGTATTGTCCACGCTGCCCACGGACACACTCGAGCAGCTGGGTGACATGGCGGACCGCCTGCAGGAGATCTCTGCTCCCTGCCCGGTCGCCCCACCCACTGCTCCAGTCCCGGACGTCGCCGCCACGCAGCTCAAAGAGCTAACCAACATGGTCCAGCGCCTGGCGCGTGAGGTTGACCAACACACCAGTGCCCCGCGCCAGGCTACCGCCAGTACCACGCGCCGTCGACCGCAACGCGCGGCGCCGGCGCCTACCAGCGCTCCGCGCCAGCCGTCACTGCAATGCGCGCGCCATGCGCGCGTTGAGACCACTCCCACCGTGCAACAGCAGCCAGCGGTAATGGCCACGGCTGAGTGCAGCGCCACAAAGGGACGTCTTTTCGTTACGGACCGTAATTCGCGTGTGCAATTCTTAGTGGATACGGGCAGCGACTTATGTGTTTACCCCATTTCGGCACTTAAAGACCGTCGATCAAAATCAAATTTTAAATTGTGTGCAGCTAACGGTAGCAATATCGATACTTATGGCGATGTCGAGTTAAAATTAAATTTAGGTTTAAGACGCGATTTTGTGTGGCGTTTCACCGTTGCGGACGTCACTAAAGCTATAATAGGCGTAGATTTTTTAAGTTTTTATAATTTAATAGTGGACGTCCGCAACCAACGCCTCGTAGATAATACGACAACTTTATCTACATGTGCGACTATCGCAAAATCAAATGTATGTTCTGTCAAGGTAGCGACGGGCGACACGAGATACCATGCGCTTTTAAATAAGTTCCCTGAACTGACTCGCCCTTCAGGCACACCGAGGACACCAAAGCACACCACGGTTCACCATATCCGCACCACACCCGGCCCACCCGTCTCTTGCTCACCACGTCGGCTCGCAGCCGACAAATTAAAGATAGCTAGGACGGAATTCGAACTCATGCTCTCAAACGGCACTGCACGTCCTTCCGAGAGCCCGTGGGCTTCGCCGCTGCACCTTGCTCCTAAAAAGGATAACGGTTGGCGGCCCTGTGGTGATTACCGCATGCTGAACGCGCGGACGGTCCCCGACCGTTATCCTATCAAACACATCCACGACTTTGCCCATAATATAGCTGGTAACAAAGTCTTCAGCACCATCGACTTGGTAAAAGCCTACAACCAAATCCCGGTCTACGAGGAGGACATCGCGAAAACAGCCATAACAACACCTTTTGGTCTGTTTGAGTTCCCTTATATGACTTTTGGTCTCCGCAACGCAGGGCAGACATTCCAGAGGTTCGTGGATGAGATGACGCGCGGTCTAGATTTTTGTTACGCATATCTAGACGACTTCCTAGTATTCTCTAAGAATGAAGCCGAGCATGAAGAGCACCTGCGTTTACTCTTCACTCGAATGCAGGATTACGGCATGTTAATCAATACTTCAAAATGTGTTTTTGGTCACCGTGAGGTCACGTTCCTGGGCTATCGCATCTCAGAAGATGGTACGAAACCTCTGGAAGCCAAAGTACAGGCTATAAGGGAATTCCCCCCACCCAAGACCGTTAAGCAGCTGCGCCGTTTCTTGGGGATGGTTAATTTTTACAGGCGCTTCCTGCCTCACGCGGCAACCATCCAGGCCCCACTGAACGCCCTGCTTACGGGCTCGGTTAAGGGGTCGCAGCCGGTACATCTTACTGGTGACTCTCTTTCAGCTTTTGACCAGTGTAAGGAGAGTCTTGCGAACGCTGCGCTATTGGCACACCCGGACTGCGATGCACCACTAAGTTTAGTCACCGATGCGTCCGATGTAGCAATGGGTGCCGTAGTGCAGCAACTCAAAAATGGTAAGTGGCAGCCGCTTGCATTCTTCTCGCGCAACTTAACACCCGCGCAGCAGAAGTACTCACCCTACGATCGCGAACTCCTCGCGATCTACGACAGCATCAAGTACTTCCGGCACTTGCTGGAAGCACGCGTCTTTGCAGTCTACACTGACCATAAGCCGCTCAGTTTCGCTTTCCATGAACGGAAAGCCAACTGTTCGCCCCGTCAGTTCCGTCACTTAGATTTTATTTCGCAGTTCACGACCGACATCCGTCACATCTCCGGTAAGGATAATGTGGTGGCGGACACATTATCTCGCGTCGATGAACTGCAGCTGCCAGTCGACTTCGACACACTCGCGGAGTCTCAAGCAGTGGACCAGGAGCTTCTTCAGTACCTCAGCGGAGAAACATCACTTCGCCTGAAGAAGCTCACCATCCCTGGCAGCAGTAGGGAAATTTACTGTGACGTCAGCACACCATCAGCACGGCCTTTTGTACCACTGTCGCTACGTAAGCCGTTATTCGACAGTCTACATGGTCTCAGCCACCCAGGTCCCAAGGCCACCGCCCAACTGGTGGCCGAGCGCTTCGTCTGGCCCGGGATGCGCAAGGACTGTCGCGAGTGGTCACAAAAGTGCCTAGCGTGTCAGCGCGCCAAGGTGAGTCGCCACGTGTCAGCGCCGTTGGGCACGTTCGATTTACCTCGCGCTCGATTCGCCTTTATCCACGTGGACATTATAGGACCCCCTACCAACATCTGAGGGGTACCGCTACTGCTTGACCGCAGTGGACCGTTTTACGCGCTGGCCGGAAGTAACACCTTTGGTAGATATCACCGCGGAATCGGTCGGTAAGGCGTTGCTATCGTGGATATCCAGGTTTGGATGTCCAGCCGATATCGTTACCGACCGTGGGCGGCAGTTCGAATCCACGCTCTTCCAATACCTTGGAAGAATGATCGGATTCAAGCACCGCCGCACCACCGCCTACCATCCGGCCTGCAACGGCATGGTCGAGCGATTCCATCGCCAACTCAAAGCAGCGATAATGTGCCACGCGGATAGCAACTGGGTCGAGGCCTTGCCACTAGTGCTCTTAGGCATCAGGTCATCTTTTAAAGAGGACCTTCAGTCCTCTTCCGCCGAGCTGGTCTACGGTGAGCCGCTCCGTCTGCCGGGAGAGTTCTTCCAGGCGACCGCTCCCGAGACCACCGACCTCTCGGATTTCACCACCCGCCTAAGACACATAGCGGCAAAAATCCGACCCACACCTGCTGCACGTCACTCAAGCAACAAATCCTTTGTTCAGAAGGAGCTCCATTCAGCGAGCCACGTCTTCTTACGAGACGACTCGACCCGAGGTTCCTTACAACCACCTTACACAGGTCCTCACAAAGTGGTCGAACGTAGGGATAAGACTTTCCGTATACTGGTTAGAGGCAGGGAGGTCACAGTAACGATAGACCGACTTAAACCGGCCTACCTACTTGTAGACCCATCTCCCACCAACAATCCCATCCCTACTCCCAGGTTCCCTTCAGTTCCAGCGCCCACTCCTACACCAACTCTCACTCCCTCACCTGATCCTCCACCTGCATGGTCGAAGTCCACAACTCCGGAAGGCGGCAAAACAACACGATCTGGCCGCCGAGTTCGTTTTCCGGACTACTATCGACCGTAGACCCGGTCTCTGGGGGGGAGTGATGTGGGCACCTCCGTCCCACATACTATGTATATGTAGTATATTATATATCTCACACATACACAGACACACACACACTTAGTTATTATATTATGTTTATCATATACACCACACATACATACTACATACATACACACGGGCACATACACAAACACTGATACCATCCACGGGTTCGAACCTGGCGCGCTCTGGTGTCCTACGTCACACCGTGACGTCACACCAGTCGCCGGTGCCTCGCCCCCCGCGCCTCGTCTCACGGGCAGCGCGCACGCACCGGCAGTCCTCTCGCGGCATCGACAGTCAGCCTTCCACACGTTCCGCGCCAACCCGCGTCGCCCGATCGCTCGACTACCTCGCGCTTACCTAGTGCTTTCGCTGTGCCCTAAGTGCTATTTTACGTTCCGTATTAAGACTGCTTGTGCCTGTACCTTGTATCTATTCTATCGCTCTCTCTCCTTCTTTGTTTATGGATGTTTCTTGTGTGCGTTAACTGTGTAGTTTGAACTGTATTCTTCCGTATTGTGCTATAGTGTAATAAACGATTAACTATAACTTGGAGTTAACCTTATTGCTCGCGCACCGCCTTCTACACTACCGACACGCGATACATAACCCATAGTGGTATTCATACCCAAACCAGGTAAGAGTGATTACACGCAGCCAAAATCATACAGGCCAATAAGCCTAACCTCATCCCTACTTAAGACCATGGAACGTCTCTGTGATACATATATCAAGGATGAGGCTTTGGGGCGGTATCCTCTACACCATCAACAACATGCCTATTGTTCAGGCAAATCAACAGAATCTGCACTGCACAGTGTTATCTTACCTATTGAAGGAGCACTATCAACTCAATCCTCAGCGCTTGCAGCCTTCATTGACATTGAAGGAGCCTTTGACAAGACGCAATTTCACAGCATAAGCCAAGCCCTGCTCAGACATGGCACGGACCCAATTACAACCAATTGGATCGACGCCATGTTAAAGCAAAGGGCTGTACAAATTACAGTGAACGGCACAACACGAGCCATTGTGTCGAGGGGCTGCCCACAGGGAGGGGTTATCTCGCCACTATTATGGAACCTGGTAGTGGACGAGTTAATCTCCTCACTGAATGAGGCGGGCTTCTATACTGTAGGCTATGCAGACGATGTAGCAATCCTCGTAAGAGGAAAATTTGAAGCGGTCCTTTGCGACCTTATGCAAAGGGCCCTAAAAATCGTCGAACGATGGTGCAGTGACCACGAACTGTCGGTTAATCCATCAAAAACAGAACTAGTACTGTTCACAAAAAAGCGGATCACAAATATTCACCGCTTGCCAAAACTCCTAGGCAAGACCTTAACCCTGACTAAGGAAGTCAGATACCTGGGCGTCATCTTAGATGACAAGCTGCTATGGAACAAACACCTAGATAACAAATTACAGAAGGCCTGTGCCATATTTTGGCAATGCAAAAGGCTACTTGGCAAGACATGGGGTCTTCACCCCAGAATTGTCATGTGGCTATATACTGCAGTAATACGGCCGATTATCAGCTATGGCGCGGTGGTTTGGTGGCCCAGAACCAAACTAACCACAGCCAAAACCAAACTGCAACAATTCCAAAGGTTAGCTTGTGTAGCTACAACAGGTTGCATGAAAACTACCCCCACAGCTGCACTGGAGGTACTGCTGGGGCTGGCGCCCCTCGATCTGTTTATACAGCAAGAAGCGGCGTCAGCAGCCATCAGACTAAAAGCGCTCAACCTCTGGGGTACAACAAATGGGATTCATACTAAAATCCTGGAGGAGGCCATAGTCAATCAACCGCTAATAGCCTCCCCCAATGATAAGGTCCCCAAGCAACTCAGTTTTGATAAGAGCTACCAAATTCAGCTCACTGAAGAAACCAGTGATCATTCCGGTATACATGTCCTACGCATATATACCGATGGATCAAAAACTAAGACGGGAACAGGTGCGGGAGTATACTCACCCGAAATAAACATAGACATATCAATGGCCTTGGGCGAGCACAGTTCTATATTTCAGTGTGAATGTGTCGCCATAATACAGGCAGCTAACGCAGTCGCTAAAAGAGGCTTGGCTCATCATTCAGTCTGGGCTCATATTAGAGTGCCACCAAGCATTGCAAGGTATCGGACTAAAAAACCAAGTTACCTTGCAATGGATCAAAGGGCACAGTGGCTCCCTAGGAAACGACATGGCAGACCAGTTGGCCCGGAGAGGTTCCGACCAGCTTGCGGTAGGTCCGGCCCCTATGCTACCACTAGCATTTAACCAGCTAAGGTCCTGGCTACGTCAAAGAACTCTAAAACAACATGCAGATCAATGGGCACAAATCAGTACGTGCAGACAATCTCGGGAAACAGTGCCCTGCCCCGATGCACGACTGACCAGACGGCTACTGTCACTTGACAGGAAAGACCTACGGACAATCGTAGGTAATATCACTGGACACTGCCCACTTAACAAACATCTATATGTTCTAGGTGTGACCGACAGTCCCCTGTGCAGGGCATGCCTGTCGGCTGAAGAAACAGCCCCTCACGTAATCCTGGAATGCGTGGGAGTAGCAACCCAACGGGCTGAAATCCTCGGCACCCCGAGGTCGTTCTGTGAAGCCTGTGGAGACACCAGGAGGATCCTGCGCTTCTGGACGGAGCTAGGCTGGCTAGATAACTAGCTGGCACTCATATTTACGTACAATGGCCCAACTTGGAGGCTAAGTACGGAAACTGGAGCCCATCACCATAACCATAACCATAGGTGTGTGAAGTTTACCAATCTGCACTTGGTCAGCGTGGTAGCCTGTTCCCCTCACATTGTGAGAGGAGACCCCGAGCCCAGCAGTGGGACAATTATGGGTTATTGCTTTGCTTTGTTATACAATTGACAACTGAGTTACATTAAATAGACAGAATGGTTTACCCCTTACCAGTAACTAATTCATTATAATTATTCACTCGATGGTCTCAATGAATTCTTTGATGACTTTGAAACTTTCATCTAAGTGCAGTAAATAAAGTTATTTTTATTAATGACATTCAAAGATTTGTTCCTAACTGGTATCTTCGTTTCGGGAAACATAGGTAGGTAGGTATGCCCATCACGGCTACACTCCGATAAACGTGTTGTCGGGATTATTTTATAATAAATTGATATTGAACTGAATAATATATTATTTAATATACCTAATTAAATTACATCAATTAAGTACTAAAATTACTTCAGGGTTTCAGCAATTAACACGTTAGAAAGAGATTCCATGACGTCAAACCACATTATTGACATATTTCATATAACGTGAGCATCCCATGAAGTGGCCAATCTATTAATAATGAGCAATGACTGCCAATTCAACTATCTGACCGACGACGCGCGACGGCATAATGTACATTAGGGACACAAGGTCAGAATTCTCCCCCTATAATATAAACCTCTTAGCATAAATAGCTGATTACACGCGTACAAGACTTAATCACCTCCCACCAACTGTTAAGTATTGCAATAGATGTAATACCTTAGTTATTATGGATACCATAGAGTATAAATGAACAAGAAATGACAATGCATGGCACGCATTAACTTTGCAACTTTTATCGGTCCATAACCAAAAAGGCCTTGAGCGCTTTTTGTTTGTGAACCAAATTTACACAATCGAATGTCACCTACCAATCTTACCATTTATCTTCATCAATGTCAATAATTTTTGACTGCATCTGATTTGATGATCTATTGATGATAATATTACCTATAATTGATTTGATTACAAGTGAAAATGTACAAGTAACAAAGTTGAGGAAATGTACATCTGTCTTAGAACATCTCAATAAATCAGTCAATCAATACTTTATTTGCAGGATAAGGTTACATGCATACAATGTTACATAGTTGTATATGGTGTTTCTTAGACCTAATAGCCTAGCCTATTATTAACTATAAATGTCTATTAATCATTGACTTACAAGCTATTGTTTATGATGTTGAATTGACATTCACACCACTGTTTTAAAATTTGCTTTTCCAATTATTACCTATCTTGACGTAGCGATTGAAAACAACGAAATTAAAAATATTAAATTAACCTTGGCATTTTATGTTTATTAGCCGGTGTTAATTAGATGTTAAATTGATTATATTGTTTCATGGTAAATGTTCTATAAAACTGCGTTTCGTTGGAGATTTGAGTTTTCCTTTTCAAGTCATGTAAGTTTATAAATATAAAATAAAAAGTTGGCGGTTGACGGTGCAGGACAGGAATAAATGGCGAAGTCTCGTGACCAAGGCCCAAGATCCATAGGTCACTGCGCCAGGCAAATATTACAGTAGTAGTAATTCTTTTATTAAATTTACATCATATTAAAAAGTTCGCCTTTAATTGAATTTAAATAATTAAATTGTACTGAAAATTGTTACAAGTATGTAATAAAAAAATAAAAATGTGTTTGTAGCTACAAAATGTGTTTTAGGTAGGTACGTGTTTAAAAGATTCCATCAGTAATTAACAGCTTATTATTGCAAAAAAGTATTTGATTAAATTATCATTGCTATTGAATTTGAATCCCTCAGCACGCATAGGATTCAATTTTCAGATTGAATTATTTGATTTAACGCTCTCAATTAAAATGAACTTTGCTCTCCCGGTATACAAATTACGCTTTCTAATGCAATTGACGCAACATAAATAAAATTGCTTGCAATTAGTGTCGGTTTGAGAACATATTATTTAAAAACACGATTCAAAGAAAAACAAATAATTTCAAAAGACATTTCTAGTCGTTGTAATTTCTACGCTGGTTAATGAGTCAACCATGTAAACATCAAAGGCGAATGCACTATACACACTCAGTATTCAAATGTATAAATAATAATAATAATAATAAAATCCTTACAAGAAAGCATGAGTCAAAATGCTTATCTAATGACTGTGTGGTTTTACGCTTCCCTTTTCGTACGGTTTAAAATTCAAATAATTCCTGTATAACTAGTAAACGATGGCGCAAAAGTTGTCACCCGATGTTCTTTATTTATTTATTTATACTTTATTGACCACAATATTAAATTACGGTAACATTCTCTACCAGCTAACCAAGTACAACCAGGCCAAACAGAGACACACGAAGGGCGGTTCTTTGACTGTATTTTTTTAATAAATGAAAAACTAGTTTTGCTATTACATTGTATTTGTTTGATGTATATTTTTTTTCATCAATTTGAAATAATTATATCAGCCAAGGGGCTGAAGCCAGAACAGGTGGCCATACATACTTAGGAACTGGTATATTCCATCAGTTGCCAGAACTTCCGGCGAAAGTTTCCCGCATTTATAACGGATATTCTCTTTAAGAGTGATGATATTTTATATCTGTTTTGCTCACAAATGTTTCAGCAGAACTAACATTTTACCCCGTTTGAAAAAATTGTAGATTTCCGATAGGGTGATAATTTTTGTGCCACCTGTATATAATTGTAAGTTCATCGACTGTTACTCATTATCTAGGGTACCTAAGCTAAGCTAGTCAGCCCTATTTAGAATACTAATTCTAAACCGCCTCAATACGCTACAGTGTTAGTACCTCAATTCGCACACAATTCAACACGCTGGAAGGGTGTCGTAGAGGCGACTAAATCCGGCCCGCTGGTGGCAGGGCCCCTCGGAGGGATTAAATAAGTAATACAATAATTATTGATTTTAATCAATGTTTAATGTACAACTTATAGCTAGGTTTACAAGGGCGAACTTAATGGCTTTTTTTGCCAATTAGCTTGTCCATTTGATTGACCCATAATTATTACTGATTGCCTACATTGAAGTATAATGTCATAGAACAGACATCTCGAACAAAATGTATGTCCCGCCAGAAGGTTCGATTTTAAAAATTGAGCCCCCGTTCTCCTTCGAAAATCGAATGAATCCATTGAAATTTGAAGCCGATCAGCGCCAATTCATTGGGATATACGCGGTGTCGGTTGTATACTAGTAATAAATAATACTTCAATAATTGCCTATTATTATTTTTCCGTGGGGTCCGCCTGGATAGCTACCAGATACCATCCATTCTCTAGTTTAAGTCAGCCGCCAAACGACTACATGTTTCGGTGGGGAGCGTAAGAAAAATAAACGTTCCCAGCAAAAAAGCTCGATTTTGACTTTCTTATGTGGGCGCCACAATATTCTTGTCTAGAGTGTCAGTGGCTCTAACGCCCCGGCACAGAGTGCCGCTGATGTCCACAGGCAGTACCCACCTTACACCACCTTAATTGTCGGCCCAGTTGCCTGTACAATATACATTTCGCTGGTGTCGAATATTTACGTATGCCAAAAGCCATAATGGGGCGTAGACAAAGACAGCGTTATCTAGAAAGTAGCGCAGTAGAAAGTCAGAGTGGAGGCCAAAAGTTATCCATCCATCCATCCATCCATCAGAACTTGGAGGTCCACTGCTGGACATAGGCCTCCCCTAACTTGCGCCACTCTGATCGGTCCTGAGCCTTCTGAATCCAGCGGATGCCCGCTGTCTTCTTCAGGTCGTCGGTCCATCTTGTCGGGGGGCGCCCTGTACTCCGCTTTCCGAGACGCGGGCGCCATTCGAGGACCTTTCTTCAAAGTTATCCAGACAGATCGATATATCCCAACGCACACCTATTCATAAATGTCATAATAATTATGCGAACAGCTATCTAGTAGGTAGGTACTCAAAAGTTTTGGACTGAAAATCTAACATGGTGTTTTCGCACTCTGAACGAAAATGTAGCCTAATTATTAGCCTACGCTACTAAGAAAATTCATATTTTTCTTTTAATCTGTCCTCTTTATAATATTAGTAATAGTTAGATTTGCAATTTCCTAATTAGTAACTGATGGCGGTATCACAGGTAGAAATAACATGGGCAACAAATTATGTATGTTGCACGACAGGGTAACAATAATGTACCTATGTAACCTTGGTTATTTTACTTGTTAGCTTGGCTTAGCTGTAAAGCTAAACTTGTCCCGAAGTGATTGATGTGAAATAAATATGACGACCAATTTCATGGAACGAGAACACATCGTAGATTTCGCCATTATGTACATACTCATACTTCAAAAAACGTAATCGCTGTACTGAATGATGACACCACCTGTAGTAAAAAAGCTATGTCGGCTCGAATGAAGGTGGAGATTAATCAGGTGGAATTACCACTTGTGACGTCATTTTACTCGTCTAGTAATCGATATCTAATCTACTGATACAATAAAGATAAAAGACTGTTCGCTACCTCTCGTGAGTTTTAACATACATGTAACAAACAATTAATACAGTACTAACATTTAACTCTTTTCTTTCAGATACATGTTCGGTTAACAAGGAAAGATTTGGTGTAACTTGCTACTCTTCTTTCTTTGCCAAAGTTACTGACGTTCTAACTGACGAGCGTCAATTGGATAGTTCATTAAAAACAGCCCAGTCATTTAGTTATGGTTATTCTAGAAGTAAGTGAGACCTATATATAATGGAAGAATAAACAATTGTTACCACTACAGACACCACAGACCACTGTATTTGGATTTATTTGTTACACAATACTTACCTTAAGCTACTATTAATCCATTAGTGTAACTATTTCAGTATAATACATTAAATTAAAGGGATAATTTTATTTTATCACCTGAATTCGAGTGAAGAGATGGAGGGCTACTGGGCAAAGTATGGCCGGTTCATTTAAGTGACACTAGTGCTATGTACCACATACCATATGTTTGAACATGGTTGCCATCACGTACGCAGCGACGACGTCGCTTCATCTCGCTGCTTGGTGATTAAAGAGTAGATGAAGAATCTGTGGTTGTATGGTACCTTTATAACGGTCTGAAATCTGATTAAAAAATGCAGTATATTTAAATCCACAACAGATCAAAACAATCGATTTAGTAGTTTTTGCGATTTTTGTCTAATGAGCGCTGTGTACCTTTCGCTTTTGTATTATAGAAGAAGAAAGGAAAAGAAAGATACAGGCATGGAACGCCGTTAGAGATAGACAAAGCAACGGGTTTAAGCCCGGTACTTTGGTAAAAACTAAAAACCCAATAAACACCCGTAAACACCTATATACATAACACCCAAAAAAATTTTACTTAATTTCTGAAGATATTTATGTACTATTTAAAAAAATCTTTTACCAATAGAAAGCCACATTATTTGTGAATGTCATAGGTTGTCGGATTTTTGAAAATTCATCCCCTAATTTAATAAAAAAGTGGCGTAACTCGTCGCAAGTAACAAACACACGCGGTTTCCCGGCCAAGAAGAAAGTAATTCTACTTACTTAAGCCTTTTTAAGAAGCAGGAAGCTTACAACTGAAACTGGTTCTACTGCCTTAATACTGGCTGGTTACGACGATGCACTCAAAACACATGAACATTCACCGTGGGCTCAAGAAAGAAGGTGGTATCCAGACATCCTTACCACCATGCACGTCTGTCATATGGCCAACAGCAACTTCCCGTTCGAAAATAAACATGCAAGAGGACCATCAAGATTTTATACTAACCATATGTAGCTCAATGACCTAAATGACATCTATCGGTCTATTATTTCCAGTCATGTTCCAGTGTCAACGTCAAATTCGTGTTACCATAGCGGTCACGTGACATTTTTAGCCAATCATACGTCGTTTAAAGCCCGATAAATGAATTGCCTGGAACATGAATGGCTTTATAAAAGTTCATAATAGGCACGCTGGCTACAAAGCTCCGTCCGATGACTGCTAGGGTGTACTACGAGCAAGACAGATTGGCTTGCACTAAAGTATGGGAACCCCTTCCACCTCGAATTGACTCAACAACCAATCATCTCAATAGCCCGCAGCGATAAACTTATCATAAATTTAATCTAGATGAAGCCGTTGATTTTCTCATTATAACAAACTTAATTAGTCAGTAGTGATTGCACTAAAAGTGAAGAAGCTAAATTATTGACATATAGCTTGGGATTGCAATACTTTTTATTTTATTTCATTGATCTAAAATTTTGCCCCTACCAGTCGTCCAAAATAACCACTATTGTATCTATATAATATCGTAGTTGCTGTCAAAATTATATTGTAGGGATATCTTCTTCATGGTCCATAATAAGGTCTATATATAGGTAGATATGTCACTAGTGCGCCGAAGATGAAGATCGAAGGAGAGGTCAATTGACCTCTGTTTGCTCGTAGTCGCTCTGTCAATACAAGACGATATGCACGCTTTTGTTCTCAGAAGTGCTTAAGATTTGACATACAACGTTAAAATTCCTTCGTGTATTACTGTAGTGTGATTGGTGTAGTAAAACAAAAGATAAACGTGTGTGTATTGTAGCTCTTTTCGAAACAGATTTTTTGGTTGATTTGTAAGGGCATGACGTATCTATATTTTTTAAACATCATTGTCGAATTATCAGTATAAAATGAAATTCGTGGTACGTTTAACTTAAAATGTATAAAATAAAATAAAAAATAAAACATCCTCCTTACAAAGTACCGAAATTGTATACTTATTACTTACAAGCTTTTGAATCATTCCTCTGCAAATTTAAATCTCATAAAGCTTGCTCAAAGAGTGGCGGAGTTTGGGAAAACCCTTCGGCATTGGAGTGGAATTTAATTATAACGGAATGGTATCGTATTTTTTGAGGGACTTCCTTTTAGCCGTTCGACAAATGAGAATGCAGTTTTACTTTTAATGAATCATTTAATCGTACTCCGTAATAAAATGTAAGAATTAAAATGGGCCAAGTGCTTCATCATCGTATATATGTTACTGCCATTGTTAATATGTCCATGTGGCAAAAATTTAGGTAGCACGTTATTCTGAACAAAATTGGCACTTTAAAGCTTAATATTTTAAAAACGAATTCCAAAAGTCGAAAAATGGTCTTCGCATATTGCCTTAAAGGATCTATCCAATTCTATAGGGTACACGAGAAAAAAATCATTCTCATTGTATGTGTAGGGAAGTAAAAAATATATTCAAGATTTTATTCTACCACTTTGTTGGCAACGACGTTATAAATTAATATACTTGTACCAAATAACAGTTTCGCAGATTCTTTCAAAATAAAAAGCTAAGCCCTAAAGGATTTAATGTATTATAATTATATACGTAATTGTCTAATAACAGCTACACAAGGTTATTTTAAAACATTATAATTGAAATCGTCGCTTGACTATATTCGACATTCCTTGTGCAGGAAATTGTGCAATTCGTCTTCTATTACATTACGTAGCTTCCTAGTGCGGCCGCTCCCGGAAGTCTGATAGCGACCTACGTACCGACACTGGAATTAGATTCTGGTATTTATCCAATACGGGGACTGGTAGTGTTTCGGATGAAGTCATTTTAAAATAATCATCAATTGACGACCTTTATGGCGCGATGGTTACCATGCCGGATAGCCGAGCCAAGCTGGGTTCGATTCCCAACGAGACTAGGCTGTTTGAATGATGAGTTTGAATTTCTGTTCTCGGTCTGGGTGTGAGACGTGAGTGTACTTGTCTCTTGTGTGTTGTCCATGGCACTCAGAAATTACGACACCGAGAATCCTAGTTTCGGGCTATGAGTGTGAAGCGTTATTTATTTATTAATATTGTTATAGCCTAGCCTAATTGTTGCTAAATAAGGACTTTTGTGACATAGTGGTTCGGGTAGTTCATCCTTGTTTTACCGTTATGATTAATCCTTTGAATTTTTGATAACATTAGCATTAATTATTAATGTGTCAATAGGGTACATTACGCAAAGTTCGGTGCAGATGGCGCCATCAGCACATATAGTAAACAAACCGGCATCCAATGAACTAATACTAACGTATCATGGTGCATTCATGTTGCAGTAATGTTATTAAAATGTAAAAACTGTTTGTAAAAATTTACATACCAAATGAATTTTATAATTATTCTTATATATTAGACTATTGCATTTATGTTTTGTGATATGATGGCATCCTACGGCCATTCAAAAGTGGATGATATAAGGAAAATGCTGCGAGAACGTGGTGCGAGTTTGAAGAAAAAAGAAAGATTTCATGGAAAGGTACGATAATAAGGATATTTAACGGACTTGTGGTAATTAAAACTCATTCAACTAAATTTAATTAAAGTAATTTCACAAAATTCACTTCTTTCAGGCTCAAATTAAATGACGAAAATAACAATCTTTGTAACGTAAGAAGTGGTTAATTTGACAACGATATCACACTTAAATCTTTATTTACTCCATTAATCGATAAATTTAAAGATATAAATGCAAATTTAAACAAAATAGAAGGCATTATTCCTGAAAATAACTAGATTTTACGTAAAGTTCCAAATAAAATCATAATTGGTTGTCCTACGTGATAAAACTGAAGATTATTCTTCATACTTTCCAGTTTTTATGAAATCATCGGGTTTAAAATGTGCTGTACACATTTTTGAGTATTTGTTCGCTCGAAAGTCTTAGCAACTTGTTGTCACTTCCCATGGTTTTGGCACATTTTATTTTGAAAATGAATGGGTTTCTTCATTGCTACATCCAAATACACTACACTGGTGCATTATTGTAGAATAATACGCAACTTGCACCTTGCTTTGAACAATTTGTCAAAAATTCTGTTTACGATAACTATGTGGCTGGAGCTGCATTCTGGCGCCGAAACTTTGCAGTAATATCTCTTATTATTACGAGTACTATTAAAACAACATTTCTGAATGGAGCGGAAATGTTTACAAACTCGGAATTAGGTAGATACCGTCGGCATGGAAATTATTGTGATATGTTTCTAGACCCTTCTACAAAGACAGAATCACGATGATGATCCTAAGAGAATCAAAAATCAAAATCCGCAAAAACGATACGCACCCAGCAGACGACGTGCAAAGTAAACGATAGTTAGATACAGATTCATTTTAAGAATTGAACCAGACGGGTTGTTGCTAATATTAGACAGGACAAAAAACGCGTCGGGTTGTGGCCCTTCTTTTACGGGACACGGTACCTCGTCCCAGAGCGAAACGCAGGTCGCCCGTTGCGTCCACGAAATGGGCGAGTATCGAAGAACCAATAGTAGGAGTGGCAGACAAGGCAACAGTTCTACAGTTCGCCGCGCGCCGCCACCCGGACCGCCTGTGTTGTCACGACATGCATGTACGCTATTCACTTGCAGTCTCGCAACAATCTACACAAGTGCACTACGTCGCTAATATTTCGTGTATTTTCGGAGAGTGCCACTATTTATACCGTGTAACGGAACGATAGTGTGCATCCTGGCTCATCCTGTTCGCAAATGCGGGTTTGTGACGTTCGTGAAAGAAAAAATAAACATAGCACTTCGGTGAGTAGTTATTCATTGATGTTTAGTAATCTTATCGTTTCTCGCTTTCATGTCCATGGCACATTGTCACCGCATCCTTCCGATTCTGCGAAACATTGCTAAAGTACAATGTGCAGTATTTTAACGAGTTATGCTAATTAGAAACGCTAATCGCGCCTTCGCTGCTTTTTTATGCGCTGAATGTTTACACGTGTTTAAAGTATCTGGCGAAAGCGAAATTTGCGTCTCTAATATTATCAAACTGATCTCGTTTACTAAACATCTTTGAGGAAGGTCACATATTTCTTCATAGGAGTCTTCTGTTTTTTTCTTATTCTTTAATGTTAGTGTAAACGATTGAGCTTTTGTATCACTTCTTGCTTTCGTAGTGTTGCCTTATCCTTTACGATATAATTTAGTTCAATGCTGTTGCTATTGTTTGGAGTTTAGTAGTTTTGATTATGCAGTAGAATTATTACTGAGTTATTGCCTTATGGTCTCTTTGTAATTACTATGTTCATTGATATACCAAATTAGTCCTACTTATTGCTTTAATAATATCGTTGTTAAATCAAATACTATTACAAGTACTAACATGTATAGTACATGTCTTCTGTGGTAGGTACTACTAGACATTATTATGATACTGACATTAGCTAAGATTCACATAAAACACCTGAGCATAAAGCATTAGACTCGTTAACATTTAAAAATGTCGGCGAAATAGACGTCCATTAAAACATTAAGATAAATTCGGGCTACTGAAACGTTACTAACACAGTTTTACTTAAGTGTAACGGTAACACTAAAAATGAGAACCATTTCGTTATCCAGATGGTATTTTAGATTGATGAAACAACGTCGTAATCTTTGTGAGACATCTAAAAGAGCCATCCATAATGATTGCCCAGACACGTTTACTCCACAATCTTTGCGAAATGAATTGTAAAAATCAAGCAATTCGAGTATGAGAGAAGCTAACAGACCAACACCATAATGTGAACAATTATGATAGGTACATTTTTATCACATCAGACCCAAATTTATATCCTACTTACGTTACTACACAGTAACAATTGCAAAAGTGAAGAAGATTTAAATGAAGTAACAGTACGTTAACTAGGTGAGGTAGTGCAAAAAATTGGTTTTAATTTTAAAAGAGACAATGAATCCCTAGTTGATCCGTATAGCTATGTTGATATGTATAGCGTTACGGTCGAATCACGCCCCTTCGTTGCTTCAAATCAATAGACCGGTATGCACTCACGTTGGACCAGCCAGACGGACAAACTGCAGAATAGATGCATTTAAATACAGTAACTCGGTAATTGTTTCGTGTGCAATAATAGTGCACGTTTTTACTTTTACTTCCTTTGCATTTCAATTTGGTATAATAAAAAACAGTTGCGCTAGGACTGGGCTTGCATTTTAGAGTACTAAACATGGGCTTAAATTGCATAATTTTAATATAACAATCAAGTAGATATTGTGGATAATTGTATGTAATATAAAATTCTTGCACGTATACTGCATGGGTATTGTAGAAATGTTTTTATAAAGTCGAATTACATACAATTACAAGTTTATACAGGGTACGTCAGGGCAGTACTTTAGGCCCCTTATCAAATAATACTACCTATAGAAACTTGGGCTATAATACAAGTCTACACCTGTGTGGGTGCTTTTCTTGTTGACTGTAATAACGGCTTAACGTTATTCATTCCTATGTACATTGGTACATTTAGGTTGATGAAGCCAACGTCATTAGAACTTTCAAGTAAGGACTTTTTGAGGAGTTTAGACGAAATTTAAATCAATTGCGAAGCTCTTTTTACGTTGGCGACTCAACCCTTCCCTCGCAAATCACATTACACAACCAGAAATGACGTTTGTACCCTAAGTTAGTCCATATACAAAGCTCTTTGAAATTCTGTGCAACGGTATTTATACAGCACTTTACCTTTTTCTAAAACCGACTGCCTACTTAAGATGGAGTGAAGAGATTAGTAGTCCTTGAGAATACGAATTTCTAAAGAATGTTCATTTAATAATTGCCACTAACATGAAGTTTGTATAGCGCGCGTTGTAAATTATCCCATTAAGTAACATTTGTATTTTAAGCCTAAAGTTACTTTAGTTCATTTTACAAATATACTTTATTAAAACCAATCTACTTTTCGCAATCAGGCCGGTATGAAATACCATGTATTATTCGTTTCTGTGCATGGTTTTAAATAGAGTGATTATAAATATATTTCCTTATATCAACTAGAAGAATTATATGCAGTCTCCCATGAGTTATGAGAACCGTATGCGGTTGGGTCAATAGTATTTACTATTTAAAACTACTAACACCGGCCTGTGGTGTTTAGATAACTGAACACAATGCACTTGCCTCGACTGCATTCCACAGCACCTAGTAAAGCTCAGAATTAGCCATAACTTATTTTAAAGCCCTTGGCAGTAAAAGTCCGTCAATGCATGAATTTATTGCAAAGCATCCATTAAAACAGACGATATGTCTGATTTCGTTATTGTATGCTCCACAATAGCTTTTGAACGTTCACGTGAAGACAAAACAATATTCAACAAGGCTTTTATAGATATAATGCATCCAAGACTCGAGTACGTTACAAGCTATAAAGGCGCGACGAATCTACTATCCCGTGTGATCAGATTTTTAAAGGATATTACTATCTGGAGTCGAGAGAATGAAGCAATTACTTAACCGCTTATTTATCCTGTCGGAAGACGCAGATGGTCGCAAAAACTGAATCAATATTACGAAGCGACATAAACTATCTTTCCAAGTATTTACTACTGATCTCTGAGAATTTAATTATGATCAATGATAATAATATAAAATTTTAATAAAGACATCAGAATGGTAATTAACATTGTTCACAATCTCGCATTATTACGTTTGCAACAGTATCAAGGAATGGGATCAAACAATTTTAACGACCAATTTAGTATGTAGAAACTAACATCTAAATTAATATAAGTGCTTGATTTCGACCTTGCGGTCTAGGTAGTGTTCACAAGGAATATTAGCGAACGTCTCGAAGTCTCCAGCCTACTGACAACTTGACCAATTGACAATTGATACAGAACAAGAGAATGGTAATCTTTCAACGTTTAATGTACATCATTTCAAGGAACGTAAAGAACTGGGTCTATTTATTTTTTTATTACGACCGTGTAAAATGTTAATCTAGAGCAATTATGGCATTGCAACATGATACTGTTCCGATACTGTTTCCCTATCCCTATTAGCAAGGTCCTCAAGTTGCCTTGAGAGCAGCAAGGATTTAGCAAGTGAGGGTTACAAAGCATGTAATGGAGTTCAAATTACACCTTGTGTCTCTTTTCACCTTCCTTTAGTTTATTTGTTTAAACATATTTTGCTTTTATTGCAAAACTATTTTGATACTGCCCGCTTGTAGCTAAACGTCCATGAAATTCAATATAGGGACACAGTGCAAGAGACTGTTAAAAATTACTGTTGACTACTACATAAAGAAAAAAATAAAGTAGCGTAGGTAGGTGATTCGTATGATTACAAAACTTTTTATTTATAATAAATGTCTTTGCCAGATTTACAAATAAGAAGGAAAAGTTGTAAGAATAGGAATCCGTGACTGAAACACTTAAGAAATGGCGTGGTATTGTGAATAACTCAATAAGTAAATTATTGTTTATGTAAATAAGTTATCTGATGCGAGGTTATAGTGTTGTTTATTCTATTTTCAAGGTACAGGATCATTGTTTTAGATGTAGCTTCGATGAATAAATCATAAAGACTTTAAGAGGAACATTTAAAAGCAATAAGGTCCTTAATGCTACAAAATGCGGTAGGTAGACGTACTAAACAGACCAACAACCTCAATATATGCGTCCAAAGCGTAATCTAATTAAAGAAAACATGTTTTTAAGTGTTGTAGTAAAATCGTTTATCGTCCTTATTACGTTTTTGATATGCCAGCAATAGTTGTGTGTAACGGGAATGGACTCGATTGTGGCTATTCCAGTGAGCATTGCGAATGGCGCCACGGTAGACGGCAACATAATATAATAAGACTGAATATTTCGAACTGGAATAACTATTTTCGTTAGAACGAGAAGGCTATCGTTTTCGTTTTCAAATTAACTAGCTATTTAGAAATCGTCTTGATTTTTCAATACAGCTGAAGTAATAACTACAATAGTTTAAGGTCATGTAGCCCACTACTGTTTTATTAAATTACAACATAAATTAGCGTGATACATAAATTAATGTGAGATATCGTAATCAGTTCATAGCGGTAGTGCGTGGGCTGTCCGTTTTGCCATACTTTTGATAGACTTTGCGTAAAATGCGTGAGTGAAAAGTTACTTTGACTCTAGAATGTCCTGTTTTAGTATCATTAAATATTACATGTCTACTTATTCTGTGAATGCTAGTTAATTAATTATCTTCCCTCATGTATATTTTATTTTCAATGCATAATATCAATCAATGTCTCCGTAATAATCAGATTCAGTCCATTTATTAATAAGTTGATACTAATTTCTCATTTCAATTATAGCCTAAAGGAGTTTATAATCAGTTAAGTAGCTCAAAGTCAAAGTTTTTAGTATTAAAGTAGTAGATGTGTAATTTACTAGATTTTTCTCGTATTATTTACACAGTAATCCGCGTGAATAACAACTTATTTAAGCTATTGATGTTCCATAAATAGCACTATAATTATTATTATGTGGTTTTTATTATTTAAGGTGCTGTTGAAATCGCTCTGTCTTGTTTTATAACTTCCGCATTATTATTAACTTGAGTTCTTAAATGTATAATTTTGTTATCTACTTGTCTTCAGACTTTATAAAATAAGTAACATGTAGGTATCTTATTACCTCATTAAAATATCACATACGTTTGCTTGCATTGCTGTCTGGACCCACTGATATTTAGATAACTACAGTTCTTTCGCGGTATAATCTGTTATAAATTTATTTATTTATAATCGTTTTTTGTGACTTATTAAATTGTTATTTTCCATCGTCAAGTTACGTCAAAATTATTTTCGTTTCCTTGATTCTTACAAAAAAAAATCCAAAAATAAAATTCGCCATCTACATAATTATTTAAAACCAACAACTGTAGACCTTCCTACTTAAAATTTCCCGTGTAGCGAAGCACCTACTCGTATTGAATATGATAACAGTCGACTACTGATAATGTGTATTTCATCGATATAAGCTGATACACAGATACAGTATCTTTCATGTTGCGAATTTTTTTATAGCATTGATATACATTTTCTAAAAAGTATATTTTTACTGGTATGAAAATAGTATTAATGAATGTATCGTCTGGTTCTAAAACGCGTAGGTACGTTATTTTAGCTCATTCGGTTTTTTGTATAGAATGTCATGATGCTAAATATCCTATTTTTGTATTCTATTTACATAGGAAGGTGATATTAATTACGTACAGTTCTCTACAAAAACTTACTGCTAAACATATCAATGAATTTAACATAGATACTCGTACCTAGTTGTAAAAATCCTTAATACGTTTGAAAGATACCTAAGTATTGCAATTTTCATCAAACCTTTTTTATGTAAATACTCGACAGTTAGATAGTTAAAACCCTTCTACTGTGCAATAGTATCGGGGTACATAAAACAGGGTGGTTCTGAGGTCAGCGACCTCCAACGGGAGGCACCGTTTGCCTTATCACCGTCCACTCACTACAATGCATCACAAGTAGGGAAACTGGCTTGGAAGTTGGATGTAAGATGGATGGAGGCTGGAGCCCAAACACCAAACATCCCTGAAAATTCAGCAACACATTTTACCAATGAATCGATCGATAAGTTTATTGTAGATGTGTTAGATTTTACTAATAATAACTAAAGCTACTTAGCAAACTTATAAATTTTTAATAAATTGAACTATTATATCTACTTATACTATTGAACTATTATCGTATTTAGCAAACACCTGAAAGGGTGTATTTCCATTAGAGTGGATAGCAAAAATCCGCACAGCAGCTATCATAGCCAATTTTATAAGTAATACCCAAAGCTCAAGTGACGATATTATGTTCGTTGTTAATATTTTTAATTATACATGGGACGTATGTCGACGTTGTTAGCAAGGCCACACGCTATTATCACATTATCATAAATTATTATTTTTGGTCAATAAATACCGCTATACATACATTTTCATACACGAAAAAAGTGAATCCTCTTTAATTAGTTACATTTCTCACCGCTTCTATTTATAATTCAATACAACTATGTATAGCGGTAGTTTAGATTTGGATTCGTGTTTTAGTTAGATTAGTGTTATTTAATACTTTTTAATAGTAAACGTGTAATTTGGACAGCCTCAGCATCGACATTCCTTGCCTATTACGCTGAATAAGTACAATAAATGCTCAAGGCGCATGATTCACTGTTATCCTAAAGCGTTGTTGCAACTAATCGTAAATTCAGAGCCTCAAAATTATATCATGGTACAAGGGTATAACCATCACAGGATCACTCGCGTGTATGTCTGTGTCTTTATCCATCTCTTGTATCCCAATTTTTCTAAAACTGGTTGATACAGTTTATAACAAATAGAATTTAACGGTTACTTACCGCGTAACTTTAGGAGGATTAAAAAAAATACAGCTTTTGCCAGATATTATTATACTAGTAATACTTTCCATATGATGTATAGGCATACTAATTACAAACATTAATACAAAATAAACAAAATCCATACAGCCATTTCAATTGCTTATCCTGGTTAAAAAATTGTAGACAGATAAAAAATCCAAAAACATTATTATTATTACATGTTGGATACAGATACAATTAACTTTGATAACCTATGACTGTTGAATGCTGATGCGGAACGGAGTGAGGAATATCTATGCAACTCAGTTTCAACAAAAAAATGCGCTGGGATTCCCGCCGCTCTAATGGATAGGTATCCTTAGTTTGTAGCAAATGAACAATTGCACTACAAATGAAGTACATAGTTGTAAATGGCCCTTAAAACGTCATTCTACTTATTTTAATGACTTGCTTGACTACCAATATATATTTTCTTATACATAAGTAGTAAGAATTCAACCTGAAAACCCATGTTATATTAAGTTATATTATAATTATTATGTAAATAAAAATACATACTGAGTAGGTCCGAGCACGCTTCTGTTTTGTCGACACACCAAAATATTTCACATAGTAGAATTTATTGGGTTATTCCCATTTGTCCCCACCTCGTTTGTCACCACTGGTGACAAATGGGAATTTTTTTCCCATTTGTCCCCACTGGTGACAAATGGGAACAAAATCCTTCCCATTTGTCCCCACTGGTGACAAATGGGAATAAAATCCTTCCCATTTGTCCCCACTGGTGACAAATGGGAATAAAATCCTTCCCATTTGTCCCACTATATAGACCACCAATAAATTGATACGCCCACAGTAGTGGCGGTGCTAGAGCTTAATATATAGCGATGCGAATGTTTTTTCCGCGAATTATGATATAGTGATTATTTAATGCAAATTTAACTTGGAAAACATATATTTTTAATTCGTCGCGTATGTTTTTTTTGTTTGTATGTTCACCGATTACTCTAAGACGGTTCTACCGATTTGGAGGTTTTATACGGTATTGAATAGAAAATTGCTTCAAGGAATGGGACCAATTACACGTTACTTAAAACTATATTTTTATTTATTATATTATTATTTTTATCAAATATTAGTGCCTTAAAGTCTATAAGCAATGAAACAAAGTCATATTTCCGAACACTTTTTTTACACATTATGTACTCAACGATTAATTAACAATAATTTACTTATTCTCTATGAAAAATCAACAATCAAGTTACAACAAACTTACAAATACACAATATCTTTTATATAAAATTCTCATGTCACAATGTTAGTTACCATACTCCTCTGAAACGGCTTCACCGACTTTTATGAAATTTTATATGCATATTCAGTAGGTCTGAGAATCGGCTACTATCTATTTTTCATACCCCTAAGTGATAAGGGTTGTCCACCCCTAACATTTTTTTTAGTTTTTGGACAAATTTTTTTTTTTTAATGTGGCATTAAAAATACAAACAACTCAAAATTTTCACCCTTCTATCACCAACCCCTAGTTTTTAATAGTCATTTTAGTAATTTAATCATTTTTCATCCCGCTCGATAACTGTTCAAATGTTAGGCGATACGAAGTTCGCCCGGTCAGCTGGTATATTATATAAACTATTGTTATTTGTTATATTATTTTTATCAATGATTAGTGCCTTATAGTGTACAGGCAATAACCTACTGTCATATTTTCAAACATTTAACACTTTACTCAACGATTAATTAAAAATTAAATAAATTGGGTAAGAAAAATAGATAGTAGCTGATTCTCAGACCTAATGAATATGCATACAAAATTTCATAAAAATCGGTCAAGCCATTTCGGAGGACTATGGTAAGTACCATTGTGACACGAGAATTTTATTATAGTTATAAGAAATATTGTGTATTAGTAAGTTTGTTGTAAGTTAATTGTTGATTTTTCATAGAGAATAAGTAAATTATTGTTAATTAATCGTTGAGTAATGTGTAAAAAAGTGTTCAGAAATATGACATTGTGTCATTGCTTATATACTTTGAGGCGCTAATATTTGATAAAAATAATAATATAATAAATAAAAATATAGTTTTAAGTAACGTGTAGTTGGTCCCATTCTTTGAAGCAATTTTCTATTCAATACTGTTTAAAACATCCAAATCGGTAGAACCGTCTTAGAGTAATCGATGAACATACAAAGAAAAAAAAACATACGCGACGAATTGATAACCTCCTCCTTTTTTGTAGTCGGTTAAAAATATATTATGTTTTCCGAGTTAAATTTGCATTAAATAATCACTATATCATAATTCGCGAAAAAAACATTCGCATCGCTATATATTAAGCTCTAGCACCGCCACTACTGTGGGCGTATCAATTTATTGGTGGTCTATATAGTGGGACAAATGGGAAGGATTTTATTCCCATTTGTCACCAGTGGGGACAAATGGGAAGGATTTTATTCCCATTTGTCACCAGTGGGGACAAACGGGAAGGATTTTGTTCCCATTTGTCACCAGTGGGGACAAATGGGAAAAAAATTCCCATTTGTCACCAGTGGTGACAAACGAGGTGGGGACAAATGGGAATAACCCAATTTATTGAATTCAAATCTAGAGGGTACTCCAATATCGAAAGTTCTGTACTTAATTTTCAAATCTAAAACTTAAAATTAATGCACAATATCAAGTTAAATTCGCCTACTTTTAAAATTCTATTAGTACAACATTGCAATAAAGAAATTTAAACTTAACAAACATTTTAACGCTTTTTCTATAAAGTTAAAAAGTCAGATTGCAAATAATGCGTAAGTACGTTTATAAAATAAAAAGTCATTGCCATTATTAGGTTTTACTACGAACTTGAAAATCGACACCTGTGGTGGTTATAAAGTGTGGGAATTCCCAGGCAGCGTTTGAAAAGAAAAGTGCGAGCCGTGAGGTCTGACGCATACACTCACACACACACACACACACGCGCGGTATTAAGTATTAACGCAGACCCTATGCGTCATACGTTAGACCCGAAGAATTTAGAATAAACTATAAATATACGTTACTATGGTCTATGATATAAAAAAACAAACAAGTTTTTTAACCATGTGAACCGAACTGCTATTGGCTTTAAAAAAGGATCCGAGCAACATTAAATTAATTGTACGTCAATATTATGTCATAGCCACTGATCTATGGTTATAATGAACTAAAAACTAAGGGTGCGTTCCACTTGACGCTCACAACGATCCGCGGTTTTTTCCGTTCCGATCAGATGGGTCGTTATGAGCTTGGTGTGAACGAAATTAATGACGTCATCAGTGACGTTTTCGCCGCGACTCTATCGACCGTAGTTGTTAAATGAAACGGCTAAAGGGTTATTTTGATCGTTGTGAACAGCAAGTGGAACGCACCCTAAAGGGGCATTACGATTTATATCCAAAAACTGTTATTCAGTAGGTACCTATCCATAAAACTTGTGGTAGGTACTAGTAATGCCAAATAGTGTTTTTAAACATGAGTATTATTTAACATAGCTATACGGTCTATTTTAAATTGTTGTAATTATTATATCACAAAGGCATGGCATATGAAACATATTATAGTTATTTAATATCTAGTAAAGTAATGTAAAACACATTTTACATAAAAAGACTGAATGGTGCTATACTCGTACTTTCAAATCGATATGTTTGTCTACGCTTATAACTGACGTGTGGCATGACATTGCTAAAGTCGTTAAAAGTAAAAAAAGCCGCGATTTATTATCACGAACTTTTTTTACATATAATATCATTAATCACGAATATAATGTATGTAATGTAAACTTCTTTATAATTAATTGACGATTTTGCTGGAAATATCGTCATAGTTTTGTTTGAAGGCTTAGGTACAATAGCCAACTATTCTCAACAAATGTACCAAATTTCAAAGAATTTGTTTACAAGTGAATAAAAAATCATTAAAGATGTTATTAAATGTTGTATTATGTGGTCCTGGTGGGCCACACATGGCAAATAATTGCCGAACAACTATAACACTAAGATGGGGGCATTATGGAATTTATGGACGCGTTATCCATAAAGAATGTATCGGTCGAAACTCTGAACACAATATGTTAATTGCGTTTTTATCTACGTAAACGTAACATGAAGTATGTTAAAACATTTGACGATAGATTTTAGAAGGT
Organism: Thymelicus lineola; assembly: GCA_963932265.1. NCBI lineage: Eukaryota > Metazoa > Arthropoda > Insecta > Lepidoptera > Hesperiidae > Thymelicus > Thymelicus lineola. Next base: position 6,368,941 of record OZ010685.1, read on the forward strand.
GGGTGGTAGACAAGCAGGTAACCCAACCTTTATACCACACTTATAATATACCATAATGAAGCTATTAAACCTGGGTGGTACGACTGGTACGAGTACTGGTATCTTATAATAACCATACGTTAATTTCAACAAATTGCCCAAGTGCTCAGAAAAACGTACGATCAGGGGAGGTTGGCTCAGACTCTATGGAGGATGGATGGAGACGCCTTTACACCTGTTTGACACATTGACAGACCACAGAAATAAATTCAGCACTCCAGTAGATATTCATGATAATAAATAAATTGATAGTATTTTAATGGATCGTGGAATGAAAAATGCGATATTAATGCTTTTTATATTAAACATAAGGGCACATTGTTCAATTCATATTCCATCACATTCAACAAATTCAAGAATTTTCCCACATACCCAAGGCAAGACATGTGATGAATAAAAACAAATCCATCATTTAATAAGAATAATGTCCGAATTAATCCAGTTGTGAAGTGAGAAACTTGACAATGCCAGTCCTGCCAATTGCTCAACAAATTGATACAATTCGATAGACAGTGACATTCAATATGCCGAGTACGCAGTGTGTGCCTGCAAGGGCGTTGAGACCCATTTTAAGCTTATTGCTTCAATAAACAAGTCACATTACTTCGTATAACTTCGTTACCTGCACGTGAAGTATTGTCTCTAAATTTAACTGTTTCTTTTTTCATTGGATCTGGAAACTGCCGTAAGTTTCCAGTAAAATTTTGCTCTGGTCGTTGGCGAACAACGACTTCAAGAATTTAGTAAGGGTCCAGGATAACAGCATGGAATAATGATGCTGTCATGCAGGAATAAGCCGTAATTCCGGCTTTATTGACCACATTTTATGTGACATAATTATCACAGTTTTTATGTCGATTCATATGCTTTTGAATCGCAAGTATCACAATAAATTGTTTCAGTATATTTTGCATAATACACAACTTTTTGCGTAACAGAGAGGTAAACATCGTTATTGGTATTCTTTTTTCTTTGGTCTTTTCTGTTCTCCTCTCATTTTTCTGTTACGTTTGTAGGTGGCAAGTTTACAACTAGTTAAAGGTTTTTAATTTGGCACGCGAGCTTACGATGTTTTACGAGTACTTATGTCAATATTTCGTCCAGTTTATTGCACTGCGCTGCACTACATGAGCGATCTAGATGACGCGAAGCGACGCGGCGCGACGCGAAACGACAAACAGTCGAAATGGATTGAAATGTCCTGCGTGCGTTTGGTAACGTAGGAGGACACTTCAATACTTTTCGACTGCTTGTTGTTTTCGCGTCGCGCCACGTCGCTTCGCGTTCTCATCTTGATCGGTCACGTAGGACGCAGCATTAGTATTTATTTATAAAGGATTTATTTAGGTAATACCAAATTAACATAATTTGAAATTGATTAGCTTAGGGACTACTAGCTATTATGTTTAAAACTTGATTTGGCATTTTCCTTTGCAAGCGTGATTGTCGTAAAGATCAAGTAAGTACTCTTCCGTGTTTTTGGTTGTTTGAAGTGAGCATTTGATGGCGTCGTTATTTTTCAATGTCTCCTTTTTAGTATACATTCCTTGCTAATATAAAGCACTTTAAAAACTATTCAGTACACGGCAGCCTGTTTAGTAAACACTCACGGTTGGCTTCGATCCAGGCATGTCTCACCTGTATTTCTGATTCAAGCACGCCATTTTGCATAGAAACACATTGATTCCATAACCTACTGGCAGCCTGACCTTTGCGGAATTATGGCCGCGTCCGTACACCCTGAGGAATTTGATCTTTAGTCTATTTGATCTTTAGTATGTAATGTCGCCAGCACCATTGAAATTAGGCTCAAACTCGCTAACTAGATAGGCTAATCACGCAATGCTAAACTCCAACTGGGGTTATATTCAGAACTCTGATTGCAAATTACAGGGTTTTGGTCAACTTTGAATCTAAAACCTTTTTCCTGCTTATGGTATAACGCTCCAACGACAATAGGAGATCACTAAGTATTACACGTATACCGCTCAATTTAACCTCAGTACGTCGGTTTCCTGGCTATCACCTGGTTTAAAAAATCGATTTCTAAATGTTTGCAGTTTTGGTTTGAAATTGAAGAGTTAGTTTAAAGACCCTCAGCGTCTTCTACTTGGTTGACGCTATTGGCCGTAAACAGTTCTGAGAAATTGTCATCATATTGCTTATTTTCATGATTGCGATAATATTCAAATTCTTTATCTCGACAATATCCGGGAACGGAGAGTTATGCTAATTTTTTTTAACTGTATGAATTAAGGTATATTATGTTTTTGGACAATAACAACAAAACAATTACAATTTGTGTACCTAAATTACGTTTACGTGTTGAGTTGTATGAATTTTAAAGGCCATAAAACCCATAAAAATAGTTTGGCTTCACGAATTGTTGAGCGTTGACCCGCATAACCAATTGTATCGCCAATTTCATAGACTGGTTCTTAACGAATATAAGTAATACGCATTGAATTGCCAATTGGCAACTGTTTTCAGTGGATTCAGTCGATTTTGAAAAGAGAACGGAGGGGGGCGGTCTGTTTTAGTACGTTAGTAAATTATACTTCAATGGTAATAAGTTTGACCGCGCATTTGATTCTTACATGATGTCCTTGTTAGTATTGCATGAATTTTATTGCAACGCAAGTGTATCAATTGACGCAATTGTCTGCTTATTATTTTGCATCAAGTATGCTGATTATGCATTGTACCGTGTCTGGTGAGGGGTGAACGCTCATTCGATTAGCACAACAATTGACGGATATCAACCCATGAGCCAAAATGTAGGGGACAGCCTTTTGTTGAAATTTGGCGTTTCCTTGGCAACAAAATTGTTTCTAAGCCTTTAAGTAGAATATGCAATCAATATCTGAAATAAATTGTAATTGTAAGAGGTTCCTACGCTGGTTTTTACGCTTCATGCCGGCCCAATGTCATGGGTCGTATTGACGGCGAGAAAACATGTACAAAAATCAGGAGGAGAGAATACCTACTCGTTACAGGTTACAGTTAAACTGTTTAAACTTTAGAGTCAGTGATGATAAAAATTTGAAATTATTAAATCACTAACAATAAGATTTTTCCTTGTATTTTGAATCAGGAAGGAAAATCGAAAAACTTAAATATAAAAGGACATCACTCAATTGCGTTACCTTGTCCTGCATATCTAATCCACAGAAAGAAGGTGAAGAATATAAAAACAAAGTCGTTTAAATAATAAATTTATATTGTGTTGACATTAATAGTAGGTAAGTAGGTACATAGTTTCATCTACGTTCAGTGAAGCGGGATAGTTGTAGTAGCGGTATTAACCGCAGGAGCAATGATGTTTAAATAAATATAGATACGTTATGCCCTTACAAATCAACCGAAAAATCTGTTCCGATGTCCGCAAGGCACGCTTTATTGCTTTATCGCACGTCTTTATCGCTCTCGCATCAAAACTACATCGCTATCTCTTTCTTCACCTGAATAAGAGTTTCCAATTGGGAACTTTTTGAGTCACACAACGCGCGCGCTTATGACATATCTGCCTCTTTTTAATATATAATATCATTGCGCAAGAGCGTTTGTATATCAATCATTATTATACACAGTAGGTAATATACAATGCAGACGATACTTTACGACGTATTTTCCAAAGTCAAGTCACTGTGGTAATAAACAGATAAATGTAAAAAATGAATTTTTAAAAGCAGGAAAATCACAGAAAATATTAAAGTTTTGCTAAGTTGATTTTACCCGACTGCCAGGAAGAGTTATTTTTCGCACGTAGGTATTTTGTATGTATGTATGCATGTAATATTTTTTATTATCTCATATCTTTCAAAGTGCTGGACTAATTAATTTATAATATGTATAATTAAGATATCGTTAAATGCGTCTTGATAGCCGAAGACGACCATTGACCATTGACCCATTGACGACCCGTGTGGCGCAATGGTTACCATGCCGGATCGCCGCGCCAAGGGTCCTGGGTTCGATTCCCAGCGAGGCGGAAATTTGAATGATGAGTTTGAATTTCTGTTCTTGGTCTGGGTGTGAATGTCCTTGTCTTGTGTGTTGTCCATGGCACCCACGACCCAGGAAATCCTAGTGTGGGGCTATGAGTGTGAAGCGTTATTATTATTATTAAGTGTTCTTAGATAAGTGAAATTAGAAAAAACATAATTATGGTGGCTGTGAGATGCTGTGAGATTTGAAGTATCAAAAAAAAATAAAATCGAATAATGTAATATGGGTAGATATTCAATCAAAGAGTTCACTATAAGAATTTAGATTTTTTTTTGTGCAGTCGGGTTTATTGATTTTTTTTAAATTTATACTTGTTGAATCCTGAACACAAAGACAACTTAGTAAAGAGCAATATGAAATGGAACTAGAAAGAGATAATATGAACAGCAGGAAGAAATAAAATAGAGTAAAGACGTCTTAGCCTTCTAATCTGTTGTCAATGACATATTCAATCCCATATGAAGAAACCAGAAATATCTTGAACGGTTGTGACGAAATACAGAAGCCTCTCAAATGGCGGCTTGCGAAGATGCTCGGACTGCTCGTTGCTAAACTTTCTATCTCAGACGAAGAATCTAAATGATGGCATATTAAAACACAGTAGCCGCTTGTAAATTGTAATAAATTATTGAGTTCACTTAATAAGGATTATAGAAACTCTGTCTAAACTAAAGCACTTAATCTTTTTCTGTGAGCTGATTTATGTGAGATTAGTGTTATCTATGTACATTTTTTTAAATAAATAAATATAATAAGTAATAATAAATTAGGATTTAATCTGCCTTTACTAGGTACATCTTATTTTGAAGGGTGAAACGAGGATAAGTAACTAAAAATATGTTCCTTTAATTGCCATTGCAATTAAAATTTACAAATAGGTAGGTTTACAAATATGTATCTACAGAGCTACATTATTGTATATTGGTACAGTCACCTGCAGAGAAAAGTAACTCATCTGTCTATTAAATCTGTTTAAACAGATGGGTTACTTTTCTCTGCAGCACCCTCAGTGGAAAAAAGGCATAAGATGAAAATTGCAATTTTACAGAAGAGTAAAAAATCTGTTAAAACATCAGTAAGTAGTCAAAAGGGATTTACATTACGATTTCTTGCCGTCAAGATTAATTTAAAAATTTTGAAAATGATAAAAAAATGAGCATATGCAGCTTTTGTCCCTCTTTCCAATCATATTAATAACTAAAATTCAACGTAAGACGACTTATGCTTTTTTCCACGGAGGGTGCGATATATATTTTATTTAAAATAACATATTTAAGAGATAGCGTAACGCTATTATCTAATTGCCGTTCTTCTGTCACTATGTATTATTCATACAGAAAGGCATCAAAGCTTAGAATGAGGAATGCCATTAAATTCAAACATGGTTATTGCATGGACGAGTGCGTGCATCAAACCCGTTAATTTACCTTATGAAAATATGCGATTCGACGAACAAGCGTTCCAATGACGCATATCTTCATAATAATACATAAACATACGGCGAAATTTTACCTCCTGACTTCCTGCTGCGCTAAACATTAATTTATAATCTCAGTGCCTTTCCCAATGATGTTTAAATAAATATAGATACGTTATGCCCTTACAAATCAACCGAAAAATCTGTTCCGATGTCCGCAAGGCACGCTTTATCGCTTTATCGCACGTCTTTATCGCTCTCGCGTCAAAACTACATCGCTATCTCTTTCTTCACCTGAATATGAGTTCCCAATTGGGAACTTTTTGAGTCATCACAACGCGCGCGCTTATGACATATCTGCCTTTTTAAATATATAATATCATTAACCTTTCCAGTTGCGAAATGAGGCACGAGTTTAATTGTTACTTAAAAAACTATCACTTTTGAGGGTTAACGTTAAATTTTTAGCGTGAAAAGGGTTTCTTATATACTTTAAAGCCTGTGTACAAAATTGTGTTATTAATTGTAAACCATACTCTGATAAAATGCTTTAAATTACTTGAGACTTGTTTACTGGAAATAAAAATGTTTTCTATTTCTATTTTCTTTGATGACATGAGAATTCCCTTGACTGAAGTGGGCGCCAATTGCCTAGTTGATTTTTATTAGTAAAGTAGTATTTACCAGACCTTGAATGAATTAGGATGAATGCTGAACAGTTTAAGAAAATTCAGTGTGTTCTAAATAAATTATATGCATAATATGTAAAATAAAATACATATTATGTAGTTACTTTATATCCCTGAAGAAATTTTAGGGAATCAGGATACACCATTATATACGTATTGCGCAGTCGTCTAATTTGAATTCGATTTTAAATTACACTTACTTAAGTATTCTTGAAAGAAGGTACTGTATATTAGATATTATCTTTTGCTTCAGTGTAACAAACCATTTTGATATTGTCCTTATAATTCTCCAGAACGTTCTAAATTTCTGTCAGTCCATGCCTCGCCATTGTGATGGACTATGTCTTTAACTCTTTACACATCTCGTATTATGTACGTAACTAATTTCACTCAAACACATCAGTGGGATAAATGTTGTTTTTCATAAAAACAACACTAATTTATAAGTACCATATGTAGTATTATTTCTTCTGTGTAAGTACTATAAAATATTACCAATATTGTATGTGTAAATATATGTTTTGATAATATAATGTGTAGCATCTCTGCACAGTGCTTATTCTTAGCGACGTGATTAAATTTTGTTTGTTGCACCTACCCAATCACCTACCACAATTTTTCATCATCAACAAGGTTGACTGGTAGAAAATGCCACTAAGCATTATTATGTAATTCAGTGTATGAATTCAATAAAGTTTAAATATAATAAATAAATAAATATTTGATATAACTTTTGCGATTATACTCGTAACATTACAATTTCTTTTAATGGTTAACCTTTTCAATTATCTATGGTGTTATTAGCCTCCGCTACGTTGCAGTTTTTTTGTGCAAGCTCACTTATTGTTAGCTTATAATCTGCTTAACGTCATCTACTAGCTTGGGATTTATTACTGAGAGCTTATAATATGACAGGCCGCAGAAAAGATAACATCTCTTATTTCACTGGGTGCTTCACTCTAATGCAGATAATTAAGGATAATTTTATGTTTTACGGATTAGATTTTCAATATTTTTTTGTAATTATTTATGAACTTTCACAATATTATCAGAATGAATAAACTTCAGTAGGTAGTTCAGGTAGGGTAGTACAGGTAAACAAATAAACTACAGCATTCATTATTTTTCTTTTACAATTAAAACCATTTTACACATTGTAGTAATCGCTACATATAGTTAGTAAGTTTGGCATCACAATATTGAAGAGTCAGACGAGCTATTAAAATAACATTCCAGACAATAATTATGTCATAATGACCGTAAACTTCATGACCGTTCATTCATAAAATAAACCTCCTGCAGAAACAGACAAACAGAAATACCAAGTTCTATTTATACTACTAGTAAATTCAGCAAATTATACAAAATGTATTGTAAACAACTTGGAACATTAATCATCTTGACAATGTCGGCGTCTGTGCGTCTAAAAATGAATGACTTTTTTCATTATTCACTTTCGTTTGAACGTCTGCTACAATGAAATTTTATTTTGTAAAAATATTTTGTGTAAGTTTCGTTAAATACATATATTTAATATATTTGTTTATTATGCTTATTCTTTAGACGTAACAAAAACCCTTTTAATAAATTTATCGTAACTTTGTCTTGCTTCAGTTCATAACATATTACTTATACAATACACATTGGATAGTCGAAATTTTAGACGACTCTTATTTAGTAAACGAATTTACATCTTTTTAGTTTTTATCGTAATCTGTTATTTGATAATAAGGCAGACGTAAAAAATGATAATTATTTGTGTAATAAATTATAATTATCATTTAATGCTAAAATTAATTTATTTTTAATATTAAATATTTCCATAAAAAGTAGTTGTTAAGATTGTATACCAAATAATTAAGATTAATCTGAACTATAACTAATGGACTATAGTGTTAAGCAAGTACAGGTGATACTTCGCTATACACTTTATTTTTAACATCTCTCGACATTGTTCAACTCATCTTCTCATTAATCATTAGCACAAGCTAGATACATCATTTATCATTCCGTAGTTATCACACTCTTCGCGTCGTATAATGAGAATTCACGTTTATTTTTCGCTTCGTTTAAATTTTAATACGATATGTTTACATTGTGTAAATGTTTATAGTCTTAAAGTCTGTGCTTAAAGTGGCTATTTTATATGCTGTTTATTTTATGTGCTAAGTACCTAGATACTTATTTTCATTACAATTTAACCTGTTGATTGTTTTATACTCGTAGTGTTATTGTCAACTTTGCTTAAGTATACGATGTAGGTTATTGTAACGATTTGTTTTGGCACATTATAACTAGTTTTGAGTCCATACCTTATTTATTGTATCTTATTAATTTGATTGTAGTATTAAATCGCTTTTCACGTTTTTTTTTCATTGGACCTCCCCTACAATACTACTATAGTGTGTGGTATCATTGAAAAGGTCTTCCAAAAATATTGCAGGTCTTCTAAGATCATTTTTGGAAAAGTTAAAGTGCTAATTTTGGTTAGAGTCAAGTGTCCCCCCCTGCTGGCTTAACGGTTGGAGTTGGACAAGTGAAAAAATCTCAAAAATAGATTAGGTATATGATGAATTTATGTACAAGGAAAACTATCACGGCTCTGTTAGCATAAGTAGTTAATGAGTAATAGTAACTATAATGAATTGAATAAGTAATGGAAGTCATCTTCATAAAATATACCTATATTAAACCTACTTTGTGAGTCCTCAAAATAAGTGCAGGATATCTAATTTAGATAAGAGCGGAAATTTTAAGTCGAACGTCTATCGTAAAACAAAAAGTAAAGGAATCATTAGGATTCCAACAATTTTAAGTTAATTGTCAGACAAATGACTCACAGAACCGAAGGTCATCGGCCTGGCTCAGTTTTAAAATGATACCGCAAATTGATGAAGCTCTTACATAGGAACTCCACGTTACTTTAAAAAGATCGGAATTCCTGGTAACTTCGGCTAATAGCACTGTTTACGTTGCAATTGCACTTTTACTTTAAGTTACGTTCTGTAACGAATATTAAATATCAGAAATGTTATCCCGAACAAAATAAAAAATCTACATTGAAACTCGGCAGTCGAGTCAAATGATTTTTTAAATAGGATGGAAAATAATTTTAATTTACTGCCAACTTATAGATAATATTAAGAACTACAATAACAAACAAGTAACAACTACAACAAGTAAGCAAGAAAACGATACTGAAGCAATAATCGTAATTATAAATACAAAAAACAACTTGATTATTTTTCTGAACGCTGCAATAGGAGCATCGTGGTACATCAATCCTAACTAATGAAATTATCAATTTATGGAGTAAGATTATTGCAATAAATTAATCAATAATGTCAATTATAGCTTTGCGGAGTCCAGTGTGTTAAACTTTACAACAAAATGTACCTATCTATAAATATTTTTTTATGTTTTCTAGTCTTCAAACTATACTAGGAAGTTATTTCGGTTTAGGAAACTTTTAGAATGTATTTAAAATGTAATTTACGTATGTCAGCCTCTAGATAAAATTGAATAAAAAATAAAATAAAACTATCAACTAAACTAAACTATCTGTAAAACTATCTTCACATTTAAGAAACGTATCAAAGAATACTACTTGGCTAATGTTACTCGTTAAAACATATCTATGCATTTTTATTGTTTAGGTATATATATTTATGGATATGTATATTATATATTATAGATATATATTATGTATGATATGTATGTATATGTATGTATATGTATTATAGATATGTATTATATATATATATATGTAAATAATATATTATTTTTCTTTGCTGGTTATTAATATTTATTTAATTGGTTTATACACTATAATTGTACGCACTAAGTTTGCATCTTTTGTTCACCTCTCCACTAACAGGCCTTCTGGAAGACATTTCAATTAGGAATAAGAAGTGCCCTTGTACAAATTTTTTTAAATATTTTTTCCTATGTATTTATGTGTGTACAAAATAAATAAAATAAAATAAATAAATAAATAAAATACTGGTTCAGTAAAATAAAATGGATGGTCAGCTTACAGTTACAGGAAGTTAAGGCATCACAAAAAGCTACAATAAAACCTTTATCACCAGCACGATGCAATTTCATTTTATAAAAGACTCATTATAATGAGTGTGTATAATAATAATCCATTCGAACATAATAGTTACTTTTCGAATGTGATGGAGAGATATTAATTGACGTCATATCTTTAATGTTATATTTAAAATCTGCCATGTTGTCTAATATGATAACAAGTAGATAATATAATGTACAAAATAAAATCAAAACTCAATTAAATCATGAACAAGGCTTTTAAATAATATTTAAAGTGCAATAAAATTATTATAATAATATAATAATATAATTTGATGGCTTTCATTCAATTCGTTTATTTGTACAACTTTCGTTATAATAACATAAGCTCGGAATATAAACTAGAAATAATTATTTAAATTGATAATCCAACTGATTAATTAAATATTTAAAAAAAATACTTGTCCAAAAATTATTAAAGACAGGTGTTTACATATCGATCTACCTAACACCGGAAATCTCTTATCACCGAATTTATTCCGCCATAAAATATGTTCATTAAAACGTGCGAATTACTTAGATATTAATTTTAATGATTTGCCGAATGCAGTTAATAAAGATACAATTTGTTTATTAATGAACAACATAACACTTCAAAGTTCAACGGATTCAGTCAGCAATTTCTCAAGCGTGTAGCATCTGGAAAAAAATATAGCTATGTGATTATACCGGTCATTCCTGTTTGTTATATGTATTTCTAAGCTGCGAAGGGTTAAAAATACACCAGCCATGACAAATATAAATAGACATGGATTGAACATTGATGCTTTTAAAAATAGTTTTATTTACGCATTTTTTTAGTTAAGTTTATCTGACAGCTTATGTCTCGGTAACTTATCGACCGAATTAAGGAAAGTCAACCGTGTACCAGGAATGGGTTATGGGATAGCAGTAAAATATCTTGGTCGTTGCCATGCTTCGGAATTCTTCCAAAGCTATTGATCCCGATTATTATCATAAAGAATCATCGGACCATGCCAGAAGTCTGAGTGACACAATATCTGAGTTAGTGATCATCCACACTGGAGTAGCGTGGAACACGCTCTTGTATTAGAAGTTATAACAAAACATTGTTTGAAATTAGCGAAAGATCTAAAATGTGATTACTTGCCTAAACATTACAATGAATTAATAAAAAACCGCACTTAGCTCATAACTTAGCAGATAATTTTGAGGCCCGTACTTCTTACGATAAGTTCATTAATCGACATTGAACTGGTAGGTTTATTGACTCTGTTACGCTGCGCAGAATGTAGAACTACCCAAGGACGTCGATTCTTCCATTTTTAAATTACCTCATGCAATGGGATGATTCATCTTGATCATGCGTGTCATCAATATTCATTTGCGTATGTATGAAGGTGCAAGCTATTTCAAGGGAACGAAATGTTTTGTACTCTTTTTATTTTATTATTGTACTACTATCAGAGGGATTCTCGTGTCAGAAACACAATTATACTTAATCTTATTAAGCCAATTATTACATGATCGAATACCGCTCTGTAGAGAATCGATTGAAATTAATAGGTTTTGAATTGATGAAGTGACATATTATTTTTGTGTCTATGCAAAAAGGACTGGGAGTAGTAGTCTTCAATTGATTTTATTTTATAACTTGTGACGATGTTATTTGTTGTAAGGCTTTTTAGAGTTCAACAAATATTCCTTGATACCTGAGGTTCCTATTTCTTTTAGTTGTTTTAGTAATATCTTCTGTTTTCGTAATTACGACATTACTAAAATAATCTTTAACTAAATATTTTCTGTAAACGATTGTAAATTGTATTATATTTAAATTCCAGGAATATCCATCGTAAAACAAAGATGCTGTCAATCAGATGTATATTTAAGTATAAAAACTCCAATGACCGAGTCAGTCAGCTTACAAGTAAATTATGGAAATACTTTTTTCCTTTCTGATGAGTCGCATTTCGGTGGCGTTAGGGTTCAAATTATACAAAAGGTTAAACATAAGTGTGACACAGACTGCAATTTACACTCACCGCGGTTGCGGTAAAAGACAATTCGTTGCGAAATAATTTTACAAAATTACTTGCAGTTTCGCAAACTTAATGTCTTTAAGTTTTCTGGCTTAGAAGCGCGAATGACTAGGTGCAAACTGTGCAAAAAATAACTACAGTAACTAAAAGCAGGTAAAATTATAGCAATAATAACAATAGAACGTAAACACCGTCAAGTTTGGCCTTCTCCTATTGTTATTTCGTCTGCTGGTGATACCTAGTCTCAGAATAATTCATATTATTCACGTATTAACTTCGCACCGGGCTATTATGAAGCAATTATGAATACTTACTTGTCGAAAACTCGAAACGCCTGGACATTTATTTTTATAGATTTATTGAAATACAAATTAAGTAGCCAGTTAAAAGTTTATTTTTGTGCAAGTATTGAACGAAACCTCATGGTAATGACCTAAAACAAACATTATTTTTGGCTGTTTAACGATGCAGAATATTATATCCAACCGAATAGGACAATATTTGGACCTCTGAAGCCACACAATTTCAAGTTATTGCAATTTTTTTAGTATATGCACAAAGAAACACTCAAATTGTGTTATGGTAGTGGTGGGTATATTCAGGATATTTACGAAAATCCTAGGACTATTACAAAAATAACCGAATAATTTTACATGATTTTAAACTCAACTCATCGCGGACTGTAAACATTTTTAGTATAATACGGGTACTCACGATATATATTTTATACGCCGATATTTCGACCCAGTTACAGGGATCGTGGTCACGCTAAACATTTTTGCAAAGACATTAAAAATAGCTTGGATAAATAATAGTAAAAATCTGCTTTAGAATCCGGTACTTTACAATCATCCTCTTCTTTTCTACGACATATAATATATTTTTATTAATCCGTTTAACTTTTTTTGTCGTGTGTCTGTTCAGGCGGGATTTTGTAAACAATTTTAAGCGCATTTCCCAGTGGCCAGTCATAGACTTAAAGCTTTTTGTAATCGGTATAAGCCGCTTCCGCGTCGATAACTGTGGGGAGTGGAGACCCTAATGTAGTTGAGCAACATATAGCTTTTGAGACATCTTGATGATATTTTGCTTGTTTCATCACGCGTAGATTCATTTCTCATGTCATGGCATCAAAATCACAACGCAATTATATGCTGAAATAAAGTGCCGACGTAAGCTCTACTATTTTTGTGTAAAGTATGCAGCAATATATCATGAAGAGTAAAAAAATATAAAGCATTTCTGTAAAAAAAAAGATTAGTCTATCGTTTCAATTCAAAGACGTTAAAGCGAAAGGACTGCTTGAGTTGATCTTCAGTTGATTGGGGAACAAAAAACCCAAAAATGAGTTAAGTATTCGAACCTGACTATCTTACCTATCTTAAATTAATAGTAAAATTTATTGCCTGTAAAAATATCAATTTGGAGTAAAAGTATATAATAACTGATTTCTAAATTACCTGTAACGTATTTGGATCACTACTTACTAAAATGCAAATGAACCACTTGGATTTGAATGACGAAACCATGATGATGCACCAATGACCACCATTTATGTAACAAGTCGAATTGTTGGAAGTCGTAATGCCAGATATTAGATAATTTCGTTATGACTGATCGCTCACGATTCCGTGATTGATTTTCGTACGACCCGAGTGCACTTTTATGGCTCAATAGATGCCAAATACGGAAAAACGTAAAAAAAGTATATAGCAATTTGTTTTAGGCGTGCAATCAAATTGGTGATCTCTGATACAGATTTATAAAGCATCAACATCGCAGTTATTTTGTAACACTAACGCTCTGCCCAACTACCAACTTACTACTCGTACATGTTGACTGTTTACAAGTTAGGCAACATACGTTTTCAGTAACATATAGTAACCATGTATGTTATCAGTGTCATTGTATGTTATCAGACGTTGTCATTCGTTTGGGAAAGTTGCTTCACAAAACTACGGCGTGGAATGTGGATACTGTGAATCATTGTAGATGTAGCTCTAATTTGTTTATGTTTTAAATACATGCAAAATTAAATTACATGACTTCATAATTACAATAAATAAATACTGGTAATCGTAAAGGGCCTCTGTAGGACCTCGATCCTTACCCGTATTACTAAGTATCTACTCCAATATTAAAATTTTCCTCATCAAACAGCTACTTACTCGTATGTAAATACCTATCACTGCAGCAGACTGTGTATAATATTATAAGTTTTTACATATTATAATATTATATTATAAATAATTATCATAATTAATATGCTGTTATGATTATAGTCATACCCAAGTTTTAATTAATTATTCATTTTTTTTTATATCTTTCTACTGTTTTAAACTATTAAGCACATTATATGTATATCATTATATGCCACAATATAGATGATAAAATAATCATTCCAAAACAGTAATAAAAACGTCGGTAGGAGAATTACAAAAAAACATAATGATTTTTTCTAAAAATTCCAAATTTAAACTGCTCTTCTGTAAAGTTAGCTCAATGTCGCGTAGTCAATTTTTCCTTTCAAGCGTTGATATGTATATTGTATAAGTCTAGAAGCGAGGTATAGATTCGAAAAACTGAGCGCATCGTCAACTAGCCACATCCTTCCTAGACAATGGCTGTCCTTGTGGACGTGACTCGAGTTTCTGCTATTACTACCATTTAATCATTACCTCCCAGCGCTATGTTGATGATTCTGATTAGGGATGTTCATGTAAAAAAAATATCGATTTTTTTTCGATATAATATATCGTAGTTTTATATCGATACATTGCAATATATCGTAAAAATATATCGATATTTTTGATATATCGTAAGTAATTTGTTTGTATTCAACTGGTATATAAATGGGTAAATATTAGATAGGGAATAGGTTATAATTTAATATGAGTGAAAAGCTTGTATCTGGCAGTTTTCTCGTAATACTTTCAAAAATACTTTTTTTTGTTAAGTGCCATGTTAAAAGAAATCCTTAGTTCTGAAGAAAAGAGAATAGCGTGAGAAAGCAAAGAGAAAAGTCCTAAAAAATAATGAAATAAAAAATACATCAAAAGAAATTTAATCAGCCATGTCCCATCCCTAATACTCTTGAAAATAAAAATAAAATGGTCAATTGCTAACAAGTAAATTAAATATTGGGGAATTTAATACAAATACTGAGGCATTCCATTATTTAATGTTTTATATATACTATTATATGGTAATCTTTGATAGCACTTTCAAATCTCGTTGTATTTACTGTATGAAACGTAAACTTTAGTAAACAAAACATAATAATTGTCACAGCTATCTATACAATTGAATAGTATCCGTTTTTCTATATCGTTAAACACAGTAACTCAAGATCTAAGGCTAGTTTATCAATATCAAGTTGCCAACCATAAATAAAGGAATCAGTATAAAAAAGAAAAGGAATAAATATGCTTTTAATTTCTCACGATATTTGGTATATCGGATGAAATATATCGATTGCATGTATCGATACTAACTGATTCGATAATATCGGGTTGAAGCGATATATCGCGCACATATATCGATATTTTATGAAATATCGATTTATATCGTGCACTCCTAATTCTGATTCTAGTCATGAATGACGATATGACGACTCTATAGACAACGAATGAGAATCGTAAGTAGATACGTCATTACTAACTAGGTATGTGCATGTGCGGTGTATGGAAAATAGTTGTTTTTTGTTCGTGTCTTGTGGAAAATAATTTGTTGGTTGATTTCAACAAATTTAAGTATCTAAGTTTTGAACATTATGATAATGTATAACAATAGTATAATTAGACTTAAAGAATTGTTTATGGATGTCAAATAACAAACAAATCTGGGTCGAGTTTGTTGGAATCGTAATTTATAATTGTTAAATATTTATAATATACTAGGAGATCGCCCTCGCTTCGCTTCAGGAAAATAGCAGGAGTAGGTATAGCTTTCCAACAGTGAAAGATTTTTTTCAAATCGGTTCGGTAGTTTCGGAGCCTATTCAATGCAAACAATCAAATCTTTCCTCTTTATAATATTAGTAAAGATAATTGTTAAATATTTATAATGTATACCTAATTTCAATATTTTTTTAATATTCTAAAAAATAAAAACTACATTACAAATTATAACTACATATAACTAATAGAACCAATTTTATGAATAGAAAAAGAATACTCCTCATACTTTATTATTTTTACTGAGTTCCATAGAATCCAAAGTAGAAAGGGCTTATAAATTCTTGTAAAAATGTAATATAAGAAGGTTGAATTTCGTGATATTCTAATTCTGCTCGTCTATTCATTAGGTAATCAAACACGAGGTAATTAGTCGACGGTAACTAGTTTCCGAGATCGTGCGGATTTATCGTGAATCTGTATAAGGATGCGTTGATCATCAAGATGGGCTAGGTCGGCCGTCTCCTGATATCGTGACTCTGAGGCTAGGGCTGTCAAACTTGATGATAATATTACAAAATCAATATAATTATCATCAGCATAGATATCAAAATCAATACGTAAACTCTTTAAATTTATAACATGATTTTCTATGTTTTTGCATACGTTTCGTTTCGTTCAAAGCATAGATTAAATTGTTTTCATTTAAAATCTTGTAATTAGATGTTACCTGATGTCATATACGGTAAACTTAACTTACTAATAATTTAAGACAGGCTCTACAGTCGATGGTACAGTTAAACATACAGGACACTAATAACCTACGTAATAACTTTAAATTCTAAAAATGTCGTAATTTTGTATGAGTAATCTGTTAACATAATTTATTTAAAAAAATTATATAAGGGTACTAAACCTAAATATCTGCTTCGTGCCGACACTAATAACCTACGTTATAACTTTAAATTCTAAAAATGTCGTAATTTTGTATGAGTAATCGGTTAAAGTAATTTATTTTAAAATTTTATATAAGGGTACTAAACCTAAATAACTGCTTCGTGCCAACCCTTGCGTTCTATGGAGCTAGGCGGCTCGGTTATTGCGCATGTAAACCATGTCAGCAGTTTCCTGTTAATGAACCGGCTACCAGCCTAGCACCCGCTACCACTGCCATACCATCGCGAACCAAATGATTGTTCAAGTAATAAATAAATTTAATTTTGACCCCTTTCAATCAATGATTTACTACACTCTCGTCAAACGTATATTGACTTCGTAATCGGTGTATCTACGCCTGTACGGTGAATGGTTAGCGGCTGGAATACACAAAAAATGGTTTTAGCAGGTAGTGTAATGATTATATATTTTTGATTTTATTTATAAATCAAGTATCATAAGAACGAAAATTAAATGAATAGGTTCTTTATCGTGAGTGGTCAGATATCAGTGTAGCATGACATAGGTTCTGGTACGAATGCAACCTTACCATAGTTTACTGCTAAATTCAGTCGTTAATCTAAAATGCGAAAAAGTATTATTGTTTAGTGATAGTTAAAATATAATTATATCAATATATTTGATTAACCGGAAGATACACTATTCTTAGATAAATTATAGATAATATTTTTTAAATAACCTTGTGTAAAAAAGGCGAATTAGCCTATTTATATTTATATACTATTTGGAGCATAATTATGCAACTGATTGAGTGACAGTCACGGTAGATGTCTTTCAATAATTTATTGGTAATTATCCTTGACATATCAGTTAATGTTCAGCTTTATGAATACAAATTCGTTAATATATAATTTTGAAGGATTATTAACCTAAAGGTTAATTAAAATCATTTATTTATAGTGATTTTGAATAAAGTCTGAATTTTTCCTACTAAATACATCCTGATCAAAATATTTTAACATAATTTTATTTTTCTTCGTACTGTTTCCTTATCAAAATGTAGGTAAGTAGGTATTTAGCATTAGTATTTTAACATTAAATATCGATAGTATTATGTTACGGCATTGAATTATTATTACGGTGATATCAATTATTGTATCGTCTAGCGGCCTTTAGAGTTTCACACGATACAGAGACACATAGACATAGAGGTAATCCTGAAAAGGCTCTGAAAAAATAACAAAACATGCAATATTGCGTGTTTTCCTCAAATAATACTCAATAAAATCATTACGAAATACATTCTACACCCGAATTTTGACCACTGGAATCACTTGACTTATCGTTAGTGTAGGTATATTACGTTCGCCTTGGTGAACCTGATAAATAAATGAATAGGTAACAATCACGTTTCTAGTAATTATTAAGTTTAGATTTATTCGCCTGAAATAATCAAGCACTAGTTAAATGCAGAGTTTAAAATATTTCACAAAGTTAACCAAACAAATGATTCGGTTACTTGTGCTACTTACATATATACATACATTATTACGACGGGTGCAAAGTAAAAAGAGTTATCTACAAAGCAGTTATATTGCAAATAACTCTTTTTACTTTGCACCCGTCGTAATAATTAAGTAGTTGTCTCGCCGTATAACAAAGCAAATTATATTAATAAATAACACTACACATTCATAGCCCCACACTACAATTCCCTGTCATCACACAAACTCAGAACGAGAACAAAAATTTAAATTTCGACCCCGCTGAGAATCGAACCCAGAGTCCTTGCCACGGCGCGGGCGGTTCGGCATAGTAAACAATACGCCAAACGGGTCGTCAAAAATAAACATTCGTCTAAAATCGATCCTAGATGATTTATGGATTAAAACTAATTTATTCCTATTTATTTATACGGTTGTAGACGTTAGTATAATTATGTATAGTTTATACCACTAATGGTTATTGACATTTTGATATTATTTTAATTTTGCAATATATTGACGATTTAAAGAAGATCAAGGGTAGATGTCACGTTACTCGTGATATACAAAATATGTTTTTAATTTAAGTTCCATGCTAATTTAGAGGTGTTTTAAAACAGTTTTATATCAATAGCTTACCCT
Organism: Thymelicus lineola; assembly: GCA_963932265.1. NCBI lineage: Eukaryota > Metazoa > Arthropoda > Insecta > Lepidoptera > Hesperiidae > Thymelicus > Thymelicus lineola. The sequence goes on from OZ010685.1 coordinate 6,388,108, forward strand.
GCTTGTGTGGGTCAGATATTGCAAGCTTTATTTAGACTACTTCTTCTTATACTATGAAGTTGAAATTTTACATATTGCTCTAGTTCTAATTTAATAAACATGACATGACCTGATACCAAACCTATGGTAGGTTTGGCTCCAGAAGATTTAACTCTTTATTAGGTAACAACAGAGTTAATACATTTTTTTGCTTTAGTCGGTACTTACAAATAATGATAGATACTCCACTGTTTTGAAAATGATGAATGAAAACAAAAACATGTAAGAAACCACAGTATAATAAACCATAACTAAATGAGTAATAAACCGAACACAAGGAAGGAATGATCTTCTAATTGTAACTTCATAACAAATACAATACAATGTTCTATGAACACGATTAAACATAAGACAAAGTGACACTAACATAGCCTCAAGCCTAACGTGTAATAAGACGAAGCTGGCTACTAGGTAAGTAATACGTGAAGTAAAACACTTTCCCTCCTGAAGGTCGTCACACCGCCTTGAATATTTCTGACACCGTAGCGATGTAACTGTGCAGAGAATACGTGGCTATTCTGTCATAATGAGATGTCCCACACGCTGTCATTCACACGTATGACGTGCGCGCCTGTTACTTAAAGGGGAGACCGGGGACAGATGTAGCGATTAAACCTTCGAGCTTCGGTAGCGTCAGCGAGACTTGTTTACTTCGCACGACTATAATTACTTGTTACTTTTGTGGGTAGATCGGGGACTTTATATTTAGCCCGACCGAAATTTTGCCACTATGTCGCTAATTCTTTGCCATTGGCGGCCATGAGGCTACCCGACAAACTTACTCTAAGGTTATCTTGCCAGAAAAAAATAAATTTATTGCTTTTTAGATCAAATATAAATCATAATCAAACATTATTATTGTTGTTGATGCATTTAGCCGCATTATGCTGTTTAATTCCCAGCGTAAAATAATTCTTTTTTTGCATTGTAATTTACCTATTAGTTATTTTAAAGTAAACATTGGCAATTTAATTTAATTTTATGAATAGTATAAATTACATCTAGGTATTCTACTTTTGTTTACTTTTAAGGTTGGTTTTTCTGTTAAGTGTCGTATACATCCTTGCTTATAGACACAAAGTCTTCTGTTATTCATAAAGCGATACTTCGTTATAGTATAATTTATTGACTCAATAATAGATAATCCAACATTCCGGAGCAACTTTGCCAAACAGCAATACACACGCGAGCATCTGAAGTTTTCATAAGCGAGGCATTTAAAGGAGTCACGTATTTCGAATTACTGTAATGGCAGTTTTCCAATATACTGTTACTTTGACCGATGTAGTGTAAACCGCAAAAGGGTCCATATATTTGCGTTGCTAAGAAAACTGAATGCTTAAATTCACTGTAAGCGAATTCTTGGCTAGTGACTTATGATGTATTGTACTGACCACCGCGACAAAGTAAGAAAGTCCTTCGTAGATGCCGCCCGCCCCATTCCACAGAAATACAAATTGTAAAGGTAAATCTTGCCTGTGAACTCTAAAATTGTTTACATCTGAAGGAAACATGATGATTTACTAGACATGTAGGCTATAAAACTAAACTGTAGGCTTTTACGCAAACGTGTTAAATTCCGTTAGACAATTTTATTACTTGCGCAACTTTGATGCCGAGCTAGAAAGCTGTAAAATAGCCTGAAGGATTATTTTATGTAGTAAACCAATGGGAATGTTTAGACAGGTCAATTTTATACGGCACACGCTTTCCCAAATCATCAATCAAGTTTCGAAAAAAGTGTTTGGATTAACGCATTTGCTTAGTATTAATAAGTGTAATTTAAAAATTCATAAAATTTGCAAGAAAATTTGTCTTTTGTTTGAAGAATCTGAATTTAAATCTTCAAAAATGACTAATATTTTAACTGATGTCAATGAGTCAGTATTTTAATATTTAATTAAAAACCCTCTTGTAGTAATTATTGTGACAAACGATTTTTGTCCTCGATTTTTTGCGCTGTCTCATTTATCAGTATGTATGTTTCTTTATGTCACCCCCAACACAGAAAATGCTATTATAGTGTTTGTGTGAGTAAACCATTGTTTATTTTTAAAGTCACTGAACAACAAACCGTCTTTAGTTGACTCCAATATTTTTTCATGTTCTCGTGTCATGAAAATTTAAACTCGTTCAGTTCTGTCATTACTACCATGCCAAACTTGAAAGGTAAGGTAATTTACGCAGAACAATCTAGTCAAACCGAGGTGAAATTGTTCCACTTACTAATTATGTTCTTGTTATGATAACAATATGCAAACAGTTAGAAAACGAGCGCAAACTGAGATAATTGGTTGAAGAAACTTCATATGCGTAAGCATAGGAAACAATGAGGTTGGCATAAACGTGGTTCAAAAACAAAACCATAACAAAGAACTTCTGCCACGATGTTTCTTAAGAATTTACAGGACGTCTGACATTAGAGTGTATTGATGGAAATGAAAATAAGCTTCATCCATGGGGTAAATTAATGGAACATTGTAATACATTCAATAGTGTAAGATGATATTTTATACAAGTAGTTCACTTAATAATGCCATATCAAGATGAAGGTATTAATTAGTTAAAAGAAATAAACATTAAATACAACTTATTAATTGCATTAATTAATGTGAATTACATATACTTACGTATTATGACTGATATGAGGAATGATATCTACGTTTGGTATTTTCGTAGCTTTTGCAAAAAATATGCAGCACTCGTGGCAATCTAAACTGATGATTAACAAATCAGTTAAGTAGGTTCTAGATTTGCAACATTGTATTTTCTACATAAGTAAACGTGTGTGTATTGTAGCTCTTTTCGGAACAGATTTCTTGGTTGATTTGTAAGGGTATGACGTATCTATATTTTTAAATATCATTGCAAGAGAGCAGAGCAGACAAGCCAGCCAATAGAAAATGACTTCGCTTTTTGACTTCAGTAGAAGTAAGAAGGAAAGAAGAGTAGGAGTAAGAAGTAGGAACTTCTTACTAGGAACCCGTTTCTATTTCGTTTCTTTTGTTGCGTTTGACAACTCGTGAAAGGTTCGACTTTGTGTACCTTAAATTACTCTAGCCATCTCCAAAATCCCACTTCTTATATTTCGATTCTGTTTTAAGACATCCTGTCAAAATATCTTGACCATCATCTAGTTTGTAATTTGTTATACTAATACAATATCAGCGAGAACAGAACAGTAGCTTAACGGTCGACTGCCACCGCCAGTCAAGGTCGGTCCGCTCTCAATACCAGCCGGTTTCATGTACGATTGATTTCCTTCCAAGCCATCCATGCAAAGTATTAAGATTATGACCATTACTAGACAAGACTTATCTTACGTTCACAACTTTGGTAACGTAATAAGTACCTAGATAAGACAACTTATACGCGACATTTTAAGGGTGCTTTTCCACCAGAGATATGCTATGCAGCTATACTGCGAAGATGTGAAATCCAATAAATATGATTGGTTCAATAAATTGATTGATTTCCACCAATGAATATGATTGGTGGATATCAAACGCATCCATAGCAACCTAACATAGCACATCTTTGGTGGAAAAGCATCCTTAAGCGTATACCCTGCAGCTTTGCTGGTAGTCCCTGATCCTGTTTATGAGCAAGGACTTGAATTCGATTCCCGGTTGGGACAGACATTTATGGAACTGATAAAAGTGTTTAGTTTTTTCTTTTTCTCGCCTCCGTGTCTTGGCCAGCAACGCATCAGTGACGCCTTTGCTTTGGTGCCGTTGCTGTCCATAGGGACGATATCTACTTACCAGGTGGATTGTCAGCTCGTTAGTCAGCTATTTCCATAAAAGTGTGGCATCTTACTTCTTGGCTCCGATCTCCTCTCACAGTTTACCATTGGTTTAACGTTGTATGGAATCTGCCCATCCGTACATGACCATTGTGTGGGACTAATATAAGCTGAAGCAAGCTACTTATCGAATCATATTTGTAGCCCTATATAATTTTTTTGACCAATCAAATGTATCGCGTGACTGTGACCTCAGTCACTCAAGTTGTTCAGAATTTATGATTTGATCGCTAACTTACCCAACAACCACATTTGCAATTGACATGGTAATAGAGAATAGACTAAAAGAACTCTTTCCTAACCTCACCTAATTAAAATGTGCCTATAGACTTCTGTATTTTATTTAGCATCCTGATACATTCTACGCTCACAATAACAAATATTCAACTAGGTAGTAGCTACCTAGTCCCATAAAATTATTTTTTAATGATTAATGGATACATTAGAGTTCGAATCCTTTAAATTGTCTAGCTAGACGTTGCTTATTAAGTGATAATTGGCACACCGATGTTACTGAAGGAAATTGATAATTTCCTCAAGTCAGTTATTGAGATTTTCCTCAAAGGTCTTGGAGATATAAGATATAACCCAGTTTTTAGCCCACAAATTGCAATGATCAAATATATTATTTTTAGAAACATTTTTTTTTTCCGTTGTCAACTCTAAACTAAACTCAGTAAGTACTAAAAAAATAATGATTATCAAGGAGAGAACCTACCTAAACAAATTATCAAAAAGCCCCAGAGAATAAATCAAGACCTACTGACTACCTACTGACTACTGAATCGTTGATGCAATCTCAGACAGACAACTCCCAATTGTAAATTCGAGATCTTAATCCCGTTGAGGTTTACTAAATGAAAACAATAGTTATTAGCATATAACTACGATGTAAATCCAATTTGAAGCTCCATTGGTGCAGATCTTCGCCGAAATTGCACGTCACTCTATCTCTTCACGGCCACTTTTTATAGGTACCTAAATAATTTTGCAAATAGGGTTGCCGTAGCACTGTAACTGACAATCGATTCCCTTTTGTCCCGTTCCGTTGTTTGTCAAATTCGACAGGAGACGGAAATTCCTCAAGTAATAGAGGGAAGGTCTTAAGATTAGGGAAAGCCTTTCCTCACCTCTCCAGGCGACGCGACGCCGCCGAATGTGTAATTTTTTTATTGAAATGTAAGTTGCCAATATGTCGCGGTGTCGTTAAATAAGTGAATCGGCATAATGTATCATTGTGTCGATGAATTATGGTTTTTAGTGAATAATTTTTTATCTTTTTGATCACCGAAAGTGCATCCCACTTTTGGCGTAGTCTAGACTTCAAAAAATAAAGCAATAAGAAAAGAAAATGCTGAAACTAATACAAAAATGTGAGTGAGTTTTTTTTATTTAATTTGCAATATTCGATTTATTTTTATTTTCTGATACTTCAAACAATGGCATCTCACAGCCACCATATTAGTTTTTTTTTAATTTCACTTATCTTAGAACACTTGGGTTAGATATCAAGACGATTCTAACGATATCTTAACTATATGAATCGGTTCAGCGGTTTGAAGATGAGGTAATAAAGAATATTACATGCATACATACAAGAAACGCGCGAAAAACAACCCTACTTGGCAGTCGGGTAAAAATAAGTAATTATTACAACTTTTAATTCACTATCCGATTTCAAAGTTGGGAAATTGAGTCCGGCAAGTGACAGCCCTAATAAGCTCAGAAATCGGTTACGGTTCAAAATAAAATGGACGTCCGTATAATTGATCCGAGGTGTTGATGTCCGCTATTCTAAGCTATTCCTAAAATAAGTCTAAATTACAGTTACAACTATTTCTATGAAACTAGGTGTGTAATTTGTTACACCCAAATTAAAGTGTCTGTTAGTTGTAGCTAACATTAGGCGTTCGTAATATTAATTCAGTTTGCAAGTATTATATTATAACACACAAAAAACTTCCAAGTTAAATAAAAGCTTGGAAAAAATTGTGAGATGCATCATTTTGTTATAATTTAATTTCATCAAGCCCTTTTTCTAGAAAGTTTAGGTTTTGTTAGTGAATGATATATTATGGAAGGTAAATAATTGTAATGTGGGTAAATTGGGAGCTTTATTGTCTAGCCTGGAACTAAAGTGGTCTTTGGTAGGTACAATGTATTAAAATGAGTCAAACTGAATCAATAACTAATTTTGCTGACCAGATTACTGTTGGAGTCTGAGGAATACTCATTAGTACAAGTACGAGAGAAGCCAGTCACACCAAGGAAACATCATTTTAATTAAAACATAAATAAAATTCATGATGAAATTGTAAGAAAATCGTGATTCAAGACTTATGTAGGAATTTAGATAGGATAGCAAAAAATACATAATTAATAAAAACGAACCTGCAGACAGCATTATTACTCAATCCAAAGTCCGGTCTACCCAAATGACCTAACCGCCCGGGCGCCCGTGCCGCACCGCGCCGCCCAATGTCCAATGCCCAATGCCCAATGTCCAATGCCCATTGCCCTCCCGCGGGCCGTGGTGACACACTCAAACTATAACATTTCCAACCAATGACCTTGACATGTGTATTATAAATATGTTAGTAGAATTTTAATTATATTGTCCATAGAATAACTCAACTAGCAATGCTTTCAACTAGGCGGGTACATTGGATAACTGTAGAGTTGAACTCAATGATGTTTAAATAAATATAGATACGTTATGCCCTTACAAATCAATCAACCGAAAAATCTGTTCCGATGTCCGCAAGGCACGCTTTATTGCTTTGTCGCACGTCTTTATCGTTCTCGCGTCAAAACTACATCGCTATCTCTTTCTTTACCTGAATAAGAGTTCCCAATTGGGAACTTTTTGAGTCACACTACGCGCGCGTTTATGACATATCTGCCTCTTTTTAATATATAATATCATTGGTTGAACATATATACGTAGTATCTGAAACACAATATTAGTAGGGTACCTAGTTGTGGATGATACGATTGTTTATCTTCTACTTCTCCACCCTCCATAGTTGTCTATCATGTCACACGACTATTCTAAGGTAACATATTTTTTAGTTCAGACTATAAAAATTAATAATTGTCAGTGAATATTTCAGTATTTTAGTTATCAAAGAAAGGTTAAAATAAAATGCGCTATAAAAGTATAATGAGAGTGATAGGTTCCATGAATAATTTGAAACGATAGGGCCGGGTATTATGTACATTATAATAATAGCGTTTACAACGAAGCTCGTACCTACATACGATTATAATTTCACATTAATAGCCAATAAACCTATTACTGGCTATTAAACCGAGCTGCAGGCCGTACTGCGATTTTTTATGAAATTCAACATCCCTTGATTCTAATTGCTTGCAAAAGCTAGCAATAAACTTAGATAATTATCTGTTTTACGAACCTTGAATATGTTATTTTTATGATAGTGATCAGCGTGTAGACGTAAATTGGTTTCTCACGATCTGTTGTTAGTACTTCAACTCAGGATGTGTGTACATCTTCTATTCATCCCATCATCCTTAGAATGTGTAATGGTCATAATTATGATGTAAGTTAACATCTAGTTAGCAAAAATAGTTTTTACATCGATTTTTCAAGTAAAATCGATTCGATGTTTGTATAACAAATGTTACCATTAAAGTTAAGGTGAATCGAAGACCTAACGACAAAAGACGCAGAGTCGAATTAAAATACGACTCCGATTAAAATCGACACATTGCAAAAGAAATATGCGAGTGACTCTAACTATTTCTTTTATCAACTGACACACAAAACCCTAAAAGGAACTGCTAAAAATAGTTGGGAGTTCATAATTATCTATTGAAATGTCCTTTACACTCTGCTGTTAAAGTCATAGCCATTATAATTTATAAAAGGTGGCTAGCATGAACAGTTAGGCATAGCATAGCACTGGGCTCCAGCCAGTTATTTAAAATCCTATCCATACATCGCGGAGTGAAATATTCGCCGTTATGTACCGTGTAAGGACAAGATGTTAGCTGTTTCTTTCACCGGTAGAATCTACTTAGGTAGAGCTGAATATTTTATTATTTACCAACACAGTTATTAAAGAAGAAAATATGCCAGATTGTTAACCAGAATTTTATTGGGTACGACTCTTAATTTAACTAAAGGAAAGTAGAGTTTACCTATGAAATTTATTTTACCGCATTGGTAAAATTTCTTGAGAGTATTTTCCTGATACTAAAATTGGATATATATTTATACTATATTTAGTTTTATCGATATGACCCAAAGCATCCTTCATTATGCTGCTTCAAACAGATTGACGAAGGAGGTTGGAGGAGGCCAAACTTTTCGCAAGTTCTCATGGCAGAGCTTCTTAAATGTGTATAGAAAACATAAACCGTTTATGAATTAAGCAAAGCAGTCACCCTATGAATTCATTCAAAGTTACTTTGATGATTTCTTTATCGACTGACATAAGCAGTAGGGCTATACATGTGTGCTTATGGTAATACTAGCGCACTAAGTGTTGAGTGAGAATTATAGAAACAAAGACGAAATAAGCCAATACGTCGGAAAGCAGAAGGGCTCAGCGAATTGTAATGATAAAACTATTACAGGCAAAGATGAGAGCTTTGACAAGAATGCTTGGAATACCAGCCAATAATTTTCTTCTTTCGTTGACAACTAGTACTAAAACTTGTTAAGCCTCTTCGGTTCACATTTATTGCAATAGTCAACTTAAAAGGTTGAAGCTATATCCTCCATAACATAACGTTTATTACTAAAACATTTCAAAAGCAATAAATTTTTCACCAAGCAAACCTCAAGTCGTTTCTGAATAATATGTGGGAGATGATTGGAATTAAACACACAAATAGAAATAACTAGGTATATTTTGGCAAACAAACTCAGTCACATTATATTGAAAATGATAGTCGGTAATTACACAGCAATGTTTATTTAGCAGTGATTACTTAGGAATCGATATTGCAATATTATGGCAGCATAATAACAGCATAATAACAACAAAATTATTATCATTAGCAATTAGCAATGTAAAAATAGAAATTAGATAGTCACCTGACAGTTCAGAGCTCCGAATGGTGCCGTGCCCGCGATAGGACAACTTCTGGGCCGTCTGTGGCGCTCCGAGCGTTTATATGGGCTTGCTCGCCAGTGGCGGGGAGTTGCATCCGGTTGCGTTGTAAGCGTCAACCGGAAGCAGTGCCGTTTCCGTTTACACTTTAATTTACTTTTATATTTCAAAATCAATGTTTAAAATCAAAGTAAAATGTAACTAGCTTTCGCCTTAAAAAAACGAGCAAAATTATTTATCTCCCACACGGCCATCCTGACGAGCAGCCAATATGGCTCGCGAATAACAAATAATTAACCAAATCACATGGAAAAATGATAGTAACAATAATATCTTGGTACAATTCAACACGAACTGAGAGAAAACATGATCAATTTTATTATTATTAGTGGTTCAATTCACATGACCAAGGGGAACATCTTTATGGTTCAATCAAGTCAAATCACATGACAATGGGTTCAATTTACATGACCCTAAAAGAAATAGTCAAATCACATGACAATGGGTTCAATTTACATGACCCTAAAACAAATAGTCAAATCACATGACTGTAGAATCGGTTCAATTCACATGACCGAAAACATAATATCAGCCAAATCACATTTTTAAAGTGTTTGCTTATGACAACGATGTACGTTGGCCAGACGCTTACGTTGACACAATGCATTCACCAAAAATGTAAATAAATTGTAAATAAATTAAAAATTTAATTTTACTTATTTTAATTTTTTTTTTTTTTTAAATAATTTTAATATTACTTATTCTAAAGTAATTGCCAACTCTTTTCCCATGTCTGGTGTTACAATACGCAAATTATCATGCGATACGTATAGTTCATGACCAGTCTTATAAACTTTTACGGTATATCTATCGTTTTCATTTACCTGGGTAATAACGCAAGGACCTCGATACTTGCTATCTAGTTTATTAATTGAGCGAATATTTTGTTTAACTAAAACTACATCACCTACTTTAAAGGGTACAACTTTGGCTTTAGTTTTATCAAAATTTACTTTTTGAATTTTTGCTTGTTCATCTAACTTTTGCTTTGCATCTAGACGACAAGACTCGAGGTCAAAGCGCTGTACATCATCAGTTAAGGCTGATATAGCAGGAGGAGACCGATCGCATCCCATTAGAAGCCGGAAGGGAGTCTGGCCAGTGCTTTTACAAAAAGTACTATTAATTGCTAACTGTACTTCGCCTACGGCATCCTTCCAACTCCTTCTGGAAGTGTTCTCAACGATGGTGAAACAGTTTGTCAAAACCGCCATTAAACGCTCCACCTGTCCGTTAGCACGACTTACACCACTAGCAATAAAATGTAATTCTATGGACCATTGTTCACAAAAACTTGTGAGTTCTTTCCCAGTATATGAAGCAGCCTGATCACATATAATTCGTTTAGGACTTCCAAAGATATAAATAAATTCCTTAAGGCAGTTGACAGTTGCTATTGCTGTAAGATTGTTTACGGGTTTCATAAAACAGTACTTTGTGAAAGCATCTATGAAAACGACAGCATATTGTTTGGTCGGTTTATTACCGCTTAATTTGCCGGTTGTGTCCATATGCACAGTGTGAAAAGGGATAGGTGGTTTATCAATTGGATGGAGAGAAACTTGACGTGAACCGGATTGACTTTTATTAATTTTACAAGTAAGACAATTACTAACATATTTGCGAATATTTTTAGACATATTTGGGAACCAAAACTTTTCTCTTATCTTGTCCAAAGTTTTTTCCCAGCCAAGGTGTTTGATTGATTCGTGATAAAGTTGTATAATATGCCAACGATAACTTTTCGGAACAAACAGACATTTCTTAGTTTTATTGTCTTTAGTAGAAAATTTACGATAAAGCAGAGAGTCTTTTATTTCGTAACTAGAAGCTAAATCTTTCGAAATACTACCATCGTTGATTGATTGTATTAAAGCTTTTGATTCCGAATCATTGTTCTGTTCTATCTCTAACCATTCGCTATAATTTTGGACATTATTTATATTTAAAGTGGTTGGATTGCGACTGAGATAATCGACATGGGGTATACGTTCGCCCTTACGATACTCGATATCAAATTGATATGATTGCAAATATGCCCACCACCTATGAACTCGCGGAAGTAATTCTTTCTTATTACGGGACGCTTTAAGAGAGTTGCAATCGGTCACTACCTTAAATGATCTACCGAGTAAATAATGACGGAAATGCTTTATGGCTCTAACCACTGCTAAGGTTTCCAGCTCGTAAGAGTGGTAACGGCTTTCAGTTTCAGTGGTACGCATACTAAAATACTCTATGACTTTCATTTGATTATCATGTTTCTGAAATAAAATGCCACCCAAACCTGCAGAGCTGGCATCTGTATGCAGTTCAACCGGCTTAGCAGGGTCAAATAACGTTAGTACAGGTTCTGAAGAAAGATATTTAAGGATACTATTTCTAGCTTGGTCTTGTTCTGACGTCCAATTCCACTTGACATTATTTCTAGTTAAATTATACAAAGGGATCATAATCGTCGAAAAACTTGGAATAAACTTCCGAAAGTAACCCGCGAGTCCACAAAATTGACGCACTTGTTTGACTGTAGCTGGCACTGGAGAGTTTAAGAGAGCTTGAACCTTACCAGGGCTCGGTCTTACTTGGCCGTTGGAAACAATTCTGCCTAAATATTCAATTTCGGTTTGTAGAAATTTACATTTTTTAAAGTTGAGAGAGAAGCCGGTTTTACGTAGAGTATCAAGGACTTGGCTCAAGTAATCGAGACCTTGCTTTTCTGTTTCCGAAAAAATAACGACATCATCAATATAGATTAAAACAAATTTGTCTATGTATGGTTTCAATGCTGTGTTGATAGCCCTCTGAAATACTGACGGGGCATTACAAAGGCCAAAAGGCATACGTAAATATTCATACTGCCCGTCAGGAGTAACAAAGGCAGTTTTTTCAATCGAATCTTCAGCAATAGGAATTTGGTGGAATCCGGCCGCCATATCTAATACGGTAAAAAACCTAGCCTTTGATAGTTTACTGATATGATCATCAATTAACGGAAGCGGAAAGTGATCACGAATGGTGTTACTGTTAAGTTCCCTGTAATCGACACACATTCGGTCACTTCCGTCCTTTTTCCTGACTAATAAAATGGGACTTGCAAAAGGGGAATTACTGTCTCTAATTATATTATGGGCTTTTAAATCTTTGATCAACTCTTTGACATGTTCACGTTCTGCTGGAGCCAAACGATATGGTCGTCTTTGTACTATTTTATCGTTATTTTTCAATCGTATCGACAATTGTCCTGTAGTTACTTGAGAAACGGCATTACCAGATGTAAACATGTCAGAATATGAGCTTAATAAGTTGTGTAACATTGTTTTGTCTTCATTACTTATATCAGAATTTAAATTTATGCAATTTAGATCAATATTCTCAATATAATTTATGTCATAGGAGTTGCGGGAAATCGTGGCGGCATGCTTTGAAAAAGTGACTTGAATACCAGGGATTTCAAAAAGGTTTTGACCAAGTAAAACGTCATACTGTATAAATCTATCAGGAACTAATATGAAGTCTAATTCAATGTGAAGGCCATCAACACACACCATACATGACTTTTTACGAGACGAACTAAATGAATTGTCTCCAACACCTCGCAAGAAAATAGTCTCATAAGTGATCCTACCTTTGACGGAATCACCTATCGTTTCACGCATGAGGGAACATTCGGCACCACTATCAATAAGGCACGAATAATTTTTACCGTCTATTTGAATGTAATGTGAATTTCGGTTCGTGGTGACAAGAGAATTTATACTAGTTGCTTTCTCATCTTTAGCTTTATTTAGACGTTGAAAACAGTTATCAAAATTGTGACCTTTCTTCTTGCAATAAGTACACACTGGCGGTAATGACCTGGCTATTAGTGGTTTGGAATGATTAGCAGGGGGCGCTGATTTAGAAAAATTTGAACTAGTTGAAGCATGATGACTATTATTTGTCTCCGAGTGGCAATCTTTAAGCAAATGTCCTATTTTATGGCACTTGTGACAACGTTTTACTTTATCCACTGTAGGATTGGGCTTTATTCGTTTAGATAAAGTGCGATCAGACTGTTCACTAGGTCTCTTCCGCTTGTAGGAATTTAGATTTTGAATTAACTGTGGCAAATTTTTAGGTGTAAGTCGTAACAAATCAGAACGCATACGAAAATCGGACATACCAGAAATAACTGCTTCTACCAAGCGCTGATCGGTCATCTCCACGCCAATCACCTTTTTCGCCAACTCCCATTTTCGGGTCGCGTAGTCCGCGAGATTCGCGGCCTGGTCACTGGTGTACTCCATGAAGAGCGTCAAGTCGTCGTAGTAGCGGGCTTCATCTGCAAATGTTTCAATAAGACCAGCCTTAAGTTCGGTCCAATTTGTGATGGTGGAATAATTGCGTCGGGCCCACTCTGCGGCACGCCCACGCAAGTTTTTTCTTGTCAAATTTAGGATTTCCCGATCTTTTAACTCATATTCGGTTTTTAAGTCTTCAACAATTTGACACCAAACCTGGATAGTATCGGTTCGGTCATCAGGATCAAAAGCAGGAACGTAAATGTGTTCAAGACTCCGCATTCGCGGAGCAGGCTTTGCAGCAGGTTGATTAAATGCTTTTGCGGTGGATTTTATTAAATGCGTCATCATCTCTTGCATCATATTTTGCATAAAATCGATAGGAACAAAGTTAACTCCCCTGTGTTCGTGGCTATCGCTGGTGCCTGCCGACGTACCAGGAATGGCCTGGTTGTGGGCAGGTGTAGCTCCTCGCAGTGGTGCGGAGTCGTCGGCCGAGGATGGTTCACTCTCATGAACCACATTACGAGCCTGATGGTGGATCCCTTGTGACCCAAGTATGGGCGAAGATGATCTGGCATCTGCACGGCTTGTCTGCATCAAGTCCATACTATTTCGGTCGTCTCGATGCTGCTCTCGATTGTCACACACAAAGGCCGGAGCGTGGTCATCGGTCATCTTGTTACACCTGAAATCATAAAGTTTTCACAAGTAGGCGCATGATAGATTACGATATCCCACTTCTGATGTGGGAGATGATTGGAATTAAACACACAAATAGAAATAACTAGGTATATTTTGGCAAACAAACTCAGTCACATTATATTAAAAATGATAGTCGGTAATTACACAGCAATGTTTATTTAGCAGTGATTACTTAGGAATCGATATTGCAATATTATGGCAGCATAATAACAGCATAATAACAACAAAATTATTATCATTAGCAATTAGCAATGTAAAAATAGAAATTAGATAGTCACCTGACAGTTCAGAGCTCCGAATGGTGCCGTGCCCGCGATAGGACAACTTCTGGGCCGTCTGTGGCGCTCCGAGCGTTTATATGGGCTTGCTCGCCAGTGGCGGGGAGTTGCATCCGGTTGCGTTGTAAGCGTCAACCGGAAGCAGTGCCGTTTCCGTTTACACTTTAATTTACTTTTATATTTCAAAATCAATGTTTAAAATCAAAGTAAAATGTAACTAGCTTTCGCCTTAAAAAAACGAGCAAAATTATTTATCTCCCACAAATATGTTAACCGTCTATGTTTTTCCATAACAAGGACCTACAACCTGCAAATGGGTTGTAGCCTGTTAGCAACATTAATACACCTTAAAAGGCCAATAAGCATCGAACTGGCAACACTGCAACCGTCTGTGTTAGTGTGGAACCGGGTCTATACACGAACGGGATTAGCCGATAAGCCGCGAAGCTCAGTGGAATGCACCGACTCTAGGAGCCTAGCGACTTAGAGTGTCGCCGGTGTCACGTTAGATAAACTATTGCAGTCGCCTAGCCGCCGCTAGCCACAGATGTTATCGAGCTGAGATGGTGCCCTGATAACTGCGAATCGCTAATTGGCTACACCCACCATTTATGTTCTATGCTTAGATAGCCTCCAGAATTAAAGAACTTTGCCATAAGCAGTGATAACTTGGGTTAAGGTCAGTCATCCGGTCGCGTGCCTTGGCTGGCTTGCCAAGTTCAGCATTCATTATTAGATATTTAAAGTGAGTTTAATACATATAATCGCTCGCATATTAATTTTCGCCATATTGCGTTGCGTGATTGATATTAAATTGAATTGAGTTATTCATTAAATATGTAAGGCAGAAGGTACCTTTATAAAAAGATAAAATTACTTGCAATGAAATTACTTATCTTTAGTAGGTGATAAATAATGAGTGATAGGTGTGATAACCACAGCTTATTTTATTTATTTCTATCGGTAATTTTATTAACTTTTATAGTCCATGTAATGAAGCTATTTATTACTCAAGGCATCATTAGAATTGAATGTATCTACCTACGTATTCTTTAAGTTATACCGTGTACTTTTTAAGTATTATCAGAACTGCCTATCGTCCATGCCATTTGTTGTTAAGAATTTTATGATTTTGCATTTCCATAACATTTTTATAACTTTCGTTAAAACATTTCAAGACGTGTAGGTAATCACTTTTATTATCCATCCTGTAAATAAACGTATAACGAATGGCAACTGTATGTTGCTTGTATAATTATGGCATAATCAAATCCAGTTGTGCATAAATAACGCAGCGCAGCCTTTGCTTTACACATTTATTTAAATATTCTCTTTTTTGTTACAGAGGCAGTAGCAGAACGAGGCGCCACGCAGGCGCCCGTCCCAACTACCCCGCCGATGACAGAATAAACTGTGATGCTGGCAAGCACAGGATCCTTTAGGAAATTGCGTCCTAGAGGACGACGACGGACGTTATAGCGAACGTATATTAGTTTTAAACGCAAGTGCCTAAAACCCAACCATGTTGGGGAACCGACGTAATTTTATATTTAGAGTGAGCATTGTGATCAACATCGCCGTGCTTCTTTATGCGGCGATGCATCTTTCCGGGAGTAACCCGCCGGGAGTCGAGTGGGTGCCTCTCACCGTCGACGGGTCGGAGAGGAACGCCGAAGTTCGATACCTCAACAGGGAAGAACTTCGGAACGATTCAGACATCCGAATCGAGTCTAGCGTTAGAAACATCGAGGAGTCGACTTCGCAAAAGGCGCCGTCCACGGTAGCTTCCACCAACAAAACAACTTCGAGCACCGCTTCGACGGCTAAGGTGGAGAAGAAGATGATGATTGTGCCATCTGAACCCGACACGACTAACGAGACCATGCTGGATATTGTGGATGAAAACGCTCTGTCTGAACCAACTCTGGAGCGTTTGCGGGTATTGTTGGCGTGTAACGAAAAGGACTTCCTCCCAATGACGATGCAGCGTGGTGAATTTTGGGTGCTAAAGAACTACGTGCGCGCTGATCATGGCTCCATTCTCTGTCATGAGAGCATCACGTACACGACGCATGCTGGCTTCGAGTTCCTGGACAACGTTCAGCCTCTTGTGGAACGGTGAGTAGCCATTACTTTTAGTAGTTATTCGTCTTCCATATCTCTATTTCCTATCTGTGGATCACCACAGTCTGTAGAGAAAGCCCACTAATCCCCGTATAGACTTCAGTCAAGTGTTGATAGTTTAGTAATACTTCGCTAATTTTTAGGGCATATAAAGTTGAAGGGTGAATTAGGGTAATTGCACCAAGTACAAATCAAATATATGTATTTGTATACTATTATCAAGGCTTACATGCACGAACAGATACTGTTCATAAATATTAAAAACAGAACGTTCCAGGTAGATTAAATTTCCATGATTATTCATTAATATTTATTTGCCTTTGGAATAGAAATTTATGATTGCAATATTGCATCGTAATTAAAACGGTATGTCTTACAACATCCTCTATATATCATAGAAGATAGCTACTGTACACGAACTTGTCATATTTAATATTTATTACTATTTTATTATTATTATCTGTTTTATAGAAGCGCACGTATTACTAAAGGTTGCGTTTTTAATCTCAATTAAATATGATTAAACTTTTAATGCATAAATATATAGTAACATGATACATAACACGATTTGACGACCCGTGTGGCGCAATGGTCACCATGCCGGATCACCGCGCCAAGGGTCCTGGGTTCGATTCCCAGCGAGGCAGAAATTTGAATGATGAGTTTGAATTTCTGTTCTCGGTCTGGGTGTGAATGTCCTTGTCTTGTGTGTTGTCCATGGCACCCACGATACAGGGAATCCTAGTGTGGGGCTATGAGTGTGAAGCGTTATTTATTTTATTTATTTATTTATAACACAGTCACATGTCACATCCTACACAATAATAACACTAAAAGGGTGGCTAAGGGGCACTAAAGGGCTTTTTTATCGGTAGTGGTCCACTACCACTACTAGTGGACCAATTTGTTTTATTTCAAAATATTTTCTAGTCATAATCATTTATTGTTTGATTAGCGTATTGTAGTTATCGTTATAAAGGAGTTTATTTGAATGTCAATTTATTGAATACTAAATTATTACAAGATAATGCAATTTTTGATGCAGTTAATGTTAATAGACGATAAAACAACGCTACTCTTATACAATTACAAGCCCTCAATATGATTCCTGATTCCTGTGTCATAGGCATCAGGAACGGATCGGATAACACGCTCAAGACTTCACTTAGCTATCCCATAAAATAAATGTAACTATGCCCTAGCCGGGATACATAAATGTAAACCCACTACCAACTAGTCTAGAGGGTAGAAGAAGTTCCCGTTCTTTCTTCTTATTGAAACTGACATTAACCTGTAACAGAACCCAACCTTGCACGAGTAGTGGCTGACATAAACTGGGTCGCAACGAGCCCAGTGACCTTCACCAAGACTTAGTCTCGTTATTGAGGGTGCATCGAGAGCAGGGAAGGTTGGGATCAATCAAAGACAACTTATAAAATATTTTGTGGAAGAACTACAGATTGATTATCACTTTGCGTCGTACCTATATTACATGACGAGTAAGTACCTAGGTACACTTTTTGTTTTGTCACTCTAAATTCTGTAATTATACTTTTGAAATCGTTCGTTGTTATAGTACCTACGAAAGTAAATTGTACACGTATTACACTAAATTTCATTAAAAACAACTCTAACAACCTTCTACAATCGAAACGCAAGGGCTGACTTTCAATACCGACATGAAATCAGATGTGTAAACAAGTGTGAAGTGAGTTTGTTATGCTATTTTGAGTGTTGTATCAGATTATAAAGCCAACTTAAAAATAAAATTCAAAGCCCAATTAAAGACTTGATGTGCACTCATTTACTCACAGGATAAAAGTTTGCTCAAATCCGACCGATAAGTATAAACCAAACCAGGCAATCGTTACAAGTATCGCTTGAAACATTCAAGATCGAGGTCAGTGAATATTATTCAAGTATTATTACTAAGTATTAATAAAACTCAGGCCAGTGATAGGAAATATGAATAAAAAATCGTGTCAGAAGTTCATAACCTTTTCGAAACGCCTGCTGTGAAGAGTGCTCGACCTATTGTGCGCTGCTCGTATGGCGTCGCGTGGCTCTTGTCATTCGACGCATACGTCACTTACGCCCCAACTCAGAAAGGTTCCTTTATTTAGCTGTAAGGAGTCCATAACTAATTGACATTAAATATGTTAAGTATCGATTCCTCTCAGAGTCATTTTATTAACTTTAAGTAACCCTAGTGCGGACAACGTCTAATAACCTTATCGATTATCATATCGATAGAGTATTAGTGTAGCCATATGTAAAATACGTTGAGAACACATAAAAAATAATACTTATTTTAGTGCTTTTAGAACGATGAATTATACTAATATAGTAACAAGAAATTCGTTTACTGTGTTTTCTTACTTAAGAACATTGCAAAGTAGCTTTTTTCTTTAAAATAAAATAAAAAAACTCGCAATTTTATGTAACGGCAATACTATACCTAGTAGTACTGTAGTATCTGTGGCAGTACACTGTACAGTAAATGTCAATTGTCAGTCAATTCAATGTTGATATATTATATTGTTGGTTTGATTTCAATCTGAATTGAATTGAAAATTTTCATTTTGTTTAATATCGCCAACCTATTTATTATATAATATTATCATGTACATGTAAAGTACCTACACTTTCAAATTAGCGAACATGATAATAACTTATGTTAATAAATAAGGGGCACCAAGGTTGTGAATTGTAATCAAAACAACTGTATCGTTTTTTAAAGGATATGGAGTGTAAAATACCGCGAAAAAGAGTTGCAAATGGTAAACCTCTCTTTGTTGGTTTCGTTAGGCCTGGCACCAGTATGGGCAATATAACCGTTTTTACACATTCTGCTGTATCGTGCATAAAATTCTTGGACCGAGTATGTTCTAAACGGATCAGAGAAATATCGCAAATATGGCCTTGGCCCCACATGTCTATGCATTCTAGCGTAATCAACAAATTCAATAAAATCGGCAAAATCCGCGAAAACAGGCATTTTGCTTGTGAAATCACTCAAATTGTAAACCTAATGTCAACTGAACGTCAAAATCAATCCTAAGTAGGGTTTAAGTAATGGTATTTGTATAATTAACTTTAATTGCCATTAAGGGCCTATAACGGTCGATTAACTGACTCTGGGAGTGACTAATTGTGATTCTGTACTAAGGAGCGATTTTAATGACCATTAAGTGACTCTGAGTTGGGGCGTTACACTTTAATGCTCACATGAGGCTTTTTCTGTCTGATTGTACATTCCCGGACACCTAAATAGATTTTTTCTTCCTTATCAAAATTTTCGTCAAATGAAGCATCCAATGGTATGTGATCAGTGACTCAAGTCACACTGCTTACAGGCTAGCCGCTAGACGGTCAACTTTTCTATACGGTATTCTTCTAAATAACAAAATACAAAGCTCATATTTCAACGGTTTCAATTGAGTTAAATCGGAGTTGAAACTTAGTAGACGTAGAGCTGGTGAAATGTGGGAACAACTGTAAACTGTGGAACAAACTACCTGCATCGGTGTTCCCTCTAAGCTATGACATGGGGTCCTTCAAGAAGCGGGTCTATCGTCATTTTCGTGGCCGGCAACGCGTTGGTGACGCCCCTGGTGTTGCTAATGTCCATGGGCGGCGGTGATCACTTACCATCAGGTGACCCGTCTGCTCGTTTGCCTGCTCTAAGCATAAAAAAAAAAAAACTTTAGCCTGTCACAAGTTATGTTATGTCAGGGAGACTTGTTAATTACTGTCTCTCTGTCAATTTTACAGCAATCGAAATGCATTGAATTTGATGTTCGGTAAGGTGACTATCAGCAGATAGAGAACCATTACGTTGATCTCGCTGTTCCATAAATGGTTGCAGGTTCCTAATATAATGTGTTCCTAGTATTTATCAGTAATAAATATCATTCAGTAATAAATTCATTGTAGTTTTATATAAGTAAATTAATTATTATTAATAAAAAACTCAACATATTACTGGATCAAACAGTCCAAACTAAATAACCTTTGTCGTCTTATTTTAACTCCAGCACTTCGAGACTTCGATTTTTTTACTGTAATGCTCTTCATAAAGTTGTTTTAATTAAAACAAACGTTATGAGACGTGCACTTTTGGATTTTCCAATTTTTTTCAATATCCTGTAGCTTACACATGTCTGAGTAGCTTGTACTATACTGTACTCACAGTGTGTGAGTACCTACTGTGTATCCAAGTCTTTAACCAACACTTAGTGGCCTGACCGTCCATAATTATCTTTCACATTTTTTTTGGACAACACAAACTTCGATGACGTCACAGTGAAAAAGAACAATTTATACCTTTTTACGATGTAAACAATGAGACATAATTGAAAACGTTAATCTTTGTACGGAAGTTAATCTTAATTACTGATAAAATTTTACAAAATGGCTATCAGTTATCACTTATACTTAGAACAACACGGATATAGAAACACAGGCGAAATATACCTTTACTTCAACCTATTAATGGCCCACTACTGGGCACGAGTCTCTCCTCTTGAGGAGACCTAAGAGCCTGTCCAGATGAGGCGTTTTACGCGCGAGCCGACTCGCGCGTAGTCACTCGCGCGTAACCGAGATACTAGAGCTACATACATCCCGTCCAGATGCTCTCGCGCGTTTCCTCACTCGCGCGTAAAACGCGTGCAACACGCCGGACTCTCGACTCGCGCGTAGCTCGCGCAAGAGACGCGCGAGTCGAGATACTCGGGCCCCATTGCTCCGTCCAGTACTACGCGCGTATCCGCTGCGAGTGGTCGAATTTCGTTCAAAATGGAGCGTGATAATTTTGATACTGAACTTTTTATCGATGAAGTTGATAAAAGAGTAGCCTTATGGGATATGGAATCTCCAGATTATTCTAATAGAGTCATAAAACGTAGAAACTGGGAAGAAATAGTCGACATTTTTTGTGAAGATTTTTTTCTCTTTGTGTACGACGTTTCCATCGACGGTATGCTAGCCACAACACAACTGCTTTGTCTGCCTCCATGTTTATAACTAGTCCCTTCCAAAAAACTAGCGCGCAGGTACGCGCGTAAAACGCGACATCTGGACGCAACACAAAAGAGTAGCGCGCGAGTCTGCTCGCGCGTAAAACGCCTCATCTGGACAGGCTGTAAAGCATACTTCACCATGCTGCTCCAGTACGGGTTGGTGGAGGGGTTAGTGGCCAACCCAATATACTATAATATATAAACGAAATAATATATCTTACATCGACTTTATTATTTGGCCTTCGTCAATCTTCGTATTTATTCGTGTTCTTATTATTTAGGTTTTTATTATGTTGGTGATAAGATAGTAATAAAGAGATAGCTATGAAACATTAACAAAGATCTGTTAGTTCAAGATCAAGGTTAGAAACCAGATAATGTCGAGAAAAATGAGTCAGAGGCTCATATCTTTTGAATACTTGACGACCCCGTAATCCGAGTAAATGTGACCTTAGCTGCTACAAGGCCCAAAATAGGTCGTAAGACTATTCGTTTAAGGATACAAGATACAACAGCGACATTCATAATTAGATTTAGAACAAAGAAAAAAGACATTATCACGCGTTGCCATTAAATATAAATATCGAAAAAAACTATTTAAATGAGCAACCTTCATATTAATTGTAACAATAGATTAGATTTTAACGTAGCATTCCTAATTACTATGAAAATTTATAATACTAATGCCATTAGGGTATTTACGTCGATAAATTGATTACGATCACATTTTTGCTGCTAAAAGCATGTTTTAACTGTTAGCACCTAATCAAGTAATACATACTATATCACACATGTCATGTAAATCGCTTGTGAAATCTAATCTCTAGTTACACTTCAAGTACTCGTACCATCAATGTTAACAATATCAGCAGTTTCTACGCTTATTTGTTGACTGGAAACACGTCAGTGATGTTTCGGTATTACTAAAGTCCATGTTGTAGATAATGATGACCATTTACATCATTACATGATGTTTATTTGTCAGGTATTAAAAGAAAATAAAGCGTTTTCAAAGCAGGATGGAATACTAATAATGTTATAAGTAGGTATAATAATGTTAGATCACTTCACCACACATCTTCATTTATCATCAGGTGGTATTATACTGTCACTAACTTTACAAATAATTCCTCACAGTAGCTCTTATTTTTTTATTTTAAGCCACGTAATCCTAAAACATCTGCATAGATTACGTTGAGGGACATGAGGCAAGAAAAATCCATTCTAATCAGATAGCGCTCCTTTGTTTGTCATTGCAACAACTGCGCCCGCAACACCTTCAAGCATCTCGTTAATTAGGAGGCTGCGTCTATCACTGAGGCATTGTAACTCTGCCCCCTAATCATTGACAGGCAATGTTTTTAGAATAGCGGCGTAGAATAGGGATGTTGACTAATTTTAGGATTCAATTTTATTTTATAGATAGAACCTCAATATTCACGAAAAAAATATTATAAAAATAATAATCTTCAATTTAAAAACAAAAATTGATAAATAAAAATCATTATCAAATTTCCCACCAAAAACGTCACGTGACGTCACTAAACGATATTCAATACTATCTGTCTGCTAAGTTTGTTGAATTTCCATATAAAATTGTTCCAATGACGTCATATTCTCAAAATGGCGTTTGAGGTCACGTGACAGTGAGTACAATTTTTAACATTTTAAATTAATGAAATTTAATTTATTGTGATTGATTTCAATAAAAGAATCATATTTTAGGCCTTTAAATGTTACCACTAATATTTAAGACATAAATTTATATTAATTTATAATTAGTGTCAACATCCCTATTGTAGTTGTAGGCAAAGAGGAGATGATTCTTTTTCTTTTCTTTTTCTTTTTCCCCATATATGGGGTATCGTTGAAAAGGTCTTTAAAAATATTAAGTCTGGAAAAACATTTTTTCGATTCATGGGTCCGTTTGTGAAATATTCAGAAATAAAGGGCTAATTTTTGTCAGAGTCAAGTGTCCCCCTGCCAGCTAAATGGTAGGAGTTGGAGATGTGAAAAAATTCACGGTGGTAGCTTATATTAATGATGAATATAAAAGGGAATCACGGCTATTGAGGCGTTAATATTGCACGGTGGTACGGAAACCTTCGTGTGCAAGTTTTATCGAACATGGCCAGTTTTACCTTACATTGATAGCTTGTATGATTTAAATGTTATAGATTATTAGGAAGAACAAGGACATGACATTTAAATAGGTCCTACTGTGCAACAGTGAACAGGTACTAAATAAAGTCCTCAAATTGACACAAGAATAACTCACACTAAAACTTATTATCGATTTATATTAAAATAGACACACATGCGTTATGTTAAAAATAACATTTTGATAGTGAAATTTATTTGCACGATACATAACAATTATTTTAAATATTGAAAGGTAGTGGAAACTGGAATTGTTCTTTTGCGAGTGTAACTGAATTTTATAGAATAACATATCAATAAAAAAAAATCAAAATCGCTTAGTTTATAAGAGAACTAACTAGTTTTTAGTAGGATATAAATCCCAGTAATTGAGTAAGTAAGTACCTTTTTGTGGTAAAATGTACGACAAAATTTTAAATAAAATCCGTACAACTTCTAATCTAATACGAGTAATTAATAGAGAACTTTTCATAAACAGGATATATTTAAATTACTTTTATACAAAACAAATACGATATCTCATATCAGCAATTATTGCATACACAATATTAGTTCGACCTCCATTTTCATTAGGAACGCTATTTGCTGTGCACACTGCATAGTAATGTTGTCATTAGCAATAAAAAGTGTAATCTGAGCTTAAACATGTTGCGGGTTATTGCGTAACCGCTAACAGTCAATTTATGGGACAATGATGTTTATTAGAGATACGTTATGCCCTTACAAATCATAACAAAAATCTGTTCCGAAAACACACACGTTTATTGTTTGTTTCGGTACACCAATCAGCGCTTGTTAAATTATGTAAAAGGGATAGCATTACTAAAACCATAATAGTGAAAAAGACAGCTAGTGTTTGTCGCTCGCGTCACAAGTACCTTACGTTCGGCTGGCGCCAAGCTGGCGCGCCCGCGCGCTGTCATGCCGCAATACTTATTTTGTTAGAGAATTATTGAAATGAAATAAAATGCAATAAATCATTTTGTGGTATGTTATTCCATGAATTTTATTTTTTTTACGTAAGTAATTAGTGCATTTACGCATAACACACGAAGGCATTTTAACGCTGTATGTCAAATCGCCAGCACTTCTGACAAAAATAAAAGCGTGCGTATCCACAGAGTATTGAGAGAGCGACTGCGAGTAATGCGAGCAAGCGTGGTCAATTGACTACTCTTTCGCTCTTCGCCGTCGGCGCGCTAGTAACCCATCTACCTCTTTTATACATATAATATCATTGTTATGGG